>OX393556.1:27861572-28461572 GCA_947650365.1 Chamaelirium japonicum
AATGAACTAGAATGGATCGTACGAATGAAGTAGAATGGATACATTCGCACGATCCATTGTAATTCATTCGCACGAATGTATCCATTCTAATTCATTCGTACGATCCATTCTAATTCATTCGCACGAATGTATCCATTCTAATCCATTCTAATTCAGTCGTACGAATTGATCGTGCGAATGAATTAGAATGGATCGTACAATCCATTCGTACGATCGATTAGAATGGATACATTGATACGTACGATCCATTCTAATTCATTCTAATTCATTCGTACGATCTTATGAATGAATTAGAATATCCATTCAAATTCATTCGTAAGATCCATTCTAATTCCTTCGTACAATCCATTCTAATTCATTCGCACGAATGTATCCATTCTAATTCATTCGTACGATCCATTCTAATTCATTCGCACGATCCATTCGTGCGAATGAATTAGATTGGATCTTAGAATGAATTCATTCTTACGAATGAATTTGTAATCATTCATTCTAATTTGTATGATACAAACGATTAATTCTAATTCATACGATACAATCTAATTCATTACCACGATCCATTAGAATGAATTAGAATGAATTAGAATGGATCACACGAATGAATTAGAATGGATCGTTCGAATGAATTAGATTGTATCGTACGAATGAATTAGAATGTATCGTACAAATGAATTAGAATGGATCGTACGAATGAATTAGAATGGATCGCACGAAGGTATCTATTCTAATTCATTCATACGATCTATTCTAATTTATTCGCACGAATGTATCCATTCTAATTTATTCGCACGATCCATTCTAATTCATTCGTACGATCCATTCTAATTCATTCGCACGAATGTATCCATTCTAATTCATCCATACGATCTATTCTAATTCAGTCGTACGATCGATTCTAATTCATTCGCACGATCCATTCTAATTCATTCGTACAATCCATTCTAATTCATTCATACGATCTATTCTAATTCATTCATACGAATGTATCCATTCTAATTCATTCGTACGATCCATTCTAATTCATTCGTACGATCGATTCTAATTCATTCGCACGGTCCATTCTAATTCATTTGCATGATCCAATCTAATTCATTCGTACGATCCATTCTAATTCATTCGTACGATCCATTCTAATTCATTCGCACGATCCATTCTAATTCATTCGTACGATCCATTCTAATTCATTCGTACGATCTATTGTAATTCATTCGCACGATCCATTCTAA
Organism: Chamaelirium japonicum; assembly: GCA_947650365.1. Taxonomy (NCBI): domain Eukaryota; kingdom Viridiplantae; phylum Streptophyta; class Magnoliopsida; order Liliales; family Melanthiaceae; genus Chamaelirium; species Chamaelirium japonicum. Next base: position 27,862,799 of record OX393556.1, read on the forward strand.
TTCATTCATACATCCATTCTAATTCATTCGTACGATCTATTCTAATTCATTCGCACGATCCATTCAAACTCATTCGTACGATCCATTCTAATTCATTCGTACGATCCATTCTAATTCATTCGTACGATCCATTATAATTCATTCGTACGATCCATTCTAATTCATTCGTACGATCAATTCTAATTCATTCGCATGATCCATTCTAATTCATTCGCACGATCCATTCTAATTCATTCGTACGATCCATTCTAATTCATTCTAATTCATTCTAATGGATCGTGGTAATGAATTAGATTGTATCGTACGAATGAATTACAATGTATCGTACAATTGAATTAGAATGGATCGTACGAATGAATTAGAATGGATCGCACGAAGGTATTCATACGAATGAATTTGTGCGAATGAATTAGAATGGATCGTACGAATGAATTAGAATGGATCGTACGAATGAATTAGATTGGATCGTGCGAATGAATTAGAATGGATCGTACGAATGAATTAGAATAGATCGTACGAATAAATTAGAATGGATACAGTCGTGCGAATATATTAGAATGGATCATACGAATGAATTAGAATGGATCGTGCGAATGAATTAGAATGGATCGTATGAATGAATTAGAATGGATCGTGCGAATGAATTAGAATGGATCGTGCGAATGAATTAGAATGGATCGTAATAATGAATTAGAATGGATCGTACGAATGAATTAGAATAGATCGTACGAATGAATTAGAATGGATACATTCGTGCGAATGAATTAGAATGGATTGTACGAATGAATTAGAATGGATCGTGCGAATGAATTAGAATGGATCGTACGAATGAATTAGAATGGATCGTACGAATGAATTAGATTGGATCGTGCGAATGAATTAGAATGGATCGTACGAATGAATTAGAATCGATCGTACGACTGAATTATAATAGATCGTACGAATGAATTAGAATGGATACATTCGTGCGAATGAATTAGAATGGATCGTACGAATGAATTAGAATGGATCATTCTAATTCATTCATACAATCAATTCTAATTCGCACGAATGTATCCATTCTAATTCATTCGTACGATCCATTCTAATTCATTCGTACGATCCATTCTAATTCATTCGTACGATCAATTCTAATTCATTCGCATGATCCATTCTAATTCATTCGCACGATCCATTCTAATTCATTCGTACGATCCATTCTAATTCATTCGCACGAATGTATCCATTCTAATTCATTCGTACGATCTATTCTAATTCATTTGTATGATCCATTCTAATTCATTCGTACGATCCATTCTAATTCATTCGTATGATCCAATCTAATTCATTCGCACGATCCAATCTAATTCATTCATATGATCCATTCTAATTCATTCGCATGATCTATTCTTACTCATTCGTACGATCCATTCTAATTCATTCGCACGATCCATTCTAATTCATTCATATGATCCATCCTAATTCATTTGTACGATCCATTCTAATTCATTCGCACGATCCATTCTAATTCATTCCTACGATACAATCTAATTCATTCGCACGAATGAATTAGAATGGATCGTTCGAATGAATTAGATTGTTTCGTACGAATGAATTAGAATGTATCGTACAAATGAATTAGAATGGATCGTACGAATGAAGTAGAATGGATACATTCGTGCGAATGAATTAGAATGGATCGTGCGAATGAATTAGAATGTATCCATTCGTGCGAATGAATTAGAATGGATCATCCGAATGAGAAAGAATGGATCGTACGAATGAAATAGAATGGATCGTACGAATGAATTTGAATGGATCGTGTGAATGAATTAGAATGAATCGTACGAATGAATTAGAATGGATTGTACGACTGAATTAGAATGGATCATACGAATGAATTAGATTGTGTCGTACGAATGAATTAGAATGGATTGTGCGAATGAATTCGAATGGATCGTACGAATAAATTAGAATGGATCGTATGAATGAATTAGAATGGATCGTGCGACTGAATTAGAATAGATCGTACGAATGAAATAGAATGGATACATTCGTGCGAATGAATTAGAATGGATCGTATGAATGAATTAGATTGGATCGTGCGAATGAATTACAATGGATCGTACGAATGAATTAGAATCGATCGTACGACTGAATTAGAATAGATCGTACGAATGAATTAGAATGGATACATTCGTGCGAATGAATTAGAATGGATCGTACGAATTAATTAGAATGGATCGTGCGAATGAATTAGAATGGATCATATGAATGAATTAGAATAGATCGTGCGAATGAATTAGAATGGATCGTGCGAATGAATTAGAATGGATCGTACGAATGAATTAGAATGGATTGTACGACTGAATTAGAATGGATCATACGAATGAATTAGATTGTATCGTACGATCCATTCTAATTCATTCTAATTCATTCGTACAATCCATTCTAATTCATTCGCATGAATGTATCCAGTCTAATTCATTCATACGATCTATTCTAATTCATTCGCACAATCCTTTCTAATTCAATCATACGATCCATTCTAATTCATTCTTATGATCCATTCTAATTCATTCGTACGATACAATCTAATTCATTCGCACAATCTATTCTAATTCATTCGTACGATCCATTCTAATTCATTAACACGATCCATTCTAATTCATTCGCACGATCTATTCTAATTCATTCCTACAATCCAATCTAATTTATTCGCACAATCTATTCTAATTCATTCGCACGATCCATTCTAATTCATTCGCACGATCCATTCTGATACATTCTAGTTAATTAGCCGAATCCATTCTAATTCATTCTAATTCGTTCGTACGATCCATTCTAATTCATTCGCTCGAATGTATCCATTCTACTTCATTCGTACGATCCATTCTAGTCCATTCATACGATCCATTCTAATTCATTCGCACGATCCATTCTAATTCATTCGTACGAAACAATCTAATTCATTCGTATGATCCATTCTAATTCAGTCGTACGATCCATTCTAATTCATTCGTACGATCCATTCTAATTCATTCGCACGAATGTATCCATTCTAATTCATTCGTACGATCTATTCTAATTCATTCGTACGATCCATTCTAATTCATTATTACGATCCATTCTAATTCATTCGCACGATCCATTCTAATTCATTCGCACGATCCATTCTAATTCATTCGCATGAATGTATCCATTCTAATTCATTCGTACGATCGATTCTAATTCATTCGCACAAATGTATCCATTCTAATTCATTCGTACGATCTATTCTAATTCATTCGTACGATCCATTCTAGTTCATTCGTACGATCATTCTAATTCATTCGTACGATCCATTCTAATTCATTCGCACGAATGTATGCATTCTACTTCATTCGTACGATCCATTCTAGTTCATTCATACGATCCATTGAAATTCATTCGCACGATCCATTCAAATTCATTTGTACGATCCATTCTATTCTATTCGTACGATCCATTCTAGTTCATTCGTACGATTCATTCTAATTCATTCGCACGAATGTATACGATCTATTCTAATTCATTCGCACGATCCATTCTAATTCATTCATACGATCCATTCTAATTCATTCGTACGATCCATTCGAATTCATTCGCACGATCCATTCTAATTCATTCGTACGATACAATCTAATTCATTCGTATGATCCATTCTAATTCAGTCGTACAATCCATTCTAATTCATTCGTACGATTCATTCTAATTCATTCACACGATCCATTCAAATTCATTCGTACGATCCATTCTATTTCATTCGTATGATCCATTCTTTCTCATTCGGATGATCCATTCTAATTCATTCGCACGAATGTATCCATTCTAATTCATTCGTACTATCCATTGTAATTCATTAGCATGATCCATACTAATTCATTCGTACGATCCATTCTAATTCATTCATACGAACCATTCTAATGGATCGTACGAATGAATTAGAATGAATACATTCGTGCGAATGAATTAGAATAGATCGTATGAATGAATAAGAATAGAATGGATCGTGCGAATGAATTTGAATGGATCTATTCTAATTCATTCCTACGATCCAATCTAAATCATTCGTACGATCAATTCTAATTCATTCGCATGATCCATTCTAATCCATTCGTACGATCCATTCTAATTCATTCGTACGATACAATCTAATTCATTCGTATGATCCATTCTAATTCATTCGTTCGATCTATTCTAATTCATTCGTACGATCCATTCTAATTCATTCGCATGATCCAATCTAATTCATTCGTACAATCCATTCTAAGTCATTCGTACGATTCATTCTAATTCATTCACATGATCCATTCAAATTCATTCGTACGATCCATTCTATTTCATTCGTACGATCCATTCTTTCTCATTCGGATGATCCATTCTAATTCATTCGCACGAATGTATCCATTCTAATTCATTCGTACGATCCATTCTAATTCATTCGCACGATCCATACTAATTCATTCGTACGATCCATTCTAATTCATTGGCATGAATGTATCTATTCTAATTCATTTGTATGATCCATTCTAATTCATTCGCACGATCCATTCTGATTCATTCGCAAGATCCATTCTAATTCATTCGCATGATCCATTCTAATTCATTCGCACGATCTATTCTAATTCATTCGTACGATCCATTCTAATTCATTTGTACGATCCATTCTAATTCATTCGCACGAATGTATCCATTCTACTTCATTCGTACGATCCATTCTAGTTCATTTGTACGATCCATTCTAATTCATTCGCACGATCCATTCAAATTCATTCGTACGATCCATTCTATTTCATTCGTACGATCCATTCTATTTCATTCGTACGATCCATTCTAATTCATTTGTATAATACAATCTAATTCATTCGTATGATCCATTCTAATTCAGTCGTACAATCCATTAGAATGAATTAGAATGGATCGTACGAATGAATTAGAATGGATCAGACGAATGAATTAGAATGGATCGTGCGAATGAATTAGAATGGATTGTACAAATGAATTAGGATGGATACATTCGTGCGAATGAATTAGAATGGATCGTACGAATGAATTAGAATGGATCGTGCGAAACAATTAGAATGGATCGTATGAGTGAATTAGAATGGATCGTATGAATGAATTAGAATGGATTGTACGACTGAATTAGAGTGGATCATACGAATGAATTAGATTGTATCGTATGGATTAATTAGAATGGATACATTCGTATGAATGAATTAGAATGGATCGTATTAATGAATTAGAATGGATTGTACGAATGAATTATAATGGATTGTGCGAATGAAATAGAATGGATCGTACGAATGAATTAGAATGGATCGTACGAATGAATTTGAATGGATATATTCGTGCTAAAGAATTAGAATGGATTGTATGAATGAATTAGAATGGATCGTACGAATGAACTAGAATGGATCGTACGAATGAATTAGAATGGATACATTCGTGCGAATGAATTAGAATGGATCGTACGAATGAATTAGAATGGATCGTGCGAATGAATTAGATTGGATCGTGTGAATGAATTAGAATGGATCGTACGAATGAATTAGAATGGATCATACGATTGAATTAGAATAGATCGTGCGATTGAATTAGAATGGATATATTCGTGCGAATGTATTAGAATAGATCCATTCTAATCCATTGTAATTCATACGATACAATCTAATTCATTACGATCGTATGAATTAGAATGAATTAGAATGAATCGTGCGAATGAATTAGAATAAATCGTACGAATGAATGGATCCATTCTAATTCATTCGTACGATCTATTCTAATTCATTCGTAAGATCCATTCTATTCTAATTCATTCGTACGATCCATTCTAATTCATTCGTACGATCCATTCTTATTCATTCGCACGAATGTATCCATTCTATTTCATTCGTACGATGTATTCTAATTCATTCATACGATCCATTCTAATTCATTCGTGCGATCCATTCTAATTCATTCGTACGATCCATTCTAATTCATTCGTACGATACAATCTAATTCATTCGTATGATCCATTCTAATTCATTCGCATGATACAATCTAATTCATTCGTATGATACAATCTAATTCATTCGTACGATCCATTCTAATTCATTCGCACAAATGTATCCATTCTTCTTCATTCGTACGATCCATTGTAGTTCAATCGTACGATCCATTCTAATTCATTCGCACGATCCATTCAAATTCATTCGTACGATCAATTCTAATTCATTCGCACGAATGTATCCATTCTAATTCATTCGTACGATCTATTCTAATTCATTCATACGATCCATTCTAATTCATTCGTACGATCCATTCTAATTCATTCGCACGATCCATTCTAATTCATTCGTACGATACAATCTAATTCATTCGTACGATCCATTCTAATTCATTCGTACGATCCATTCTAATTCATTCATACGATCCATTCTAATTCATTCGTACGATCCATTCTAATTCATTCGCACGATCCATTCTAATTCATTCGTACGATACAATCTAATTCATTCGTATGATCCATTCTAATTCAGTCGTACAATCCATTCTAATTCATTCTTACGATCCATTCTAATTCATTCGCATGATCCATTCTAATTCATTCGCACGATCAATTCTAATTCATTCATACGATCCATTCTAATTCATTTGTATGATCTATTCTAATTCATTCGTACGATCCATTCTAATTCATTCGTACGATCCATTCTAATTCATTCGCACGATCCATTCTAATTCATTCGCACGATCCATTCTAATTCATTCGTATGATCCATTCTAATTCATTCGCACGATCCATTCTAATTCATTCGTACGATCCATTCTAATTCATTTGCACGAATGTATCCATTCTAATTCATTCGTACGATCCATTATAATTCATTCGCACGATCTATTCTAATTCATTCATACGATCCATTCTAATTCATTCATACAATCCATTCTAATTCTCTCGCACGAATGTATCCATTCTAATTCATTCGTACGATCCATTCTAATTCATTCGCACGATCCATTCTAATTCATTCGTACGATCCATTCTAATTCATTCGCACGAATGTATCCATTTTAATTCATTCGTATGATCTATTATAATTCATTCGCACGATCCATTCTAATTCATTCATACGATCCATTCTAATTCATTAGTACGATCCATTCTAATTCATTCGCACGATCCATTCTAATTCATTCGCACGATCCATTCTAATTCATTCGTACGATCCATTCTAGTTCATTCGCATGTTCGATTCTAATTCATTCGCACGATCCATTCTAATTCATTCATACGATCCATTCTAATTCATTCGCACAATCCATTCTTATTCATTCAAATTCATTCGTATGATCCATTCTATTTCATTCGTACGACTGAATTAGAATGGATACATTCGTGCGAAAGAATTAGAATGGATCGTACGAATGAATTAGAATGGATCGTGCGAATGAATTAGAATGGATCATATGAATGAATTAGAATTGATCGTGCGAATGAATTAGAATGGATCGTGCGAATGAATTAGAATGGATTGTACGAATGAATTAGAATGAATCTTACGAATGAATTAGAATAGATCATACAAATGAATTAGATTGTATCGTACGAATGAATTAGAATGGATCGTACGAATGAATTAGAATGGATACATTCGTGCGAATGAATTAGAATGGATCGTACGAATGAGTAAGAATGGATCGTACGAATGAAATAGAATGGATCGTACGAATGAATTTGAATGGATCGTGCGAATGAATTAGAATGGATCGTATGAATAAACTAGAATGGATCGTACGAATGAAGTAGAATGGATACATTCGTGCGAATGAATTAGAATGGATCGTACGAATGAATTAGAATGATCGTACGAATGAACTAGAATGGATCGTACGAATTAATTAGAATAGATTGTACGAATGAATTAGAATGGATACATTTGTGCGAATGAATTAGAATCGATCGTACGAATGAATTAGAATGGTTTGTGCAAATGAATTAGAATCGAACATGCGAATGAACTAGAATGGATCGTACGAATGAATTAGAATGGATCGTGCGAATGAATTAGAATGGATTGTGCGAATGAATTAGAATGGATCGTATGAATGAATTAGAATGGATCGTGCGAATGAATTATAATAGATCGTACGAATGAATTAAAATGGATACATTCGTGTGAATGAATTAGAATGGATCGTACGAATGAATTAGAATGGATCGTGCGAATGAATTAGAATGGATCGTACGAATGAATTAGAATGGATACATTCGTGCGAAAGAATTAGAATGGATTGTATGAATGAATTAGAATGGATCGTATGAATGAATTAGAATAGATCGTGCGAATGAATTAGAATGGATCGTACGAATGAATTAGAATGGATATATTCGTGCGAATGAATTAGAATGGATCGTACGAATGAATTAGAATTAGATCGTACGAATGGATCGTACAAATTAGATCGTGCGAATGAATTAGAATCGTATGAATTAGAATGGATCGTGCGAATGAATTAGAATGGATACATTCGTGCGAATGGATCGTACGAATGAATTAGAATGGATACATTCGTGCGAATGAATTAGAATGGAACGCACGAATGTATGGTTCGTATGAATGAATTTGAATGGATCGTGCGAATGAATTAGAATAGATCGTATGAATGAATTAGAATAGATACCTTCGTGCGATCCATTCTAATTCATTCGTACGATCCATTCTAATTCATTTGTACGATACATTCTAATTCATTCATACGATACAATCTAATTCATTCGAACGATCCATTCTAATTCATTCTAATGGATCGTGGTAATGAATTAGATTGTTTCGTACGAATGAATTAGAATGTATCGTACAAATGAATTAGAATGGATCGTACGAATGAATTAGAATGGATCGCACGAAGGTAGTCATACGAATGAATTTGTGCGAATGAATTAGAATGGATCGTACGAATGAATTAGAATGGATCATACGAATGAATTAGATTGGATCGTGCGAATGAATTAGAATGGATCGTACGAATGAATTAGAATGGATCGTACGAATGAATTAGAATAGATCGTATGAATAAATTAGAATGGATACATTCGTGCGAATATATTAGAATGGATCGTACGAATGAATTAGAATGGATCGTGCGAATGAATTAGAATGGATCGTATGAATGAATTAGAATGGATCGTGCGAATGAATTAGAATGGATCGTGCGAATGAATTAGAATGGATCGTAATAATGAATTAGAATGGATCGTACGAATGAATTAGAATAGATCGTACGAATGAATTAGAATGGATACATTCGTGCGAATGAATTAGAATGGATCGTACGAATGAATTAGAATGGATCGTGTGAATGAATAAGAATTGATCATACGAATGAATTAGAATGGATCGTATGAATGAATTAGAATGGATCGTGCGAATGAATTAGAATAGATCGTACGAATGAATTAGAATGGATACATTCGTGCGAATGAATTAGAATGAATCGTACGAATGAATTAGAATGGATCGTGCGAATGAATTAGAATGGATCGTACGAATGAATAAGAATGGATCGTATGAATGAATTAGATTGGATCGTGCGAATGAATTAGAATGGATCGTACGAATGAATTAGAATGGATCATACGATTGAATTAGAATAGATCGTGCGAATGAATTAGAATGGATATATTCATGCGAATGAATTAGAATGGATTGTACGAATGAATTAGAATGGATCGTGCGAATGAATTAGAATGGATCGTACGAATGAATTAGAATGGATCGTACGAATGAATTAGATTGGATCGTGCGAATGAATTAGAATGGATCGTACGAATGAATTAGAATCGATAGTACGAATGAATTAGAATAGATCGTACGAATGAATTAAAATGGATACATTCGTGCGAATGTATTAGAATGGATTGTACGAATGAATTAGAATGGATCGTGCGAATGAATTAGAATGGATCGTATGAATGAATTAGAATGGATCGTGCGAATGAATTAGAATGGATCGTATGAATTAGAATGGATCATACGAATGAAATAGAATAGATGGTACGACTGAATTAGAACGGATCATATGAATGAATTAGAATGGAAACATTCGTGCGAATGAATTAGAATGGATCGTACGAATGAATTAGAATGGATCGTGCAAATGAATTAGAATGGATCGTATGAATGAATTAGAATGGATCGTACGAATGAATTAGAATAGATTGTACGACTGAATTAGAATGGATCATATGAATGAAGTAGATTGTATCGTAGGAATGAATTAGAATGGATCGTGAAAATGAATTTGAATGGATCATATGAATGAATTAGAATTGATCGTGCGAACGAATTAGAATGGATCGTGCGAATGAATTAGAATGGATCGTACGAATGAATTAGAATGGATCGTACGAATGAATTAGAATAGATCATACGAATGAATTAGATTGTATCGTACGAATGAATTAGAATGGATCGTACGAATGAATTAGAATGGATACATTCGTGCGAATGAATTACAATGGATCGTACGAATGAGTAAGAATGGATCGTACGAATGAAATAGAATGGATCGTATGAATGAATTTGAATGGATCGTGCGAATGAATTAGAATGGATCGTATGAATGAACTAGAATGGATCGTAGGAATGAAGTAGAATGGATACATTCGTGCGAATGAATTAGAATGGATCGTACGAATGAATTAGAATGATCGTACGAATGAACTAGAATGGATCGTACGAATGAATTAGAATAGATCGTACGAATGAATTAGAATGGATACATTTGTGCGAATGAATTAGAATCGATCGTACGAATGAATTAGAATGGATTGTGCGAATGAATTAGAATGGATCGCATGAATGAATTAGAATGGATCGTGCGAATGAATTAGAATGGATCGTACGAATGAATTAGAATGGATCATACGAATGAATTAGAATGGATTGTACGACTGAATTAGAATAGATCGTACGAATGAATTAGAATGGATACATTCGTGCGAATGAATTAGAATGGATCGTACGAATGAATTAGAATGGATCGTGCAAATGAATTAGAATGGATCGTACGAATGAATTAGAATGGATCGTGCGAATGAATTAGAATGGATCGTACAAATGAATTAGAATGGATCGTACGAATGAATTAGATTGGATCGTGCGAATGAATTAGAATGGATCGTACGAATGAATTAGAATGGATCGTACGAATGAATTAGAATAGATCTTACGAATGAATTAGAATGGATACATTCGTGCGAATGAATTAGAATGGATCCTACGAATGAATTAGAATGGATCGTGTGAATGAATTAGATTGTATCGTAAGAATGAATTAGAATGGATCGTGCGAATGAATTAGAATGGATCGTACGAATGAATTAGAATGGATCGTGCGAATGAATTAGAATGGATCGTGCGAATGAATTAGAATGGATCGTGCAAATGAATTAGATTGTATCGTACGAATGAATTAGAATTGATCGTACGAATGAACTAGAATGGATCGTACGAATGAAGTAGAATGGATACATTCACACGATCCATTGTAATTCATTCGCACGAATGTATCCATTCTAATTCATTCGTACGATCCATTCTAATTCATTCGCACGAATGTATCCATTCTAATCCATTCTAATTCAGTCGTACGAATTGATCGTGCGAATGAATTAGAATGGATCGTACAATCCATTCGTACGATCGATTAGAATGGATACATTGATACGTACGATCCATTCTAATTCATTCTAATTCATTCGTACGATCTTATGAATGAATTAGAATATCCATTCAAATTCATTCGTAAGATCCATTCTAATTCATTCGTACAATCCATTCTAATTCATTCGCACGAATGTATCCATTCTAATTCATTCGTACGATCCATTCTAATTCATTCGCACGATCCATTCGTGCGAATGAATTAGATTGGATCTTAGAATGAATTCATTCTTACGAATGAATTTGTAATCATTCATTCTAATTTGTATGATACAAACGATTAATTCTAATTCATACGATACAATCTAATTCATTACCACGATCCATTAGAATGAATTAGAATGAATTAGAATGGATCACAAGAATGAATTAGAATGGATCGTTCGAATGAATTAGATTGTATCGTACGAATGAATTAGAATGTATCGTACAAATGAATTAGAATGGATCGTACGAATGAATTAGAATGGATCGCACGAAGGTATCTATTCTAATTCATTCATACGATCTATTCTAATTTATTCGCACGAATGTATCCATTCTAATTCATTCGCACGATCCATTCTAATTCATTCGTACGATCCATTCTAATTCATTCGCACGAATGTATCCATTCTAATTCATCCATACGATCTATTCTAATTCAGTCGTACGATCGATTCTAATTCATTCGCACGATCCATTCTAATTCATTCGTACAATCCATTCTAATTCATTCATACGATCCATTCTAATTCATTCATACGAATGTATCCATTCTAATTCATTCGTACGATCCATTCTAATTCATTCGTACGATCGATTCTAATTCATTCGCACGGTCCATTCTAATTCATTTGCACGATCCAATCTAATTCATTCGTACGATCCATTCTAATTCATTCGTACGATCCATTCTAATTCATTCGCACGATCCATTCTAATTCATTCGTATGATCCATTCTAATTCATTCGTACGATCTATTGTAATTCATTCGCACGATCCATTCTAATTCATTCATACATCCATTCTAATTCATTCGTACGATCTATTCTAATTCATTCGCACGATCCATTCAAATTCATTCGTACGATCCATTCTAATTCATTCGTACGATCCATTCTAATTCATTCGTACGATCCATTATAATTCATTCGTACGATCCATTCTAATTCATTCGTACGATCAATTCTAATTCATTCGCATGATCCATTCTAATTCATTCGCACGATCCATTCTAATTCATTCGTACGATCCATTCTAATTCATTCTAATTCATTCTAATGGATCGTGGTAATGAATTAGATTGTATCGTACGAATGAATTACAATGTATCGTACAATTGAATTAGAATGGATCGTACGAATGAATTAGAATGGATCGCACGAAGGTATTCATACGAATGAATTTGTGCGAATGAATTAGAATGGATCGTACGAATGAATTAGAATGGATCGTACGAATGAATTAGATTGGATCGTGCGAATGAATTAGAATGGATCGTACGAATGAATTAGAATAGATCGTACGAATAAATTAGAATGGATACAGTCGTGCGAATATATTAGAATGGATCGTACGAATGAATTAGAATGGATCGTGCGAATGAATTAGAATGGATCGTATGAATGAATTAGAATGGATCGTGCGAATGAATTAGAATGGATCGTGCGAATGAATTAGAATGGATCGTAATAATGAATTAGAATGGATCGTATGAATGAATTAGAATAGATCGTACGAATGAATTAGAATGGATACATTCGTGCGAATGAATTAGAATGGATTGTACGAATGAATTAGAATGGATCGTGCGAATGAATTAGAATGGATCGTACGAATGAATTAGAATGGATCGTACGAATGAATTAGATTGGATCGTGCGAATGAATTAGAATGGATCGTACGAATGAATTAGAATCGATTGTACGACTGAATTATAATAGATCGTACGAATGAATTAGAATGGATACATTCGTGCGAATGAATTAGAATGGATCGTACGAATGAATTAGAATGGATCATTCTAATTCATTCATACAATCCATTCTAATTCTTTCGCACGAATGTATCCATTCTAATTCATTCGTACGATCCATTCTAATTCATTCGTACGATCCATTCTAATTCATTCGTACGATCAATTCTAATTCATTCGCATGATCCATTCTAATTCATTCGCACGATCCATTCTAATTCATTCGTACGATCCATTCTAATTCATTCGCACGAATGTATCCATTCTAATTCATTCGTACGATTTATTCTAATTCATTTGTATGATCCATTCTAATTCATTCGTACGATCCATTCTAATTCATTCGTATGATCCAATCTAATTCATTCGCACGATTCAATCTAATTCATTCTTATGATCCATTCTAATTCATTCGCATGATCTATTCTTACTCATTCGTACGATCCATTCTAATTCATTCGCACGATCCATTCTAATTCATTCATATGATCCATCCTAATTCATTTGTACGATCCATTCTAATTCATTCGCACGATCCATTCTAATTCATTCCTACGATACAATCTAATTCATTCGCACGAATGAATTAGAATGGATCGTTCGAATGAATTAGATTGTTTCGTACGAATGAATTAGAATGTATCGTACAAATGAATTAGAATGGATCGTACGAATGAAGTAGAATGGATACATTCGTGCGAATGAATTAGAATGGATCGTGCGAATGAATTAGAATGTATCCATTCGTGCGAATGAATTAGAATGGATCATCCGAATGAGAAAGAATGGATCGTACGAATGAAATAGAATGGATCGTACGAATGAATTTGAATGGATCGTGTGAATGAATTAGAATGAATCGTACGAATGAATTAGAATGGATTGTACGACTGAATTAGAATGGATCATACGAATGAATTAGATTGTGTCGTACGAATGAATTAGAATGGATCGTGCGAATGAATTCGAATGGATCGTACGAATAAATTAGAATGGATCGTATGAATGAATTAGAATGGATCGTGCGACTGAATTAGAATAGATCGTACGAATGAAATAGAATGGATACATTCGTGCGAATGAATTAGAATGGATCGTATGAATGAATTAGATTGGATCGTGCGAATGAATTAGAATGGATCGTACGAATGAATTAGAATCGATCGTACGACTGAATTAGAATAGATCGTACGAATGAATTAGAATGGATACATTCGTACGAATGAATTAGAATGGATCGTACGAATGAATTAGAATGGATCGTGCGAATGAATTAGAATGGATCATATGAATGAATTAGAATAGATCGTGCGAATGAACTAGAATGGATCGTGCGAATGAATTAGAATGGATCGTACGAATGAATTAGAATGGATTGTACGACTGAATTAGAATGGATCATACGAATGAATTAGATTGTATCGTACGATCCATTCTAATTCATTCTAATTCGTTCGTACAATCCATTCTAATTCATTCGCATGAATGTATCCAGTCTAATTCATTCATACGATCTATTCTAATTCATTCGCACAATCCATTCTAATTCAATCATACGATCCATTCTAATTCATTCTTACGATCCATTCTAATTCATTCGTACGATACAATCTAATTCATTCGCACAATCTATTCTAATTCATTCGTACGATCCATTCTAATTCATTAACACGATCCATTCTAATTCATTCGCACGATCTATTCTAATTCATTCCTACAATCCAATCTAATTTATTCGCACAATCTATTCTAATTCATTCGCACGATCCATTCTAATTCATTCGCACGATCCATTCTAATACATTCTAGTTAATTAGCCGAATCCATTCTAATTCATTCTAATTCATTCGTACGATCCATTCTAATTCATTCGCTCGAATGTATCCATTCTACTTCATTCGTACGATCCATTCTAGTCCATTCATACGATCCATTCTAATTCATTCGCACGATCCATTCTAATTCATTCGTACGAAACAATCTAATTCATTCGTATGATCCATTCTAATTCAGTCGTACGATCCATTCTAATTCATTCGTACGATCCATTCTAATTCATTCGCACGAATGTATCCATTCTAATTCATTCGTACGATCTATTCTAATTCATTCGTACGATCCATTCTAATTCATTATTACGATCCATTCTAATTCATTCGCACGATCCATTCTAATTCATTCGCACGATCCATTCTAATTCATTCGCATGAATGTATCCATTCTAATTCATTCGTACGATCGATTCTAATTCATTCGCACAAATATATCCATTCTAATTCATTCGTACGATCTATTCTAATTCATTCGTACGATCCATTCTAGTTCATTCGTACGATCATTCTAATTCATTCGTACGATCCATTCTAATTCATTCGCACGAATGTATGCATTCTACTTCATTCGTACGATCCATTCTAGTTCATTCATACGATCCATTCAAATTCATTCGCATGATCCATTCAAATTCATTCGTACGATCCATTCTATTCTATTCGTACGATCCATTCTAGTTCATTCGTACGATTCATTCTAATTCATTCGCACGAATGTATCCATTCTAATTCATTCGTACAATCTATTCTAATTCATTCGCACGATCCATTCTAATTCATTCATACGATCCATTCTAATTCATTCGTACGATCCATTCGAATTCATTCGCACGATCCATTCTAATTCATTCGTACGATACAATCTAATTCATTCGTATGATCCATTCTAATTCAGTCGTACAATCCATTCTAATTCATTCGTACGATTCATTCTAATTCATTCACACGATCCATTCAAATTCATTCGTACGATCCATTCTATTTCATTCGTATGATCCATTCTTTCTCATTCGGATGATCCATTCTAATTCATTCGCACGAATGTATCCATTCTAATTCATTCGTACTATCCATTCTAATTCATTAGCATGATCCATACTAATTCATTCGTACGATCCATTCTAATTCATTCATACGAACCATTCTAATGGATCGTACGAATGAATTAGAATGAATACATTCGTGCGAATGAATTAGAAAAGATCGTATGAATGAATAAGAATAGAATGGATCGTGCGAATGAATTAGAATGGATCTATTCTAATTCATTCCTACGATCCATTCTAAATCATTCGTACGATCAATTCTAATTCATTCGCATGATCCATTCTAATCCATTCGTACGATCCATTCTAATTCATTCGTACGATACAATCTAATTCATTCGTACGATCCATTCTAATTCATTCGTACGATCTATTCTAATTCATTCGTACGATCCATTCTAATTCATTCGCATGATCCAATCTAATTCATTCGTACAATCCATTCTAAGTCATTCGTACGATTCATTCTAATTCATTCACATGATCCATTCAAATTCATTCGTACGATCCATTCTATTTCATTCGT
This sequence comes from Chamaelirium japonicum, assembly GCA_947650365.1. Lineage (NCBI taxonomy): Eukaryota > Viridiplantae > Streptophyta > Magnoliopsida > Liliales > Melanthiaceae > Chamaelirium > Chamaelirium japonicum. The sequence continues at coordinate 27,879,875 of OX393556.1, forward strand.
ACGATCCATTCTTTCTCATTCGGATGATCCATTCTAATTAATTCGCACGAATGTATCCATTCTAATTCATTCGTACGATCCATTCTAATTCATTCGCACGATCCATACTAATTCATTCGTACGATCCATTCTAATTCATTGGCATGAATGTATCTATTCTAATTCATTTGTATGATCCATTCTAATTCATTCGCACGATCCATTCTGATTCATTCGCAAGATCCATTCTAATTCTTTCGCATGATCCATTCTAATTCATTCGCACGATCTATTCTAATTCATTCGTACGATCCATTCTAATTCATTTGTACGATCCATTCTAATTCATTCGCACGAATGTATCCATTCTACTTCATTCGTACGATCCATTCTAGTTCATTTGTACGATCCATTCTAATTCATTCGCATGATCCATTCAAATTCATTCGTACGATCCATTCTATTTCATTCGTACGATCCATTCTATTTCATTCGTACGATCCATTCTAATTCATTTGTATAATACAATCTAATTCATTCGTATGATCCATTCTAATTCAGTCGTACAATCCATTAGAATGAATTAGAATGGATCGTACGAATGAATTAGAATGGATCAGACGAATGAATTAGAATGGATCGTGCGAATGAATTAGAATGGATTGTACAAATGAATTAGGATGGATACATTCGTGCGAATGAATTAGAATGGATCGTACGAATGAATTAGAATGGATCGTGCGAAAGAATTAGAATGGATCGTATGAGTGAATTAGAATGGATCGTACGAATGAATTAGAATGGATTGTACGACTGAATTAGAGTGGATCATACGAATGAATTAGATTGTATCGTATGGATGAATTAGAATGGATACATTCGTATGAATGAATTAGAATGGATCGTATGAATGAATTAGAATGGATTGTACGAATGAATTATAATGGATTGTGCGAATGAAATAGAATGGATCGTACGAATGAATTAGAATGGATCGTACGAATGAATTAGAATGGATATATTCGTGCGAAAGAATTAGAATGGATTGTATGAATGAATTAGAATGGATCGTACGAATGAACTAGAATGGATCGTACGAATAAATTAGAATGGATACATTCGTGCGAATGAATTAGAATGGATCGTACGAATGAATTAGAATGGATCGTGCGAATGAATTAGATTGGATCGTGCGAATGAATTAGAATGGATCGTACGAATGAATTAGAATGGATCATACGATTGAATTAGAATAGATCGTGCGAATGAATTAGAATGGATATATTCGTGCGAATGTATTAGAATAGATCCATTCTAATCCATTGTAATTCATACGATACAATCTAATTCATTACGATCGTATGAATTAGAATGAATTAGAATGAATCGTGCGAATGAATTAGAATAAATCGTACGAATGAATGGATCCATTCTAATTCATTCGTACGATCTATTCTAATTCATTCGTAAGATCCATTCTATTCTAATTCATTCGTACGATCCATTCTAATTCATTCATACGATCCATTCTTATTCATTCGCACGAATGTATCCATTCAATTTCATTCGTACGATGTATTCTAATTCATTCATATGATCCATTCTAATTCATTCGTACGATCCATTCTAATTCATTCGTACGATCCATTCTAATTCATTCGTACGATACAATCTAATTCATTCGTATGATCCATTCTAATTCATTCGCATGATACAATCTAATTCATTCGTATGATCCATTCTAATTCATTTGCACGATACAATCTAATTCATTCGTACGATCTATTTTAATTCATTCCTACGATCCATTCTAATTCGTACGATCCATTCTAATTCATTCGCACGATCCATTCAAATTCATTTGTTTGATCCATTCTATTTCATTCGTACGATTCATTCTTACTCATTCGTGCGATCCATTCTAATCCATTCGCATGAATGTATCCATTCTTACGAATTAGAATGGATCGTACGAATGAAATAGAATGGATCGTACGAATGAATTTGAATGAATTTGAATGAATTTGAATGGATCGTACGAATTCATACGTATTATATGAATGAATTAGAATAGATCCATTCTAATTCTAATGAATAGTACAATCTAATTTACGACTGGTTAGAATGGATCATACGTATTAGAATAGTATGATCGTATGATCCATTCTAATTCTATTCTAATCCATTCTAATTCATTCGCACGATCGCACGATCCATTCTAATTCATTCGCACGAATGTATCCTTTCTAATTCATTCGTACGATCTATTCTAATTCAGTCGTACGATCGATTCTAATTCATTCGTACGATCCATTCTAATTCATTCGCACGATCCAATCTAATTCATTCGTACGATCCATTCTAATTCATTCGTACGATCCATTCTAATTCATTCGCACGATCCATTCTAATTCATTCGTACAATCCATTCTAATTCATTCGTACAATCCATTCTAATTCATTCGCACGATCCATTTGTGCGAATGAATTAGATTGGATCTTAGAATGAATTCATTCTTACGAATGAATTTGTAATCATTCATTCTAATTTGTATGATACAAACGATTAATTCTAATTCATACGATACAATCTAAATCATTACCACGATTCATTAGAATGAATTAGAATGGATCACACGAATGAATTAGAATGGATCGTTCGAATGAATTAGATTGTATCGTACGAATGAATTAGAATGTATCGTACAAATGAATTAGAATGGATCGTACGAATGAATTAGAATGGATCGCACGAAGGTATCTATTCTAATTCATTCATACGATCTATTCTAATTCATTCGCACGAATGTATCCATTCTAATTCATTCGTACGATCCATTAGAATGGTTCGTATGAATGAATTAGAAAGGATTGTACGACTGAATTAGAATGGATCATACGTATGAATTAGATTGTATCGTACGAATGAATTAGAATGGATCATGCGAATGAATTAGAATGGATCGTACGAATGAATTAGAATAGATCGTACAAATAAATTAGAATGGATCGTACGAATGAATTAGAATGGATACATTCGTGCGAATGAATTAGAATGGATGGTACGAATGAATTAGAATGGATCGTATGAATGAATTAGAATGGATCGAACGAATGAATTAGAATGGATCGTATGAATGAATTAGAATAGATCGTGCGAATGAATTAGAATGGATCGTACGAATGAATTAGATTGGATCGTGCGAATGAATTAGAATGGATCGTACGAATGAATTAGAATCGATCGTACGACTGAATTAGAATAGATCGTACGAATGAATTAGAATGGATACATTCGTGCGAATGAATTAGAATGGATCGTACGAATGAATTAGAATGGATCGTGCAAATGAATTAGAATGGATCATATGAATGAATTAGAATTGATCGTGCGAATGAATTAGAATGGATCGTACGAATGAATTAGAATCGATCGTACGAATGAATTAGAATGGATGTATGAATGAATTAGAATGGATCGTGCGAATGAATTACAATAGATCGTACGAATGAATTAGAATGGATCGTACGAATGAATTAGATTGTATCGTACGAATGAATTAGAATGGATCGTACGAATGAATTAGATTGGATCGTGCGAATGAATTAGAATGGATCGTACGAATGAATTAGAATCGATCGTACGACTGAATTAGAATAGATCGTACGAATGAATTAGAATGGATACATTCATGCGAATGAATTAGAATGGATCGTACGAATGAATTAGAATGGATTGTACGACTGGATTAGAATGGATCGTACGAATGAATTAGAATGGATCATGCAAAGGAATTAGAATGGATCATACGAATGAATTAGAATGAATACATTCTTACGAATGAATTTGTAAGGTTCGTATGAATAAATTAGAATGGATTGTACGACTGAGTTAGAATGGATCATACGAATGAATTAGATTGTGTCGTACGAATGAATTAGAATAGATCGTGCGAATGAATTAGAATGGATCGTACGAATGAATTAGAATGGATCGTATGAATGAATTAGAATGGATCGTGCGAATGAATTAGAATAGATCATACGAATGAATTAGAATGGATACATTCGTGCGAATAAATTAGAATGGATCGTGCGAATGAATTAGAATGGGTCGTACGAATGAATTAGAATGGATACATTTGTGCGAATGAATTAGAATGGATCGTACGAATGATTTAGAATGGATCGTATGAATGAAATAGAATGGATCGTACGAATGAATTTGAATGGATCGTGCAAATGAATTAGAATGGATCGTACGAATGAACTAGAATGGATTGTACGAATGAAGTAGAATGGATACATTCGTGCGAATATATTAGAATGGATCGTACGAATGAATTAGAATGGATTGTACGACTTAATTAGAATGGATCGTACGAATGAATTAGAATGGATCATGCAAATGAATTAGAATGGCTCGTACGAATGAATTAGAATGAATACATTCTTATGAATGAATTTGTATGGTTCATATGAATGAATTAGAATGGATTGTACGACAGAATTAGAATGGATCATATGAATGAATTAGATTGTATCGTATGAATGAATTAGAATGGATCGTGCGAATGAATTAGAATGGATCGTACGAATGAATTAGAAAGGATCGTATGAATGAATTAGAATAGATCGTGCGAATGAATTAGAATAGATCATACGAATGAATTAGAATGGATACATTCGTGCGAATGAATTAGAATGGATCGTACGAATGAATTAGAATGGATCGTGCGAATGAATTAGAATGGATCATACGAATGAATTAGAATGGATACATTTGTGCGAATGAATTAGAATGAATCATACGAATGAGTACGAATAAATTAGAATGGATTGTACGACTGAATTAGAATGGATCGTACGAATGAATTAGAATGGATCATACGAATGAATTAAAATGGATCGTACGAATGAATTAGAATGAATACATTCTTACGAATGAATTTGTATGGTTCGTATGAATGAATTAGAATGGATTGTACAACTGAATTAGAATGGATCATACAAATGAATTAGATTGTATCGTACGAATGAATTAGAATGGATCGTGCGAATGAATTAGAATGGATCGTACGAATGAATTAGAATGGATTGTACGAATGAATTAGAATGGATCGTGCGAATGAATTAGAATAGATCGTACGAATGAATTAGAATGGATACATTCGTGCGAATGAATTAGAATGGATCGTGCGAATGAATTAGAATGGATCGTACGAATGAATTAGATTGGATCGTGCAAATGAATTAGAATGGATCGTACGAATGAATTAGAATGGATCTAGAATGGATACATTCGTTCGAATGAATTAGAATGGATCGTACGAATGAATTAGAATGGATCGTGCGAATGAATTAGAATGGATCTTATGAATGAATTAGAATGGATCGTGCGAATGAATTAGAATAGATCGTACAAATGAATTAGAATAGATCGTACGAATGAATTAGAATGGATTGTACGACTGAATTAGAATGGATCATACGAATGAATTAGATTGTATCATACGAATGAATTAGAATGGATCGTACGAATGAACTAGAATGGATCGTACGAATGAAGTAGAATGGATACATTCGCACGATCCATTGTAATTCATTCGCACGAATGTATCCATTCTAATTCATTCGTACGATCCATTCTAATTCATTCGCACGAATGTATCCATTCTAATTCATTCATACGATCTATTCTAATTCATTCGCACGATCCATTCTAATTCATTCATATGATCCATTCTAATTCATTCACACGATCCATTCTAATTCATTCGTACGATACAATCTAATTCATTCGTATTATCCATTCTAATTCAGTCGTACAATCCATTCTAATTCATTCGTAAGATCCATTCTAATTCATTTGTATGATCTATTCTAATTCATTCGCACGATCCATTCTAATTCATTCATAAGATCCATTCTAATTCATTCACACGATCCATTCTAATTCATTCGTACGATCCATTCTAATTCATTCGAACGAATGTATCCATTCTAGATCCATTCTAATTCATTCGTACGATCCATTCTAATTTATTTGCACGATCCAATCTAATTCATTCGTACGATCCATTCTAATTCATTCGCACGATCCATTCTAATTCATTCGCACGAATGTATCCATTATAATTTATTCGTACGATCTATTCTAATTCATTCGCATGATCCATTCTAATTCATTCATACGATCCTTTCAAATTCATTCGTATGATCCAATCTAATTCATTCGCACGATCCATTCTAATTCATTCGTACGATACAATCTAATTCATTCATACGATCCATTGAGTAAGATCTATTCTAATTCAATCGTATGATCCATTCTAATTCATTCGTACGATCCATTCTAATTCATTCGCACGATGCATTATAATTCATTCGTACGATCCATTCTAATTCATTCGTATGATCCATTCTAATTCATTCGCATGATCCATTCTAATTCACTCGTACGATCCATTCTAATTCATTCGCACGAATGTATCCATTCTAATTCATTCGTATGATCCATTCTAATTCATTCGCATGATCCATTCTAATTCATTCATACGATCCATTCTAATTCATTCGTACGATCTATTCTAATTCATTCGCACGATCCATTCTAATTCATTCGTACTATACAATCTAATTCATTCGTACGATCCATTGAGTAAGATGTATTCTAATTCAATCGTATGATCCATTCTAATTCATTCGTACGATCCATTCTAATTCATTCGCACGATCCATTCTAATTCATTCGTACGATCCATTCTAATTCATTCGTATGATCCATTCTAATTCATTCGCACGATCCATTCTAATTCATTCGTACGATCCATTCTAATTCATTCGAACGAATGTATCCATTCTAGATCCATTCAAATTCATTCGTACGATCCATTCTAATTCATTTGCACGATCCATTCTAACTCATTCGTACGATCCATTCTAATTCATTCCTATGATCCATTCTAATTCATTCGCACGATCAATTCTAATTCATTCATATGATCCATTCTAATTCATTCACACGATCCATTCTAATTCATTCGTACGATCCATTCTAATTCATTCGCACGATCCATTCTAATTCATTCGTACGATACAATCTAATTCATTCACACGATCCATTCTAATTCATTCGTACGATCCATTCTAATTCATTCGCACGAATGTATCCATTCTAATTCATTCGTAAGATCTATTCTAATTCATTCGTACGATCCATTCTAATTCATTCGTACGATCCATTCTAATTCATTCGCACGATCCATTCTAATTCATTCGCACGATCCATTCTAATTCAGTCGTAAAATCCATTCTAATTCATTCGTACGATCCATTCTAATTCATTCGCACGATCCATTCTAATTCATTCGCACGATCAATTCTAATTCATTCGTATGATCCAATCTAATTCATTCGCACGATCCAATCTAATTCATTCGTACGATCCATTCTAATTCATTCGCACGATCTATTCTAATTCATTCGAATGAATTAGAATGGATCGTACGAATGAATTAGATTAGATCGTGCGAATGAATTAGAATGGATCGTACCAATGAATTAGAATAGATCGTACAAATGAATTAGAATGGATCGTACGAATGAATTAGAATGGATTGTACGACTGAATTAGAATGGATCATACGAATGAATTAGATTGTATCGTACGAATGAATAAGAATGGATCGTGCGAATGAATTAGAATGGATCGTATGAATGAATTAGAATGGATCGTGCGAATGCATTAGAATAGATCGTACGAATGAATTAGAATAGATACATTCGTGCGAATGAATTAGAATGGATCGTACAAATGAATTAGAATGGATACATTCGTGCGAATGAATTACAATGGATCGTGCGAATGTAACCATTCTACTTCATTCGTACGATCCATTCTAGTTCATTCGTACGATCCATTCTAATTCATTCGTACGATACAATCTAATTCATTCGTATGATCCATTCTAATTCAGTCGTACAATCCATTCTAATTCATTCGTACGATCCATTCTAATTCATTTGTACGATCTATTCTATATTCTACTTCATTCGCACGAATGTATCCATTCTAATTCATTCGTACGATCTATTCTAATTCATTCGCACGATCCATTCTAATTCATTCGTACGATCCATTCTAATTCATTCGCACGAATGTATCCATTCTAATTCATTCGTACGATCTATTCTAATTCATTCGTACGATCCATTCTAATTCATTCATACGATCCATTCTAATTCATTCGTACGATCCATTTTAATTCATTCGCAAGATCCATTCTAATTCATTCTAATTCTTTCGCACGAATGTATCCATTCTAATTCATTCGTACGATACAATCTAATTCATTCGTACGATCCATTCTAATTCATTCGTACGATACAATCTAATTCATTCGTACGATCCATTCTAATTCATTCACACGAATGTATCCATTCTAATTCATTCACACGATCCATTCTAATTCATCCACACGATCCATTCTAATTCATTTGTATGATCCATTCTTACTCATTCGTACGATTCATTCTAATTCATTCGCACGAATGTATCCATTCTAATTCATTCGCACGATCCATTCTAATTCATTCGCACGATCCAATGTAATTCATTCATACGATCCATTCTAATTCATTCATATAATCCATTCTAATTCTTTCGCACGAATGTATCCATTCTAATTCATTCGTACGATCTATTCTAATTCATTCGCACGATCCATTCTAATTCATTCGTACGATCCATTCTAATTCATTCGCACGAATGTATCCATTCTAATTCATTCGTACAATCTATTCTAATTCAATCGTACGATCCATTCTAAGTCATTCGTACGATCCATTCTATTTCATTCGTACGATCCATTCTAGTTCATTCGTACGATCCATTCTAATTCTTTCGCACGATCCATTCAAATTCATTTGTTTGATCCATTCTATTTCATTCGTACGATTCATTCTTACTCATTCGTGCGATCCATTCTAATTCATTCGCACGAATGTATCCATTCTAGTTCATTCGTACGATCCATTCTAATTCATTCCCACGAATGAATTAGAATGGATCGTAGGAATGAATTAAAATGGATCGTACGAATGAATTAGATTGGATCGTGCAAATGAATTAGAATGGATCGTACGAATGAATTAGAATGGATCTAGAATGGATACATTCGTTCGAATGAATTAGAATCATACGAATGGATTGTACGACTGAATTAGAATGGACGTGCGAATGAATTACAATAGATCGTACGAATGAATTAGAATGGATCGTACGAATGAATTAGAATGGATCGTGCGAATGGATTAGAATGGATTAACTCATTCGCACGATCATTCGCACGATCCATTCTAATTCATTCATACGATCCATTCTAATTCATTCGCACGATCCATTCTAATTCATTCGTACAATCCATTCTAATACATTCGCACGAATGTATCCATTCTAATTCATTCGTACGATCTATTCTAATTCATTCGTACGATCGATTCTAATTCATTCGTACGATCCATTCTAATTCATTCGCATGATCAAATCTAATTCATTCGTACGATCCATTCTAATTCATTCGTACGATCCATTCTAATTCATTCGCACGATCCATTCTAATTCATTCGTATGATCCATTCTAATTAATTCGCACGAATATATCCATTCTAATTCATTCGCACGATCTATTCTAATTCAATCGTATGATCCATTCTAATTCATTCGTACGATCCATTCTAATTCATTCGCACGATCCAATCTAATTCATTCGTACGATCCATTCTTATTCATTCGTACGATCCATTCTATTTCATTCGCACGATCCATTCTAATTCATTCGTACGATTCATTCTAATTTATTCGCACGAATGTATCCATTCTAATGCATTCGTACGATCTATTCTAATTCATTCGCACGATCCATTCTAATTCATTCATACGATCCATTCTAATTCATTCGTATGATCAATTCTAATTCATTCACACGATCCATTCTAATTCATTCGTACGATCCATTCTAATTCATTCGCATGAATGTATCCATTCTAATTCATTCGTACGATCTATTCTAATTCATTCGTACGATCCATTCTAATTCATTATTACGATCCATTCTAATTCATTCGCACGATCCATTCTAATTCATTCATACGATCCATTCTAATTCATTCACACGATCCATTCTAATTCATTCGTACGATCCATTCTAATATATTTGCACGAATGTATCCATTCTAATTTATTCGTATGATCTATTCTAATTCATTCGTACGATCCATTCGTATTCATTCGTACGATCCATTCTAATTCATTCGCACGATCCAATCTAATTCATTCGTACAATCCATTCGAATTCATTCATACGATCCATTCTAATTCATTCGCACGATCCATTCTAATTCATTCGTACGATCCATTCTAATTCATTCGCACGATCCATTCTAATTCATTCATATGATCCATTCTAATTCATTCGCACGATCCATTCTAATTCATTCGTACGATCCATTCTAATTCATTCGCACGAATGTATCCCTTCTAATTCATTCGTACGATCTATTCTAATTCAGTCGTACAAATGAACTAGAATGAATTAGAATGGATCGTACGAATTCATTCGCACGAATTAGAATAGATCGTACAAATAGATTCTTTGTATAATCCATTCTAATTCATTCGTACGATTTATTCGTACGATCCATTCATTCGTACGATCCATTCTAATTCATTCGCACGAATGATTACGAATGAATTAGAATGGATTGTGCGAATGAATTAGAATAGAATAGATCATACGAATGAATTAGAATGGATCATACGAATGTATCCATTCTATTTGTACGAATGAATTTGAATGGATCGTGCGAATGAATTCGAATGGATCGTGCGAATGAATTAGAAGGGATCATACGAATGAATTAGAATGGATCGTACGAATGATTTAGATTGTATCGTACGAATGAATTAGAATGGATCGTGCGAATGAATTAGAATGGATCGTACGAATGAATTAGAATGGATCGTGGGAATGAATTAGAATGGATCGTACGAATGAATTAGAATGGATCGTGCGAATGAATTAGAATGGATCGTACGAATAAATTAGAATGGATCATACGAATGAATTTGATTGGATCGTGCGAATGAATTAGAATGGATCGTACGAATGAATTAGAATGGATCGTAAGAATGAATTAGAATGGATCGTATGAATGAATTAGAATGGATTGTGCGAATGAATTAGAATAGATCGTATGAATGAATTAGACTGGATACATTCGTGCGAATGAATTAGAATGGATCGTACGAATGAATTAGAATGGATCGTGCGAATGAATTAGAATGGATCGTACGAATGAATTAGAATGGATACATTCGTGCGAATGAATTAGAATGGATCGTACGAATGAATTAGATTGTATCGTACGAATGAATTAGAATGGATCGTGCGAATGAATTAGAATGGATCGTACGAATGAATTAGAATGGATACATTCGTGCGAATGAATTAGCATGGATCGTACGAATGAATTAGATTGTATCGTACGAATGAATTAGAATGGATCGTGCGAATGAATTAGAATGGATCGTACGAATGAATTAGAATGGATCGTATGGATGAATTAGAATGGATCATGCGAATGAATTAGAATAGATCGTACGAATAAATTATAATGGATACATTCATGCGAATGAATTAGAATGGATCGTGCGAATGAATTAGAATGGATCGTACGAATGAATTAGATTGGATCATGCAAATGAATTAGAATGGATCGTACGAATGAATTAGAATGGATCTAGAATGGATACATTCGTTCGAATGAATTAGAATGGATCGTATAAATGAATTAGAATGGATCGTGCGAATGAATTAGAATGGATCTTATGAATGAATTAGAATGGATCGTGCGAATGAATTAGAATAGATCGTACAAATGAATTAGAATGGATCGTACGAATGAATTAGAATGGATTGTACGACTGAGTTAGAATGGATCATACGAATGAATTAGATTGTATCGTGCGAATGAATTAGAATGGACCGCACGATTGAATTAGATTGAATTAGAATTAATCGTTTGTATCATACAAATTAGAATGAATGATTACAAATTCTAATTCATTTGCACGATCCATTCTAATTCATTTGTACGATCCATTCTAATTCATTTGCACGAATGTATCCATTCTAATTCATTCGTACGATCCATTCTAATTCATTCGTACGATCCATTCTAATTCATTCGCACAATCCAATCTAATTCATTCGTACGATCCATTCTAATTCATTCGCACGATCCATTCTAATTCATTCGCACGATCCATTCTAATTCATTCGTACGATCCATTCTAATTTATTCGCACGAATGTATCCATTCTAATTTATTCGTACAATCTATTCTAATTCATTCGTACGATCCATTCTAATTCATTCGTACGATCCATTCTAATTCATTCGCACGATTCAATCTAATTCATTCGTACGATCAATTCTAATTCAATCGTGCGATCCATTCTAATTCATTCGCACGATCCATTCTAATTCATTCGCACGAATATATCCATTCTAATTCATTCGCATGATCCATTCTAATTTATTCATACGATCCATTCTAATTCATTCGTACGATCCATTCTAATTCATTCGCACGATCCATTCTAATTCATTCGTACGATACAATCTAATTCATTCGTACGATCCATTCTAATTCAATCGTATGATCTATTCTAATTCATTCATACGATCCATTCTAATTCATTCGTACGATCCATTCTAATTCATTCGCACGATCCATTCTAATTCTTTCGTACGATACAATCTAATTCATTCCTATGATCCATTCTAATTCAGTCATACAATCCATTCTAATTCATTCGTATGATCCATTCTAACTCATTCGCATGATCCATTCTAATTCATTCGCACGATCCATTCTAATTCATTCATACGATCCATTCTAATTCATTTGCACGATCCATTCTAATTCATTCGTACGATCCATTCTAATACATTCGCACGAATGTATCCATTCTGATTCATTCGTACGATCTATTCTAATTCATTCGTACGATCCATTCTAATTCATTCGTACGATCCATTCTAATTCATTCGCACGATCCAATCTAATTCATTCGTACGATCCATTCTAATTCATTCGTACGATCCATTCTAATTCATTCGCACGATCTATTCTAATTCATTCGTACGATCCATTCTAATTCATTCGCACGAATATATCCATTCAAATTCATTCGCACGATCTATTCTAATTCAATCGTATGATCCATTCTAATTCATTCGTACGATCCATTCTATTTCATTCGCACGATCCAATCTAATTCATTCGTACAATCCAATCTAATTCATTCGTATGATCCATTCTAATTCAGTCGTACGATCCATTCTAATTCATTCGCACGAATGCATCCATTCTACTTCATTTGTACGATCCATTCTAGTTCATTCGTACGATCCTTTCTAATTCATTCGTACGATCCATTCTAATTCATTCGCACGATCCAATCTAATTCATTCCTACGATCCATTCTAATTCATTCGCACAATCCATTCTAATTCATTCGTACAATTCATTCTAATTCATTCGCACGAATGTATCCATTCTAATTCATTCGTACGATCCATTCTAATTCATTTGTACGATCTATTCTAATTCATTCGTACGATCCATTCTAATTCATTCGAATGATCCATTCTAATTCATTCGTACGATACAATCTAATTCATACGTATGATCCATTCTAATTCAGTCGTACAATCCTTTCTAATTCATTCATACGAACCATTCTAATGGATCGTACGAATGAATTAGAATGGATACATTCGTGCGAATGAATTAGAATAGATCGTATGAATGAATTAGAATAGATACCTTCGTGCGATCCATTCGAATTCATTCGTACGATCCATTCTAATTCATTTGTACAATACATTCTAATTCATTCGTACGATACAATCTAATTCATTCGAACGATCCATTCTAATTCATTCGTGTGATCCATTCTAATTCATTCTAATCCATTCTAATGGATCGTGGTAATGAATTAGATTGTATCGTATGAATTAGAATTAATTGTTTGTATCATACAAATTAGAATGAATGATTACAAATTCATTCGTAAGAATGAATTCATTCTAAGATCCAATCTAATTCATTCGCACGAATGGATCATGCGAATGAATTAGAATGGATAGTACGAATGAATTAGAATGGATACATTCGTGCGAATGAATTAGAATGGATTGTACGAATGAATTAGAATGGATCGTGCGAATGAATTAGAATTTGTAATCATTCATTCTAATTTGTATGATACAAACGATTAATTCTAATTCATACGATACAATCTAATTCATTACCATGATCCATTAGAATGAATTAGAATGAATTAGAATGGATCACACGACTGAATTAGAATGGATCATACGAATGAATTAGATTGTATCGTACGGATGAATTAGAATGGATACATTCGTATGAATGAATTAGAATGGATCGTATGAATGAATTAGAATTGATTGTACGAATGAATTATAATGGATTGTGCGAATGAAATAGAATGGATCGTACGAATGAATTAGAATGGATCGTACGAATGAATTAGAATGGATACATTCGTGCGAAAGAATTAGAATGGATTGTATGAATGAATTAGAATGGATCGTACGAATGAACTAGAATGGATCGTACGAATGAAGTAGAATGGATACATTCGTGCGAATGAATTAGAATGGATCGTACGAATGAATTAGAATGGATCGTACAATCCATTCTAGTTCATTCGTACGATCCATTCTAATTCATTCGCAAGATCCATTCAAATTCATTCGTACGATCCATTCTATTTCATTCGTACGATCCATTCTTACTCATTCGTACGATCCATTCTAATTCATTCGCACGAATGTATCCATTCTAATTCATTCGTACGATCTATTCTAATTTATTCGTATGATCCATTCTAATTCATTCGTACGATCCATTCTAATTCATTCTAATGGATTGTACGACTGAATTAGAATGGATTATACGAATGAATTAGATTATATTGTACGAATGAAATAGAATGGATCGTACGAATGAAATAGAATGGATCGTACGAATGAATTTGAATGGATCGTGCGAATGAATTAGAATGGATCGTACGAATGAACTAGAATGGATCGTACAAATGAAGTAGAATGGATACATTCGTGCGAATGAATTAGAATGGATCGTACGAATGAATTAGAATGGATTATACGAATGAATTAGAATAGATCGTGTGAATGAATTAGAATTGATCGTACGAATGAATTAGATTGAATCGTGCGAATGAATTAGAATGGATCGTACGAATGAATTAGAATGGATCGTGCGAATGAATTAGAATGGATCATGCGAATGAAGTAGAATGGATCGTACGAATGAATTAGAATGGATCGTACGAATGAATTAGATTGGATCGTGCGAATGAATTAGAATGGATCGTATGAATGAATTAGAATAGATCGTACGAATGAATTAGAATAGATCGTATGAATGAATTAGAATGGATCGTACGACTGAATTAGAATGGATCGTACGAATGAATTAGAATGGATCGTGCGAATGAATTAGAATGAATTATAATGGATCGTACGAATGAATTAGAATAGATGGTACGAATGAATTAGAATGGATCGTACGAATGAATTAGAATGGATCGTGCGAATGAATTAGAATAGATCGTACGAATGAATTAGAATGGATGTATGAATGAATTAGAATGGATCGTACGAATGAATTACAATAGATCGTACGAATGAATTAGAATGGATCGTACGAATGAATTAGAATGGATCGTGCGAATGAATTAGAATGGATCGTACGAATGAATTAGAATGGATCGTACGAATGAATTAGATTGGATCGTGCGAATGAATTAGAATGGATCGTACGAATGAATTAGAATCGATCGTACGAATGAATTAGAATAGATCGTACGAATGAATTAGAATGGATACATTCGTGCGAATGAATTAGAATGTATCGTACGAATGAATTTGAATGGATCGTGCGAATGAATTAGAATGGATCGTGCGAATGAATTAGAATGGATCGTGTGAATGAATTAGAATAGATCGTACGAATGAATTAGAATGGATTGTATGACTGAATTAGAATGGATCGTACGAATGAATTAGAATAGATCGTGCGAATGAATTAGAATGGATCGTACGAATGAATCATAATGGATCGTACGAATGAATTAGAATGGATCGTACGAACGAATTAGAATGGATCGTGCGAATGAATTAGAATGGATCGTACGAATGAATTAGAATGGATCGTATGAATGAATTAGAATGGATCTTGCGAATGAATTAGAATAGATCGAACGAATGAATTAGAATGGATACATTCGTGCGAATGAATTAGAATGGATCGTACGAATGAATTAGAATTGATCGTACGAATGAATTAGAATGGATCGTACGAATGAATTAGAATGGATCGTACGAATGAATTAGAATAGATCGTACGAATGAATTAGAATGGATCGTATGAATGAATTAGAATAGATCGTACGAATGAATTAGAATAGATCGTACGAATGAATTAGAATGGATCGTACGAATGAATTAGAATAGATCGTACGAATGAATTAGAATGGATACATTCGTGCGAATGAATTAGAATGGATCGTACGAATGAATTAGAATGGATCGTGTGAATGAATTAGATTGGATCGTGCGAATGAATTAGAATGGATCGTAAGAATGAATTAGAATGGATCGTACGAATGAATTAGAACAGATCGTACGAATGAATTAGAATGGATCGTACGAATGAATTAGAATGGATCGTATGAATGAATTAGAATGGATCGTGCGAATGAATTAGAATAGATCGTACGAATGAATTAGAATTGATACATACGAATGAATTAGAATGGATCGTACGAACGAATTAGAATGGATCATGCAAATGAATTAGAATGGAGCGCACGATTGAATTAGAATTGATCGTACGAATGAATTAGATTGAATCGTGCGACGAATGTATCCATTCTAATTCATTCGTACGATCTATTCTAATTCATTCGCACGATCCATTCTAATTCATTCAAACGATCCATTCTAATTCATTCGTACGATCCATTCTAATTCATTCGCATGAATGTATCCATTCTAATTCATTCGTACGATCCATTCTAATTCATTCGTACGATCCATTCTAATTCATTCGCATGATCCATTCTAATTCATTCGTACGATCCATTCTAATTCAGTCGTACAATCAATTCTAATTCATTCGTACGATCCATTCTAATTCATTCGCACGAATGTATCCATTCTACTTCATTTGTACGATCCATTCTAGTTCATTCGTATGATCCATTCTAATTCATTCGCACGATCCATTCAAATTCATTCGTACGATCTATCCTTTTTCATTCGTACGATCCATTCTATTTCATTCGTACGATACAATCTAATTCATTCGTATAATCCATTCTAATTCAGTCGTACAATCCATTAGAATGGTTCGTATGAATGAATTAGAAAGGATTGTACGACTGAATTAGAATGGATCATACGTATGAATTAGATTGTATCGTATGAATAAATTAGAATGGATTATGCGAATGAATTAGAATGGATCGTACGAATGAATTAGAATAGATCGTACAAATGAATTAGAATGGATCGTACGAATGAATTAGAATGGATACATTCGTGCGAATGAATTAGAATGGATTGTACGAATGAATTAGAATGGATCGTGCGAATGAATTAGAATGGATCGTACGAATGAATTAGAATGGATCGTACGAATGAATTAGATTGGATCGTGCGAATGAATTAGAATGGATCGTACGAATGAATTAGAATCGATCGTACGACTGAATTAGAATAGATCGTACGAATGAATTAGAAAGGATACATTCGTGCGAATGAATTCGAATGGATCATACGAATGAATTAGAATGGATCGTGCGAATGAATTAGAATGGGTCATATGAATGAATTAGAATTGATCGTGCGAATGAATTAGAATGGATCGTACGAATGAATTAGAATCGATCGTACGAATGAATTAGAATGGATGTATGAATGAATTAGAATGGATCGTGCGAATGAATTACAATAGATCGTACGAATGAATTAGAATGGATCGTACGAATGAATTAGATTGTATCGTACGAATGAATTAGAATGGATCGTACGAATGAATTAGATTGGATCGTGCGAATGAATTAGAATGGATCGTACGAATGAATTAGAATCGATCGTACGACTGAATTAGTATAGATCGTACGAATGAATTAGAATGGATACATTCGTGCGAATGAATTAGAATGGATCGTACGAATGAATTAGAATGGATCGTGCGAATGAATTAGAATGGATCATATGAATGAATTAGAATAGATCGTCCGAATGAATTAGAATGGATCGTGCGAATGAATTAGAATGGATCGTACGAATGAATTAGAATCGATCGTACGACTGAATTAGAATAGATCGTACGAATGAATTAGAATGGATACATTCGTGCGAATGAATTAGAATGGATCGTACGAATGAATTAGAATGGATCGTGCGAATGAATTAGAATGGATCGTACGAATGAATTAGAATGGATCGTGCGAATGAATAAGAATGGATCGTGCGAATGAATTAGAATGGATCGTGCGAATGAATTAGAATGGATCATACGAATGAATTAGAATGGATCGTGCGAATGAATAAGAATGGATTGTACGAATGAATTAGAATGGATCGTACGAATGAATTAGAATGGATCGTGCGAATGAATTAGAATAGATCGTACGAATGAATTAGAATGGATACATTCGTCGCACGATTCAATCTAATTCATTCGTACGATCAATTCTAATTCAATCGTGCGCTCCATTCTAATTCATTTGCATGATCCATTCTAATTCCTTCGTACGATCCATTCTAATTCATTCGTATGTATCCATTCTAATTCATTCGTACGATCTATTCTAATTCATTCGCACGATCCATTCTAATTCATTCATACGATCCATTCTAATTCATTCGTACGATCCATTCTAATTCATTCGTACGATCTGTTCTAATTCATTCGTACGATCCATTCTAATTCATTCTTACGATCCATTCTAATTCATTCGCACGATCCAATCTAATTCATTCACACGATCCATTCTAATTCATTCGTACGATCCATTCTAATTCATTCGCACGAATGTATCCATTCTAATTCATTCGTACGATCTATTCTAATTCATTCGTACGATCCATTCTAATTCATTCGTACGATCTATTCTAATTCATTCGTACGATCTATTCTAATTCATTCGTACGATCCATTCTAATTCATTCGTACGATCTATTCTAATTCATTCGTACGATCCATTCTAATTCATTCGTACGATCCATTCTAATTCATTCGTACGATCAATTCTAATTCATTCGTACGATCCATTCTAATTCATTCGCACGAATGTATCCATTCTAATTCATTCGTTCGATCTATTCTAATTTATTCGCAAGATCCATTCTAATTCATTCATACGATCCATTCTAATTCATTCGTACGATCCATTCTAATTCATTCACACGATCCATTCTAATTCGTTCGTACGATCCATTCTAATTCATTCGTACGATCCATTCTAATTCATTCGTACGATCCATTCTAATTCATTCGCACGATCTATTCAAATTCATTCGTACGATCCATTCTAATTCAGTCGTACAATCCATTCTAATTCATTCGTACGATCTATTCTAATTCATTCACACGATCCATTCTAATTCATTCGCACGATCCATTCTAATTCATTCGCACGATCCATTCAAATTCATTCGTACGATACATTCTAATTCATTCGCACAAATGTATCCATTCTAATTCATTCGTACGATCTATTCTAATTCATTCGTACGATCGATTCTAATTCATTCGTACGATCCATTCTAATTCATTCGCACGATCCAATCTAATTCATTTGTACGATCCATTCTAATTCATTCGTACGATCCATTCTAATTCATTCGCACGATCCATTCTAATTCATTCGTACGATCAATTTTTTTGGATTCATTCGTACGATCTATTGTAATTCATTCGCACGATCCATTCTAATTCATTCATACATCCATTCTAATTCATTCGTACGATCTATTCTAATTCATTCGCACGATCCATTCTAATTCATTCGTACGATCCATTCTAATTCATTCGTACCATCTATTCTAATTCATTCGTACGATCCATTATAATTCATTCTAATTCATTCGCACGATCCATTCTAATTCATTCGTACGATCCATTCTAATTCAGTCGTACGATCCATTCTAATTCATTCAT
The DNA here is from genome assembly GCA_947650365.1 of Chamaelirium japonicum. Lineage (NCBI taxonomy): Eukaryota > Viridiplantae > Streptophyta > Magnoliopsida > Liliales > Melanthiaceae > Chamaelirium > Chamaelirium japonicum. The sequence continues at coordinate 27,900,209 of OX393556.1, forward strand.
ACGATCTATTCTAATTCATTCGTACGATCTATTCTAATTCATTCATACGATCCATTCTAATTCATTCGCACGATCCAATCTAATTCATTCGTACGATCCATTCTAATTCATTCGTACGATCCATTCTACTTCATTCGCATGATCCATTCTAATTCATTCGCACGATCCATTCTAATTCATTCGTACGATCCATTCTAATTCATTCGCACGATTCAATCTAATTCATTCGTACGATCAATTCTAATTCATTCACACGATCTATTCTAATTCATTCGCATAATCCATTCTAATTCATCCGTACGATCCATTCTAATTCATTCGCACGAATGTATCCATTCTACTTCATTTGTACGATCCATTCTAGTTCATTCGTACGATCCATTCTAATTCATTCGCACGATCCATTCTAATTCATTCATATGATCCATTCTAATTCATTCGCACGATCCATTCTAATTCATTCGTATGATCCATTCTAATTCATTCGCACGAATGTATCCATTCTAATTCATTCGTACGATCTATTCTAATTCAGTCGTACGATCGATTCTAATTCATTCGTACGATCCATTCTAATTCATTCGCACGATCCAATCTAATTCATTCGTACGATCCATTCTAATTCATTCGTACGATCCATTCTAATTTATTCGCACGATCCATTCTAATTCATTCGTACGATCCATTCTAATTCATTCGCATGAATGTATCCATTCTAATTCATTCGTACGATCCATTCTAATTCATTTGTACGATCTATTCTAATTCATTCGTACGATCTATTCTAATTCATTCGCATGATCCATTCTAATTCATTCGTACGATACAATCTAATTCATACGTATGATCCATTCTAATTCAGTCGTACAATCCTTTCTAATTCATTCATACGAACCATTCTAATGGATCGTACGAATGAATTAGAATGGATACATTCGTGCGAATGAATTAGAATAGATCGTATGAATGAATTAGAATAGATACCTTCGTGCGATCCATTCTAATTCATTCGTATGATCCATCCTAATTCATTTGTACGATACATTCTAATTCATTCGTACGATCCATTCTAATTCATTCGCACGATCCATTCGTGCGAATGAATTAGATTGGATCTTAGAATGAATTCATTCTTACGAATGAATTTGTAATCATTCATTCTAATTTGTATGATACAAACGATTAATTCTAATTCATACGATACAATCTAATTCATTACCACGATCCATTAGAATGAATTAGAATGAATTAGAATGGATCACACGAATGAATTAGAATGGATCGTTCGAATGAATTAGATTGTATCGTACGAATGAATTAGAATATATCGTACAAATGAATTAGGATGGATCGTACGAATGAATTAGAATGGATCGCACGAAGGTATCTATTCTAATTCATTCATACGATCTATTCTAATTCATTCGCACGAATGTATCCATTCTAATTCATTCGTACGATCCATTAGAATGGTTCGTATGAATGAATTAGAAAGGATTGTACGACTGAATTAGAATGGATCATACGTATGAATTAGATTGTATCGTACGAATGAATTAGAATGGATCATGCGAATGAATTAGAATAGATCGTACGAATGAATTAGAATAGATCGTACAAATGAATTAGAATGGATCGTTCGAATGAATTAGAATGGATACATTCATGCGAATGAATTAGAATGGATCGTACGAATGAATTAGAATGGATCGTGCGAATGAATTAGAATGGATCGTACGAATGAATTAGAATGGATCGTACGAATGAATTAGATTGGATCGTGCGAATGAATTAGAATGGATCGTACGAATGAATTAGAATCGATCGTACGACTGAATTAGAATAGATCGTACGAATGAATTAGAATGGATACATTCGTGCGAATGAATTAGAATGGATCATACGAATGAATTAGAATGGATCGTGCGAATGAATTAGAATGGATCATATGAATGAATTAGAATTGATCGTGCGAATGAATTAGAATGGATCGTGCGAATGAATTAGAATGGATCATATGAATGAATTAGAATGGATCGTACGAACGAATTAGAATGGATCGTGCGAATGAATTAGAATGGATCGTACGAATGAATTAGAATGGATCGTATGAATGAATTAGAATGGATCTTGCGAATGAATTAGAATAGATCAAACGAATGAATTAGAATGGATACATTCGTGCGAATGAATTAGAATGGATTGTACGAATGAATTAGAATGGATTGTGCGAATGAATTAGAATGGATCGTACGAATGAATTAGAATGGATCGTGCGAATGAATTAGAATGGATCGTATGAATGAATTATAATGGATCGTACGAATGAATTAGAAAAGATCGTACGAATGAATTAGAATGGATACATTCGTGCGAATGAATTAGAATGGATCTTACGAATGAATTAGAATGGATCGTGTGAATGAATTAGATTGGATCGTGCGAATGAATTAGAATGGATCGTACGAATGAATTAGAATGGATTGTATGAATGAATTAGAATGGATCGTGCAAATGAATTAGAATAGATCGTACGAATGAATTAGAATGGATACATACGAATGAATTAGAATGGATCGTACGAATGAATTAGAATGGATCATGCAAATGAATTAGAATGGACCGCACGATTGAATTAGAATTGATCTTACGAATGAATTAGATTGAATCGTGCGAATGAAATAGAATGGATCCTACAAATGAATTAGAATGGATCGTACGAATGAATTAGAATAGATTGTACGAATGAATTAGAATGGATACATTCGTGCGAATGAATTAGAATGGATCGTAAGAATGAATTAGAATGGATCGTGCAAATGAATTAGAATGGATCGTGCGAATGAATTAGAATGGATCGTACGAATGAATTAGATTGGATTGTGCGAATGAATTAGAATGGATCGTACGAATGAATTAGAATGGATCGTACGAATGAATTAGAATAGATCGTACGAATAAATTAGAATAGATCGTATGAATGAATTAGAATGGATCGTACGAATGAATGGATCGTACGAATGAATTAGAATGGATCGTACGAATGAATTAGATTGGATCGTACGAATGAATTAGAATGGATCGTACGAATAAATTAGAATGAATCGTATGAATGAATTAGAATGGATTTTGCGAATGAATTAGAATAGATCGAACGAATGAATTAGAATGGATACATTCGTGCGAATAAATTAGAATGGATTGTACGAATGAATTAGAATGGATCGTGCGAATGAATTAGATTGTATCTACTTCATTCGTACGATCCATTCTAGTTCATTCATATGATCCATTCTAATTTATTCGTACGATCTATTCTAATTCATTCGTACGATCCATTCTTATTCATTCGCACGATCCATTCTAATTCATTCATATGATCCATTCTAATTCATTCGCACGATCCATTCTAATTCATTCGTACGATCCATTCTAATTCATTCGCACGAATGTATCCCTTCTAATTCATTCGTACGATCTATTCTAATTCAGTCGTACGAATGAACTAGAATGAATTAGAATGGATCGTACGAATTCATTCGCACGAATTAGAATAGATCGTACAAATAGATTCATTGTATGATCCATTCTAATTCATTCGTACAATCTATTCGTACGATCCATTCATTCGTACGATCCATTCTAATTCATTCGCACGAATGATTACGAATGAATTAGAATGGATCGTGTGAATGAATTAGAATAGAATAGATCGTACGAATGAATTAGAATGGATCATACGAATGTATCCATTCTATTTGTACGAATGAATTTGAATGGATCGTGTGAATGAATTCGAATGGATCGTGCGAATGAATTAGAAGGGATCGTACGAATGAATTAGAATGGATCGTACGAATTATTTAGATTGTATCGTACGAATGAATTAGAATGGATCGTGCGAATGAATTAGAATGGATCGTACGAATGAATTAGAATGGATCGTATGAATGAATTAGAATGGATCGTGTGAATGAATTAGAATGGATCGTACGAATGAATTAGAATGGATCGTGTGAATGAATTAGAATGGATCGTACGAATAAATTAGAATGGATCATACGAATGAATTTGATTGGATCGTGCGAATGAATTAGAATGGATCGTACGAATGAATTAGAATGGAACGTAAGAATGAATTAGAATGGATCGTATGAATGAATTAGAATGGATTGTGCGAATGAATTAGAATAGATCGTATGAATGAATTAGACTGGATACATTCGTGCGAATGAATTAGAATGGATCGTACGAATGAATTAGAATGGATCGTGCGAATGAATTAGAATGGATCGTACGAATAAATTAGAATGGAAACATTCGTGCGAATGAATTAGAATGGATCGTACGAATGAATTAGATTGTATCGTACGAATGAATTAGAATGGATCGTGCGAATGAATTAGAATGGATCGTACGAATGAATTAGAATGGATACATTCGTGCGAATGAATTAGCATGGATCGTACGAATGAATTAGATTGTATCGTACGAATGATTTAGAATGGATCGTGCGAATGAATTAGAATGGATCGTACGAATGAATTAGAATGGATCGTATGGATGAATTAGAATGGATCATGCGAATGAATTAGAATAGATCGTACGAATAAATTATAATGGATATATTCGTGCGAATGAATTAGAATGGATCGTGCGAATGAATTAGAATGGATCGTACGAATGAATTAGATTGGATCGTGCAAATGAATTAGAATGGATCGTACGAATGAATTAGAATGGATCTAGAATGGATACATTCGTTCGAATGAATTAGAATGGATCGTACGAATGAATTAGAATGGATCGTGCGAATGAATTAGAATGGATCTTATGAATGAATTAGAATGGATCGTGTGAATGAATTAGAATAGATCGTACAAATGAATTAGAATGGATCGTACGAATGAATTAGAATGGATTGTACGACTGAGTTAGAATGGATCATACGAATGAATTAGATTGTATCGTGCGAATGAATTAGAATGGACCGCACGATTGAATTAGATTGAATTAGAATTAATCGTTTGTATCATACAAATTAGAATGAATGATTACAAATTCTAATTCATTTGCACGATCCATTCTAATTCATTCGTACGATCCATTCTAATTCATTTGCACGAATGTATCCATTCTAATTCATTCGTACGATCCATTCTAATTCATTCATACGATCCATTCTAATTCATTCGCACAATCCAATCTAATTCATTTGTACGATCCATTCTAATTCATTCGCACGATCCATTCTAATTCATTCGCACGATCCATTCTAATTCATTCGTACGATCCATTCTAATTTATTCGCACGAATGTATCCATTCTAATTTATTCGTACAATCTATTATAATTCATTCGTACGATCCATTCTAATTCATTCGTACGATCCATTCTAATTCATTCGAACGATTCAATCTAATTCATTCGTACGATCAATTCTAATTCAATCGTGCGATCCATTCTAATTCATTCGCACGATCCATTCTAATTCATTCGCACGAATATATCCATTCTAATTCATTCTAATTCATTCGCATGATCCATTCTAATTTATTCATACGATCCATTCTAATTCATTCGTACGATCCATTCTAATTCATTCGCACGATCCATTCTAATTCATTCGTACGATACAATCTAATTCATTCGTACGATCCATTCTAATTCAATCGTATGATCCATTCTAATTCATTCATACGATCCATTCTAATTCATTCGTACGATCCATTCTAATTCATTTGCACGATCCATTCTAATTCTTTCGTACGATACAATCTAATTCATTCCTATGATCCATTCTAATTCAGTCATACAATCCATTCTAATTCATTCGTACGATCCATTCTAATACATTCGCACGAATGTATCCATTCTAATTCATTCGTACGATCTATTCTAATTCATTCGGACGATCCATTCTAATTCATTCGTACGATCCATTCTAATTCATTCGCACGATCCAATCTAATTCATTCGTACGATCTATTCTAATTCATTCGTACGATCCATTCTAATTCATTCGCACGATCTATTCTAATTCATTCGTACGATCCATTCTAATTCATTCGCACGAATATATCCATTCAAATTCATTCGCACGATCTATTCTAATTCAATCGTATGATCCATTCTAATTCATTCGTACGATCCATTCTATTTCATTCGCACGATCCAATCTAATTCATTCGTACGATCCAATCTAATTCATTCGTATGATCCATTCTAATTCAGTCGTACGATCCATTCTAATTCATTCGCACGAATGCATCCATTCTACTTCATTTGTACGATCCATTCTAGTTCATTCGTACGATCCTTTCTAATTCATTCGCACGATCCATTCTAATTCATTCGCACGATCCAATCTAATTCATTTGTACGATCCATTCTAATTCATTCGCAAAATCCATTCTAATTCATTCGTGCAATCCATTCTAATTCATTCGCACGAATATATCTATTCTAATTCATTCGTACGATCCATTCTAATTCATTTGTACGATCTATTCTAATTCATTCATACGATCCATTCTAATTCATTCGCATGATCCATTCTAATTCATTCGTACGATACAATCTAATTCATACGTATGATCCATTCTAATTCAGTCGTACAATCCTTTCTAATTCATTCATACAAACCATTCTAATGGATTGTACGAATGAATTAGAATGGATACATTCGTGCGAATGAATTAGAATAGATCGTATGAATGAATTAGAATAGATACCTTCGTGCGATCCATTCTAATTCATTCGTATGATCCATTCTAATTCATTTGTACGATACATTCTAATTCATTCGTACGATACAATCTAATTCATTCGAACGATCCATTCTAATTCATTCGTGTGATCCATTCTAATTCATTCTAATTCATTCTAATGGATCGTACGAATGAATTAGAATGGATCGTATGAATGAATTAGAATGGATCATGTGAATGAATTAGAATGGATCGTACGAATGAATTAGAATGGATCGTGTGAATGAATTAGAATGGATCGTACGAATAAATTAGAATGGATCATACGAATGAATTTGATTGGATCGTGCGAATGAATTAGAATGGATCGTACGAATGAATTAGAATGGATCGTAAGAATGAATTAGAATGGATCGTATGAATGAATTAGAATGGATTGTGCGAATGAATTAGAATAGATCGTATGAATGAATTAGACTGGATACATTCGTGCGAATGAATTAGAATGGATCGTACGAATGAATTAGAATGGATCGTGCGAATGAATTAGAATGGATCGTACGAATAAATTAGAATGGATACATTCGTGCGAATGAATTAGAATGGATCGTACGAATGAATTAGATTGTATCGTACGAATGAATTAGAATGGATCGTGCGAATGAATTAGAATGGATCGTACGAATGAATTAGAATGGATACATTCGTGCGAATGAATTAGCATGGATCGTACGAATGAATTAGATTGTATCGTACGAATGAATTAGAATGGATCATGCGAATGAATTAGAATGGATCGTACGAATGAATTAGAATGGATCGTATGGATGAATTAGAATGGATCATGCGAATGAATTAGAATAGATCGTACGAATAAATTATAATGGATACATTCGTGCGAATGAATTAGAATGGATCGTGCGAATGAATTAGAATGGATCGTACGAATGAATTAGATTGGATCGTGCAAATGAATTAGAATGGATCGTACGAATGAATTAGAATGGATCTAGAATGGATACATTCGTTCGAATGAATTAGAATGGATCGTACGAATGAATTAGAATGGATCGTGCGAGTGAATTAGAATGGATCTAATGAATGAATTAGAATGGATCGTGCGAATGAATTAGAATAGATCGTACAAATGAATTAGAATGGATCGTATGAATGAATTAGAATGGATTGTACGACTGAGTTAGAATGGATCATACGAATGAATTAGATTGTATCGTGCGAATGAATTAGAATGGACCGCATGATTGAATTAGATTGAATTAGAATTAATCGTTTGTATCATACAAATTAGAATGAATGATTACAAATTCTAATTCATTTGCACGATCCATTCTAATTCATTCGTACGATCCATTCTAATTCATTTGCACGAATGTATCCATTCTAATTCATTCGTACGATCCATTCTAATTCATTCGTACGATCCATTCTAATTCATTCGCACAATCCAATCTAATTCATTCGTACGATCCATTCTAATTCATTCGCACGATCCATTCTAATTCATTCGCACGATCCATTCTAATTCATTCGTACGATCCATTCTAATTTATTCGCACGAATGTATCCATTCTAATTTATTCGTACAATCTATTCTAATTCATTCGTACGATCCATTCTAATTCATTCGCACGATTCAATCTAATTCATTCGTACGATCAATTCTAATTCAATCGTGCGATCCATTCTAATTCATTCGCACGATCCATTCTAATTCATTCGCACGAATATATCCATTCTAATTCATTCTAATTCATTCGCATGATCCATTCTAATTTATTCATACGATCCATTCTAATTCATTCGTACGATCCATTCTAATTCATTCGCACGATCCATTCTAATTCATTCGTACGATACAATCTAATTCATTCGTACGATCCATTCTAATTCAATCGTATGATCCATTCTAATTCATTCATACGATCCATTCTAATTCATTCGTACGATCCATTCTAATTCATTTGCACGATCCATTCTAATTCTTTCGTACGATACAATCTAATTCATTCCTATGATCCTTTCTAATTCAGTCATACAATCCATTCTAATTCATTCATATGATCCATTCTAACTCATTCGCACGATCCATTCTAATTCATTCGCACGATCCATTCTAATTCATTCATACGATCCATTCTAATTCATTCGCACGATCCATTCTAATTCATTCGTACGATCCATTCTAATACATTCGCATGAATGTATCCATTCTAATTCATTCGTACGATCTATTCTAATTCATTCGGACGATCCATTCTAATTCATTCGTACGATCCATTCTAATTCATTCGCACGATCCAATCTAATTCATTCGTACGATCCATTCTAATTCATTCGTACGATCCATTCTAATTCATTCGCACGATCTATTCTAATTCATTCGTACGATCCATTCTAATTCATTCGCACGAATATATCCATTCAAATTCATTCGCACGATCTATTCTAATTCAATCGTATGATCCATTCTAATTCATTCGTACGATCCATTCTATTTCATTCGCACGATCCAATCTAATTCATTCGTACGATCCAATCTAATTCATTCGTATGATCCATTCTAATTCAGTCGTACGATCCATTCTAATTCATTCGCACGAATGCATCCATTCTACTTCATTTGTACGATCCATTCTAGTTCATTCGTACGATCCTTTCTAATTCATTCGCACGATCCATTCTAATTCATTCGCACGATCCAATCTAATTCATTTGTACGATCCATTCTAATTCATTCACAAAATCCATTCTAATTCATTCGTACAATCCATTCTAATTCATTCGCACGAATGTATCCATTCTAATTCATTCGTACGATCCATTCTAATTCATTTGTACGATCTATTCTAATTCATTCGTACGATCCATTCTAATTCATTCGCATGATCCATTCTAATTCATTCGTACGATACAATCTAATTCATACGTATGATCCATTCTAATTCAGTCGTACAATCCTTTCTAATTCATTCATACGAACCATTCTAATGGATCGTACGAATGAATTAGAATGGATACATTCGTGCGAATGAATTAGAATAGATCGTATGAATGAATTAGAATAGATACCTTCGTGCGATCCATTCTAATTCATTCGTACGATCCATTCTAAGTCATTTGTACGATACATTCTAATTCATTCGTATGATACAATCTAATTCATTCGAACGATCCATTCTAATTCATTCGTGTGATCCATTCTAATTCATTCTAATTCATTCTAATGGATCGTGGTAATGAATTAGATTGTATCGTATGAATTAGAATTTATCGTTTGTATCATACAAATTAGAATGAATGATTACAAATTCATTCGTAAGAATGAATTCATTCTAAGATCCAATCTAATTCATTCGCACGAATGGATCGTGCGAATGAATTAGAATGGATAGTACGAATGAATTAGAATGGATACATTCGTGCGAATGAATTAGAATGGATTGTACGAATGAATTAGAATGGATCGTGCGAATGAATTAGAATTTGTAATCATTAATTCTAATTTGTATGATACAAACGATTAATTCTAATTCGTACGATACAATCTAATTCATTACCACGATCCATTAGAATGAATTAGAATGAATTAGAATGGATCACACGACTGAATTAGAATGGATCATACGAATGAATTAGATTGTATCGTACGGATGAATTAGAATGGATACATTCGTATGAATGAATTAGAATGGATCGTATGAATGAATTAGAATGGATTGTACGAATGAATTATAATGGATTGTGCGAATGAAATAGAATGGATCGTACGAATGAATTAGAATGGATCGTACGAATGAATTAGAATGGATACATTCGTGCGAAAGAATTAGAATGGATTGTATGAATGAATTAGAATGGATCGTACGAATGAACTAGAATGGATCGTACGAATGAAGTAGAATGGATACATTCGTGCGAATGAATTAGAATGGATCGTACGAATGAATTAGAATGGATCGTACAATCCATTCTAGTTCATTCGTACGATCCATTCTAATTCATTCGCAAGATCCATTCAAATTCATTCGTACGATCCATTCTATTTCATTCGTACGATCCATTCTTACTCATTCGTACGATCCATTCTAATTCATTCGCACGAATGTATCCATTCTAATTCATTCGTACGATCCATTCTAATTTATTCGTATGATCCATTCAAATTCATTCGTACGATCCATTCTAATTCATTCTAATGGATTGTACGACTGAATTAGAATGGATTATACGAATGAATTAGATTGTATCGTACGAATGAAATAGAATGGATCGTACGAATGAAATAGAATGGATCGTACGAATGAATTTGAATGGATCGTCCGAATGAATTAGAATGGATCGTACGAATGAACTAGAATGGATCGTACAAATGAAGTAGAATGGATACATTCGTGCGAATGAATTAGAATGGATCGTACGAATGAATTAGAATGGATTGTGCGAATGAATTAGAATAGATCGTGTGAATGAATTAGAATTGATCGTACGAATGAATTAGATTGAATCGTGCGAATGAATTAGAATGGATCGTACGAATGAATTAGAATGGATTGTGCGAATGAATTAGAATGGATCGTGCGAATGAATTAGAATGGATCATGCGAATGAAGTAGAATGGATCGTACGAATGAATTAGATTGGATCGTGCGAATGAATTAGAATGGATCGTATGAATGAATTAGAATAGATCGTACGAATGAATTAGAATAGATCGTATGAATGAATTAGAATGGATCATACGAATGAATTAGAATGGATCGTACGAATGAATTAGAATGGATCGTGCGAATGAATTAGAATGAATTATAATGGATCGTACGAATGAATTAGAATAGATGGTACGAATGAATTAGAATGGATCGTACGAATGAATTAGAATGGATCGTGCGAATGAATTAGAATAGATCGTACGAATGAATTAGAATGGATGTATGAATGAATTAGAATGGATTGTGCGAATGAATTACAATAGATCGTACGAATGAATTAGAATGGATCGTACGAATGAATTAGAATGGATCGTACGAATGAATTAGAATGGATCGTACGAATGAATTAGAATCGATCGTACGAATGAATTAGAATAGATCGTACGAATGAATTAGAATGGTTACATTCGTGCGAATGAATTAGAATGTATCGTACGAATGAATTTGAATGGATCGTGCGAATGAATTAGAATGGATCGTGCGAATGAATTAGAATAGATCGTGCGAATGAATTAGAATGGATCGTACGAATGAATTAGAATGGATTGTACGACTGAATTAGAATGGATCGTACGAATGAATTAGAATAGATCGTGTGAATGAATTAGAATGGATCGTACGAATGAATTAGAATGGATCGTACGAACGAATTAGAATGGATCGTGCGAATGAATTAGAATGGATCGTACGAATGAATTAGAATGGATCGTATGAATGAATTAGAATGGATCTTGCGAATGAATTAGAATAGATCGAACGAATGAATTAGAATGGATACATTCATGCGAATGAATTAGAATGGATCGTACGAATGAATTAGAATAGATCATACGAATGAATTAGAATGGATCGTACGAATGAATTAGAATGGATCGTACGAATGAATTAGAATAGATCGTACGAATGAATTAGAATAGATCGTACGAATGAATTAGAATGGATCGTACGAATGAATTAGAATAGATCGTACGAATGAATTAGAATAGATCGTACAAATGAATTAGAATGGATCGTACGAATGAATTAGAATAGATCGTACGAATGAATTAGAATGGATACATTCGTGCGAATGAATTAGAATGGATCGTACGAATGAATTAGAATGGATCGTGTGAATGAATTAGATTGGATCGTGCGAATGAATTAGAATGGATCGTAAGAATGAATTAGAATGGATCGTACGAATGAATTAGAACAGATCGTACGAATGAATTAGAATGGATCGTACGAATGAATTAGAATGGATCGTATGAATGAATTAGAATGGATCGTGCGAATGAATTAGAATAGATCGTACGAATGAATTAGAATGGATACATACGAATGAATTAGAATGGATCATACGAATGAATTAGAATGGATCATGCAAATGAATTAGAATGGAGCGCACGATTGAATTAGAATTGATCGTACGAATGAATTAGATTGAATCGTGCGACGAATGTATCCATTCTAATTCATTCGTACGATCTATTCTAATTCATTCGCACGATCCATTCTAATTCATTCATACGATCCATTCTAATTCATTCGTACGATCCATTCTAATTCATTCGCATGAATGTATCCATTCTAATTCATTCGTACGATCCATTCTAATTCATTCGTACGATCCATTCTAATTCATTCGCATGATCCATTCTAATTCATTCGTACGATCCATTCTAATTCAGTCGTACAATCCATTCTAATTCATTCGTACGATCCATTATAATTCATTCGCATGAATGTATCCATTCTACTTCATTTGTACGATCCATTCAGTTCATTCGTATGATCCATTCTAATTCATTCGCACGATCCATTCAAATTCATTCGTACGATCCATTCTTTTTCATTCGTACGATCCATTCTATTTCATTCGTACGATACAATCTAATTCATTCGTATAATCCATTCTAATTCTGTCGTACAATCCATTAGAATGGTTCGTATGAATGAATTAGAAAGGATTGTACGACTGAATTAGAATGGATCATACGTATGAATTAGATTGTATCGTATGAATGAATTAGAATGGATTATGCGAATGAATTAGAATGGATCGTACGAATGAATTAGAATAGATCGTACAAATGAATTAGAATGGATCGTACGAATGAATTAGAATGGATACATTCGTGCGAATAAATTAGAATGGATTGTACGAATGAATTTGAATGGATCGTGCGAATGAATTAGAATGGATCGTACGAATGAATTATAATGGATCGTACGAATGAATTAGATTGGATCGTGCGAATGAATTAGTATGGATCGTACGAATGAATTAGAATCGATCGTACGACTGAATTAGAATAGATCGTACGAATGAATTAGAATGGATACATTCGTGCGAATGAATTAGAATGGATCATACGAATGAATTAGAAGGGATCATGCGAATGAATTAGAATGGGTCATATGAATGAATTAGAATTGATCGTGCGAATGAATTAGAATGGATCGTACGAATGAATTAGAATGGATGTATGAATGAATTAGAATGGATCGTGCGAATGAATTACAATAGATCGAACGAATGAATTAGAATGGATCGTACGAATGAATTAGATTGTATCATACAAATGAATTAGAATGGATCGTACGAATGAATTAGATTGGATCGTGCGAATGAATTGGAATGGATCGTACGAATGAATTAGAATCGATCGTACGACTGAATTAGAATAGATCGTATGAATGAATTAGAATGGATACATTCATGCGAATAAATTAGAATGGATCGTACGAATGAATTAGAATGGATCGTGCGAATGAATTAGAATGATCATATGAATGAATTAGAATAGATCGTCCGAATGAATTAGAATGGATCGTGCGAATGAATTAGAATGGATCGTACGAATGAATTAGAATCGATCGTACGACTGAATTAGAATAGATCGTACGAATGAATTAGAATGGATACATTCGTGCGAATGAATTAGAATGGATCGTACGAATGAATTAGAATGGATCGTGTGAATGAATTAGAATGGATCGTACGAATGAATTAGAATGGATCGTGCGAATGAATAAGAATGGATCGTGCGAATGAATTAGAATGAATCGTACGAAAGAATTAGAATGGATTGTACGACTGATTTAGAATGGATCATACGAATGAATTAGATTGTATCGTACGATCCATTCTAATTCATTCTAATTCGTTCGTACAATCCTTTCTAATTCATTCGCACGAATGTATCCAGTCTAATTCATTCATACGATCTATTCTAATTCATTCGCACAATCCATTCTAATTCATTCATACGATCCATTCTAATTCATTCTTACGATCCATTCTAATTCATTCGTACGATACAATCTAATTCATTCGCACAATCTATTCTAATTCATTCGTACGATCCATTCTAATTCATTAACACGATCCATTCTAATTCATTCGCACGATCTATTCTAATTCATTCGTACAATCCAATCTAATTTATTCGCACAATCTATTCTTATTCAATCGCACGATCCATTCTAATTCATTCGCACGATCCATTCTAATCCATTCTAGTTAATTAGCCGAATCCATTCTAATTCATTCTAATTCATTCGTACGATCCATTCTAATCCATTCTAATCCATTCTAATCCATTCTAGTTAATTAGCCGAATCCATTCTAATCCATTCTAATTCATTCGTACGATCCATTCTAATAAATTCGCACGAATGTATCCATTCTAATTCATTCGTACGATCTATTCTAATTCATTCGCATGATCCATTCTAATTCATTCAAACGATCCATTCTAATTCATTCGTACGATCCATTCTAATTCATTCGCACGATCCATTCTAATTCATTCGTACGATACAATCTAATTCATTCGTACGATCCATTCTAATTCAGTCGTACGATCCATTCTAATTCATTCGTACGATCCATTCTAACTCATTCGCACGATCCATTCTAATTCATTCGCACGGTCCATTCTAATTCATTCGTACGATCCATTCTAATTCATTCGCACGATCCATTCTAATTCATTCGTAGAATCCATTCTAATACATTCGCACGAATGTATCCATTCTAATTCATTCGTACGATCTATTCTAATTCATTCGTACGATCGATTCTAATTCATTCGTACGATCCATTCTAATTCATTCGCACGATCCATTCTAATTCATTCACACGATCCATTCTAATTCATTCGCACGAACGTATCCATTCTAATTCATTCGTACGATCTATTCTAATTCAGTCGTACGATCGATTCTAATTCATTCGTATGATCCATTCTAATTCATTCTAATTCATTCGTACGATCCATTCTAATTCATTTGCACGATCCAATCTAATTCATTTGTACGATCCATTCTAATTCATTTGCACGATCCATTCTAATTCATTCGCACGAATGTATCCATTATAATTTATTCGTACGATCTATTCTAATTCATTCGCATGATCCATTCTAATTCAACCATATGATCCATTCTAATTCATTCGTACGATCCATTCTAATTCATTCGCATGATCCATTCTAATTCATTCGTACGATACAATCTAATTCATTCGTATGATCCATTCTAATTCAGTCGTACAATCCATTCTGATTCATTTGTACGATCCATTCTAATTGATTCGCACGATCCATTCTAATTCATTCGCACGATCAATTCTTATTCATTCATATGATCCATTCTAATTCATTCGCACGATCCATTCTAATTCATTCGTACGATCCATTCTAATTCATTTGCACGAATGTATCCATTCTAATTCATTCGTACGATCCATTCTAATTCATTCGCACGATCCATTCGTGCGAATGAATTAGATTGGATCTTAGAATGAATTCATTCTTACGAATGAATTTGTAATCATTCATTCTAATTTGTATGATACAAACGATTAATTCTAATTCATACGATACAATCTAATTCATTACCACGATCCATTAGAATGAATTAGAATGAATTAGAATGGATCACACGAATGAATTAGAATGGATCGTTCGAATGAATTAGATTGTATCGTACGAATGAATTAGAATGTATCGTACAAATGAATTAGAATAGATCGTACGAATGAATTAGAATGGATCGCACGAAGGTATCTATTCTAATTCATTCATACGATCTATTCTAATTCATTCGCACGAATGTATCCATTCTAATTCATTCGTACGATCCATTAGAATGGTTCGTATGAATGAATTAGAAAGGATTGTACGACTGAATTAGAATGGATCATACGTATGAATTAGATTGTATCGTACGAATGAATTAGAATGGATCATGCGAATGAATTAGAATAGATCGTACGAATGAATTAGAATAGATCGTACAAATGAATTAGAATGGATCGTACAAATGAATTAGAATGGATACATTCATGCGAATGAATTAGAATGGATCGTACGAATGAATTAGAATGGATCGTGCGAATGAATTAGAATGGATCGTACGAATGAATTAGAATGGATCGTACGAATGAATTAGATTGGATCGTGCGAATGAATTAGAATGGATCGTACGAATGAATTAGAATCGATCGTACGACTGAATTAGAATAGATCGTACGAATGAATTAGAATGGATACATTCGTGCGAATGAATTAGAATGGATCATACGAATGAATTAGAATGGATCGTGCGAATGAATTAGAATGGATCATATGAATGAATTAGAATTGATCGTGCGAATGAATTAGAATGGATCGTGCGAATGAATTAGAATGGATCATACGAATGAATTAGAATGGATCGTACGAACGAATTAGAATGGATCGTGCGAATGAATTAGAATGGATCGTATGAATGAATTAGAATGGATCTTGCGAATGAATTAGAATAGATCGAACGAATGAATTAGAATGGATACATTCGTGCGAATGAATTAGAATGGATTGTACGAATGAATTAGAATGGATCGTGCGAATGAATTAGAATGGATCGTACGAATGAATTAGAATGGATCGTGCGAATGAATTAGAATGGATCGTACGAATGAATTATAATGGATCGTACGAATGAATTAGAAAAGATCGTACGAATGAATTAGAATGGATACATTCGTGCGAATGAATTAGAATGGATCGTACGAATGAATTAGAATGGATCGTGTGAATGAATTAGATTGGATCGTGCGAATGAATTAGAATGGATCGTAAGAATGAATTAGAATGGATCGTACGAATGAATTAGAACAGATCGTACGAATGAATTAGATTGGATCGTACGAATGAATTAGAATGGATCGTATGAATGAATTAGAATGGATCGTGCGAATGAATTAGAATAGATCGTACGAATGAATTAGAATGGATACATACGAATGAATTAGAATGGATCGTACGAATGAATTAGAATGGATCATGCAAATGAATTAGAATGGACCGCACGATTGAATTAGAATTGATCGTACGAATGAATTAGATTGAATCGTGCGAATGAATTAGAATGGATCATACAAATGAATTAGAATGGATCGTACGAATGAATTAGAATAGATTGTACGAATGAATTAGAATGGATACATTCGTGCGAATGAATTAGAATGGATCGTGCGAATGAATTAGAATGGATCGTGCGAATGAATTAGAATGGATCGTACGAATAAATTAGATTGGATTGTGCGAATGAATTAGAATGGATCGTACGAATGAATTAGAATGGATCGTACGAATGAATTAGAATAGATCGTACGAATAAATTAGAATAGATCGTATGAATGAATTAGAATGGATCGTACGAATGAATGGATCGTACGAATGAATTAGAATGGATCGTACGAATGAATTAGATTGGATCGTACGAATGAATTAGAATGGATCGTACGAATGAATTAGAATGGATCGTATGAATGAATTAGAATGGATCTTGCGAATGAATTAGAATAGATCGAACGAATGAATTAGAATGGATACATTCGTGCGAATGAATTAGAATGGATTGTACGAATGAATTAGAATGGATCGTGCGAATGAATTAGATTGTATCTACTTCATTCGTACGATCCATTCTAGTTCATTCATATGATCCATTCTAATTCATTCGTACGATCCATTCTAATTCATTCGCACGATCCATTCTAATTCATTCATACGATCCATTCTAATTCATTCGCACGATCCATTCTAATTCATTCAAATTCATTTGTACGATCCATTCTATTTCATTCATACGATCCTTTCTTACTCATTCGTACGATCAATTCTAATTCATTCACACGAATGTATCCGTTCTAATTCATTCGTACGATCCATTCTAATTCATTCGCACGAATGTATCTATTCTACTTTATTCGTATGATCCATTCTAATTCATTCGTACGATCCATTCTAATTCATTCGCATGAATGTATCTATTCTAATTCATTCGTACGATCTATTCTAATTCATTCGTACGATCCATTCTAATTCATTAATACGATCCATTCTAATTCATTCGTACGATCCATTCTAATTCATTCGCACGATCCATTCTAATTCATTCGTACGATCCATTCTAATTCATTCGCACGAATGTATCCATTCTAATTCATTCGTACGATCCATTCTAATTCATTCGTACGATCCATTCTAATTCATTCGCTCGATCCATTCTAATTCATTCGTACGATACAATCTAATTAATTCGTACGATCCATTCTAATTCATTCGCACGAATGTATCCATTCTAATTCATTCGTACGATCCATTCTAATTCGTTCGCACGATCCATTCTAATTCATTCGTACGATCCATTCTAATTCGTTCATACGATCCATTCTAATTCATTCGTACGATCCATTCTAATTCATTCGTACGATCCATTCTAATTCATTCTAATTCATTCGCACGATTCAATCTAATTCATTCGTACGATCAATTCTAATTCAATTGTGTGGTCCATTCTATTTCATTTGCATGATCCATTCTAATTCATTCGTACGATCCATTCTAATTCATTCGTATGTATCCATTCAAATTCATTCGTACGATCTATTCTAATTTATTCGCACGATCTATTCTAATTCATTCATACGATCCATTCTAATTCATTCGTAAGATCTATTCTAATTCATTCGTAAGATCTATCCTAATTCATTCGTACGATCTATTCTAATTCATTCGCATGATCCATTCTAATTCATTCATACGATCCATTCTAATTCATTCGTATGATCCATTCTAATTCATTCGTACGATCTATTCTAATTCATTCGTACGATCCATTCTAATTCATTCATACGATCCATTCTAATTCATTCGTACGATCCATTCTAATTCATTCGCACGATCCATTCTAATTCATTCGTACGATCCATTCTAATTCATTCGCACGATCCATTCTAATTCATTCGTACAATCCATTCTAATTCATTCGCACGAATGTATCCATTCTAATTTATTCGTTCGATCTATTCTAATTCACTCGCAAGATCCATTCTAATTCATTCATACGATCCATTCTAATTCATTCGTACGATCCATTCTAATTCATTCGAACGATCCATTCTAATTCGTTCATACGATCCATTCTAATTCATTCGTTCGATCTATTCTAATTCATTTGTACGATCCATTCTAATTCATTCGCACGATCTATTCTAATTCATTCATATGATCCATTCTAATTCATTCGCACGATCCATTCTAATTCATTCG
This sequence comes from Chamaelirium japonicum, assembly GCA_947650365.1. NCBI lineage: Eukaryota > Viridiplantae > Streptophyta > Magnoliopsida > Liliales > Melanthiaceae > Chamaelirium > Chamaelirium japonicum. The sequence goes on from OX393556.1 coordinate 27,920,240, forward strand.
TACGATCCATTCTAATTCATTCGTACGATCCATTCTAATTCATTCGTACGATCCATTCTAATTCATTCGCACGATCCATTCTAATTCATTCGCACGATCCAATCTAATTCATTCTTACGATCCATTCTAATTCATTCGTACGATCCATTATAATTCATTTGCACGATCCCTTCTAATTCATTCGTACAATCCATTCTAATTCATTCGCACGAATATATCCATTCTAATTCATTCGTACGATCCATTCTAATTCATTTGTACAATCTATTCTAATTCATTCGTACGATCCATTCTAATTTATTCGCATGATCTATTCTAATTCAATCGTACGAATGAATTAGAATGGATCGTGCGAATGAATTAGAATGGATCGTACAAATGAATTAGAATGGATCGTGCGAATGAATTAGAATGGATCGTACGAATGAATTAGAATGGATCGTACGAATGAATTAGAATGGATCGTGCGAATGAATTAGAATGGATCATATGAATGAATTAGAATGGATCGTACGAATGAATTAGAATGGATCGTACGAATGAATTAGAATGGATCGTGGGAACGATTTAGAATGGATCTTACGAATGAATTAGAATGGATCGTGCGAATGAACTAGATTGGATCGTGCGAATGAATTAGAATGGATCGTACGAATGAATTATAATGGATCGTACGAATGAATTAGAATGGATCGTACGAATGAATTAGAATAGATCGTATGACTGAATTAGAATGGATCGTACGAATGAATTAGAATGGATCGTACGAATGAATTAGAATGGATCGTGCGAATGAATTAGAATGGATCGTGCGAATGAATTAGAATGGACCGTATGAATTAGAATGAATTAGAATAGATCGTACGAATGAATTAGAATGGATCGTGCGAATGAATTAGAATAGATCGTACGAATGAATTAGAATGGATACATTCGTGCGAATGAATTAGAATGGATCGTACGAATGAATTAGAATGGATACATTCGTGCGAATGAATTACAATGGATCGTACAAATGAATTAGAATGGATTATATGAATAAATTAGAATGGATACATTCGTGCGAATTAGAATGAATTAGAATGGATCGTGCGAATGGATCGTGCGAATGAATTAGAATGGATACATTCGTGCGAATGAATTAGAATGGATCGTACGAATGAAATAGAATGGATCGTGCGAATGAATTAGAATGGATCATATGAATGAATTAGAATTGATCGTGCGAATGAATTAGAATGGATCGTGCGAATGAATTAGAATGGATCGTACGAATGAATGAGAATGGATTGTACGACTGAATTAGAATGGATCATACGAATGAATTAGATTGTATCGTACGAATGAATTAGAATGGATCGTGCGAATGAATTAGAATGGATAGTACGAATAAATTAGAATGGATCGTACGAATGAATTAGAATAGATCCATTCTAATTAATTCTAATTCATTTGTACAATCGTACGATCCATTAGAATTAGAATGGATCATATGAATGAATTAGAATTGATCGTGCGAATGAATTAGAATGGATCGTACGAATGAATTAGAATGGATTGTACGACTGAATTAGAATGGATCATACGAATGAATTAGATTGTATCGTACGAATGAATTAGAATGGATCGTGCGAATGAATTAGAATGGATAGTACGAATGAATTAGAATGGATCGTACGAATGAATTAGAATGGATCGTACGAATGAATTAGATTGTATCGTACGAATGAATTAGAATGGATCGTGCGAATGAATTAGAATGGATCGTACGAATGAATTAGAATGGATCGTATGAATGAATTAGAATGGATCGTGCGAATGAATTAGAATGGATCGTACGAATGAATTAGAATGGATCGTGCGAATGAATTAGAATGGATCGTACGAATAAATTAGAATGGATCGTACGAATGAATTTGATTGGATCGTGCGAATGAATTAGAATGGATCGTACGAATGAATTAGAATGGATCTTACGAATGAATTAGAATGGATCGTGTTAATGAATTAGAATGGATCGTACAAATGAATTAGAATAGATTATGCGAATGAATTAGAATGGATCGTACGAATGAATTAGAATGTATCCAATCTATATCATTCGTACGATCCATATAATTCATTCGTACGATCCATTCTAATTCATTCGTACGATCCATTCTAATTCATTCGCACGATCCATTCTAATTCATTCGTACCATCCATTCTATTTCATTCGCACGAATGTATCCATTCTAATTCATTCGTACGATCCATTCTAATTCATTCGCATGATCCAATCTAATTCATTCGTACGATCCATTCTAATTCATTCGTACGACCCATTCTAATTCATTCGCACGATCCATTCTAATTCATTCGCACGAATGTATCGATTGTAATTCATTCGTACGATCTATACTAATTCATTCGTACGATCCATTCAAATTCATTCGCACGATCCATTCTAATTCATTCGCATGATCCATTCTAATTCATTCGTACGATCCATTCTAATTCATTCGCACGATCCATTCTAATTCATTCGCACGATCCAATCTAATTCATTCGTACGATCCATTCTAATTCATTCGTACGATCCATTATAATTCATTCGCACGATCCCTTCTAATTCATTCGTACAATCCATTCTAATTCATTCGCACGAATATATCCATTCTAATTCATTCGTACGATCCATTCTAATTCATTTGTACGATCTATTCTAATTCATTCGTACGATCCATTCTAATTCATTCGCATGATCTATTCTAATTCAATCGTACGAATGAATTAGAATGGATCGTGCGAATGAATTAGAATGGATCGTACAAATGAATTAGAATGGATCGTGCGAATGAATTAGAATGGATCGTACGAATGAATTAGAATGGATCGTGCGAATGAATTAGAATGGATCTTATGAATGAATTAGAATGGATCGTACGAATGAATTAGAATGGATCGTACGAATGAATTAGAATGGATCGTGCGAACGATTTAGAATTGATCTTACGAATAAATTAGAATGGATCGTGCGAATGAACTAGATTGGATCGTGCGAATGAATTAGAATGGATCGTATGAATGAATTATAATGGATCGTACGAATGAATTAGAATGGATCGTACGAATGAATTAGAATAGATCGTATGACTGAATTAGAATGGATCGTAAGAATGAATGGATCGTACGAATGAATTAGATTGTATCGTACGAATGAATTAGAATGGATCGTGCGAATGAATTAGAATGGATCGTACGAATGAATTAGAATGGATCGTGCGAATGAATTAGAATGGATCGTGCGAATGAATTAGAATGGATCGTATGAATTAGAATGAATTAGAATAGATCGTACGAATGAATTAGAATGGATCGTGCGAATGAATTAGAATAGATCGTACGAATGAATTAGAATGGATACATTCGTGCGAATGAATTAGAATGGATCGTACGAATGAATTAGAATGGATACATTCGTGCGAATGAATTACAATGGATCGTACAAATGAATTAGAATGGATCATATGAATAAATTAGAATGGATACATTCGTGCGAATTAGAATGAATTAGAATGGATCGTGCGAAAGGATCGTACGAATGAATTAGAATGGATACATTCGTGCGAATGAATTAGAATGGATCGTACGAATGAAATAGAATGGATCGTGCGAATGAATTAGAATGGATCATATGAATGAATTAGAATTGATCGTGCGAATGAATTAGAATGGATCGTGCGAATGAATTAGAATGGATCGTACGAATGAATGAGAATGGATTGTACGACTGAATTAGAATGGATCATACGAATGAATTAGATTGTATCGTACGAATGAATTAGAATGGATCGTGCGAATGAATTAGAATGGATAGTACGAATAAATTAGAATGGATCGTACGAATGAATTAGAATAGATCCATTCTAATTAATTCTAATTCATTTGTACAATCGTACGATCCATTAGAATTAGAATGGATCATATGAATGAATTAGAATTGATCGTGCGAATGAATTAGAATGGATCGTGCGAATGAATTAGAATGGATCGTACGAATGAATTAGAATGGATTGTACGACTGAATTAGAATGGATCATACGAATGAATTAGATTGTATCGTACGAATGAATTAGAATGGATCGTGCGAATGAATTAGAATGGATAGTACGAATGAATTAGAATGGATCGTACGAATGAATTAGAATGGATCGTACGAATGAATTAGATTGTATCGTACGAATGAATTAGAATGGATCGTGCGAATGAATTAGAATGGATCGTGCGAATGAATTAGAATGGATCGTACGAATGAATTAGAATGGATCGTATGAATGAATTAGAATGGATCGTGCGAATGAATTAGAATGGATCGTACGAATGAATTAGAATGGATCGTGCGAATGAATTAGAATGGATCGTACGAATAAATTAGAATGGATCGTACGAATGAATTTGATTGGATCGTGCGAATGAATTAGAATGGATCGTACGAATGAATTAGAATGGATCTTACGAATGAATTAGAATGGATCGTGTTAATGAATTAGAATGGATCGTACAAATGAATTAGAATAGATTATGCGAATGAATTAGAATGGATCGTACGAATGAATTAGAATGTATCCAATCTAATTCATTCGTACGATCCATATAATTCATTCGTACGATCCATTCTAATTCATTCGTACGATCCATTCTAATTCATTCGCACGATCCATTCTAATTCATTCGTACCATCCATTCTATTTCATTCGCACGAATGTATCCATTCTAATTCATTCGTACGATCCATTCTAATTCATTCGCATGATCCAATCTAATTCATTCGTACGATCCATTCTAATTCATTCGTACGACCCATTCTAATTCATTCGCACGATCCATTCTAATTCATTCGCACGAATGTATCGATTGTAATTCATTCGTACGATCTATACTAATTCATTCGTACGATCCATTCAAATTCATTCGCACGATCCATTCTAATTCATTCGCATGATCCATTCTAATTCATTTGTACGATCCATTCTAATTCATTCGCACGATCCATTCTAATTCATTCGCACGATCCAATCTAATTCATTCGTACGATCCATTCTAATTCATTCGTACAATCCATTATAATTCATTCGCACGATCCCTTCTAATTCATTCGTACAATCCATTCTAATTCATTCGCACGAATATATCCATTCTAATTCATTCGTACGATCCATTCTAATTCATTTGTACGATCTATTCTAATTCATTCGTACGATCCATTCTAATTCATTCGCATGATCTATTCTAATTCAATCGTACGAATGAATTAGAATGGATCGTGCGAATGAATTAGAATGGATCGTACAAATGAATTAGAATGGATCGTGCGAATGAATTAGAATGGATCGTACGAATGAATTAGAATGGATCGTACGAATGAATTAGAATGGATCGTGCGAATGAATTAGAATGGATCATATGAATGAATTAGAATGGATCGTACGAATGAATTAGAATGGATCGTACGAATGAATTAGAATGGATCGTGCGAACGATTTAGAATGGATCTTACGAATGAATTAGAATGGATCGTGCGAATGAACTAGATTGGATCGTGCGAATGAATTAGAATGGATCGTACGAATGAATTATAATGGATCGTACGAATGAATTAGAATGGATCGTACGAATGAATTAGAATAGATCGTATGACTGAATTAGAATGGATCGTACGAATGAATGGATCGTACGAATGAATTAGATTGTATCGTACGAATGAATTAGAATGGATCGTGCGAATGAATTAGAATGGATCGTACGAATGAATTAGAATGGATCGTGCGAATGAATTAGAATGGATCGTGCGAATGAATTAGAATGGATCGTATGAATTAGAATGAATTAGAATAGATCGTACGAATGAATTAGAATGGATCGTGCGAATGAATTAGAATAGATCGTACGAATGAATTAGAATGGATACATTCGTGCGAATGAATTAGAATGGATCGTACGAATGAATTAGAATGGATACATTCGTGCGAATGAATTACAATGGATCGTAGAAATGAATTAGAATGGATCATATGAATAAATTAGAATGGATACATTCGTGCGAATTAGAATGAATTAGAATGGATCGTGCGAATGGATCGTACGAATGAATTAGAATGGATACATTCGTGCGAATAAATTAGAATGGATCGTACGAATGAAATAGAATGGATCGTGCGAATGAATTAGAATGGATCATATGAATGAATTAGAATTGATCGTGCGAATGAATTAGAATGGATCGTGCGAATGAATTAGAATGGATCGTACGAATGAATGAGAATGGATTGTACGACTGAATTAGAATGGATCATACGAATGAATTAGATTGTATCGTATGAATGAATTATAATGGATCGTGCGAATGAATTAGAATGGATAGTATGAATAAATTAGAATGGATCGTACGAATGAATTAGAATAGATCCATTCTAATTAATTCTAATTCATTTGTACAATCGTACGATCCATTAGAATTAGAATGGATCATATGAATGAATTAGAATTGATCGTGCGAATGAATTAGAATGGATCGTGCGAATGAATTAGAATGGATTGTACGACTGAATTAGAATGGATCATACGAATGAATTAGATTGTATCGTACGAATGAATTAGAATGGATCGTGCGAATGAATTAGAATGGATAGTACGAATGAATTAGAATGGATCGTACGAATGAATTAGAATGGATCGTACGAATGAATTAGATTGTATCGTACGAATGAATTAGAATGGATCGTGCGAATGAATTAGAATGGATCGTACGAATGAATTAGAATGGATCGTATGAATGAATTAGAATGGATCGTGCGAATGAATTAGAATGGATCGTACGAATGAATTAGAATGGATCGTGCGAATGAATTAGAATGGATCGTACGAATAAATTAGAATGGATCGTACGAATGAATTTGATTGGATCGTGCGAATGAATTAGAATGGATCGTACGAATGAATTAGAATGGATCTTACGAATGAATTAGAATGGATCGTGTTAATGAATTAGAATGGATCGTACAAATGAATTAGAATAGATTATGCGAATGAATTAGAATGGATCGTACGAATGAATTAGAATGTATCCAATCTAATTCATTCGTACGATCCATATAATTCATTCGTACGATCCATTCTAATTCATTCGTACGATCCATTCTAATTCATTCGCACGATCCATTCTAATTCATTCGTACCATCCATTCTATTTCATTCGCACGAATGTATCCATTCTAATTCATTCGTACGATCCATTCTAATTCATTCGCATGATCCAATCTAATTCATTCGTACGATCCATTCTAATTCATTCGTACGACCCATTCTAATTCATTCGCACGATCCATTCTAATTCATTCGCACGAATGTATCGATTGTAATTCATTCATACGATTTATACTAATTCATTCGTACGATCCATTCAAATTCATTCGCACGATCCATTCTAATTCATTCGCATGATCCAATCTAATTCATTCGTACGATCCATTCTAATTCATTCGTACAAACCATTCTAATTCATTCATACGATCCATTCTAATTCATTCGCACGAATGTATCCATTCTAATTCATTCGTACGATCTATTCTAATTCATTCGTACGATCCATTCTAATTCAATCGCACGATCCATTCTAATTCATTCATAATCATTCGTGCGAATGAATTAGAATGGATCGTACGAATGAATGGATCGTACGAATAGATCGTACGAATGAATTAGAATGGATCATACAATGAATCTATTTGTACGATCTATTCTAATTCGTGCGAATGAATTCGTACGATCCATTCTAATTCATTCTAGTTCATTCTAATTCAACGTACGAATTAGAATGGATCCATTCTAATTCATTCGTAAGATCTATTCTAATTCATTCGTACGATCCATTCTAATTCATTCGTACGATCCATTCTAATTCATTCGCACGATCCAATCTAATTCATTCGTACGATCCATTCTAATTCATTCGTACGATCCATTCTAATTCATTCGCACGATCCATTCTAATTCATTCGAACGATCCATTCTAATTCATTCGTGTGATCCATTCTAATTCATTCGTACGATCCATTCTAATATATTCGTGCGATCCATTCTAATTCATTCGCACGAATGTATCCATTCTAAATCATTCGTACGATCTATTCTAATTCATTCGCACGATCCATTCTAATTCATTCATACGATCCATTCTAATTCATTCGCACAATCCATTCTAATTCATTCGCACGATCTATTCTAATTCATTCGTACAATCCAATCTAATTTATTCGCACAATCTATTCTAATTCATTCGCACGATCCATTCTAATTCATTCGCACGATCCATTCTAATCCATTCTAGTTAATTAGCCGAATCCATTCTAATTCATTCTAATTCATTCGTACGATCCATTCTAATTCATTCGCTCGAATGTATCCATTCTACTTCATTCGTACGATCAATTCTAGTTCATTCGTACGATCCATTCTAATTCATTCGCACGATCCATTCGAATAGATCTTACGAATGAATTAGAATGGATACATTCGAGCGAATGAATTAGAATGGATCGTACGAATGAATTAGAATGGATCATGCGAATGAATTAGAATGGATCATATGAATGAATTAGAATTGATCGTGCGAATGAATTAGAATGGATCGTGCGAATGAATTAGAATGGATCGTACGAATGAATTAGAATGGATTGTACGACTGAATTAGAATGGATAATACGAATGAATTAGATTGTATCGTACGAATGAATTAGAATGGATCGTGCGAATGAATTAGAATGGATCGTACGAATGAATTAGAATGTATCGTACGAATGAATTAGAATGGATCGTGCTAATGAATTAGAATGGATACATTCGTGCGAATGAATTAGAATGGATCGTACGAATGAATTAGAATGGATTGTGCGAATGAATTAGAATGGATACATTCGTGTGAATGGATCGTACGAATGAATTAGAATGGATACATTCGTGCGAATGAATTAGAATAGATCGTGCGAATGAATTAGAATGGATCGTGCGAATGAATTAGAATGGATCGTACGAATGAATTAGAATGGATCTAGAATGGATACATTCGTACGAAAGAATTAGAATGGATCGTACGAATGAATTAGAATGGATCGTGCGAATGAATTAGAATGGATCTTATGAATGAATTAGAATGGATCTTGCGAATGAATTAGAATAGATCGTACAAATGAATTAGAATGGATCGTACGAATGAATTAGAATGGATTGTACGACTGAATTAGAATGGATCATACAAATGAATTAGATTGTATCGTACGAATGAATTAGAATGGATCGTGCGAATGAATTAGAATGGACTGTATGAATGAATTAGAATGGATCGTGCAAATGAATTAGAATAGATCGTACGAATGAATTAGAATGGATACATTCGTGCGAATGAATTAGAATGGATCGTACGAATGAATTAGAATGGATACATTCGTGCGAATGAATTACAATGGATCGTGCGAATGTATCCATTCTACTTCATTCATACGATCCATTCTAGTTCATTCGTACGATCCATTCTAATTCATTCGTACGATACAATCTAATTCATTCGTATGATCCATTCTAATTCAGTCGTACAATCCATTCTAATTCATTCGTACGATCCATTCTAATTCATTTGTACGATCTATTCTAATTCATTCGCACGATCCATTCTAATTCATTCATAAGATCCATTCTAATTCATTCACACGATCCATTCTAATTCATTCGTACGATCCATTCTAATTCATTCGAACGAATGTATCCATTCTAGATCCATTCTAATTCATTCGTATGATCCATTCTAATTCATTTGCACGATCCAATCTAATTCATTCGTACGATCCATTCTAATTCATTCGCACGATCCATTCTAATTCATTCACACGAATGTACCCATTATAATTTATTCGTACGATCTATTCTAATTCATTCGCATGATCCATTCTAATTCATCCATACGATCCATTCTAATTCATTCGTACGATCCATTCTAATTCATTTGCACGATCCATTCTAATTCATTCGTACGATACAATCTAATTCATTCGTACGATCTATGCTAATTCATTCGCACGAATGTATCCATTCTAATTCATTCGTACGATCCATTCTAATTCATTCGCACGATCCATTCTAATTCATTCGTACGATACAATCTAATTCATTCGTACGATCCATTCTAATTCATTCGCACGAATGTATCCATTCTAATTCATTCGTACGATCCATTCTAATTCATTCGCACGATCCATTCTAATTCATTCGTACGATCCATTCTAATTCATTCGCACGAATGTATCCAGTCTAATTCATTCATACGATGTATTCTAATTCATTCGCACAATCCATTCTAATTCATTCATACGATCCATTCTAATTCATTCTTACGATCCATTCTAATTCATTCGTACGATACAATCTAATTCATTCGTACAATCTATTCTAATTCATTCGTACGATCCATTCTAATTCATTAACACGATCCATTCTAAATCATTCGTAAGATCCATTCTAATTCATTCGTACAATCCATTCTAATTCATTCGCACGATCCAATCAAATTCATTCGTACGATCCATTCTAATTTATTCGTACGATCCATTCTAATTCATTCGCACGATCCATTCTAATTCATTCGTCCGATCCATTCTAATTCATTCGCACGATCCATTCTAATTCATTCATACGATCCATTCTAATTCATTCGTACGATCCATTCTAATTCATTCGCACGATCCATTCTAATTCATTCGTACGATACAATCTAATTCATTCGTACGATCCATTCTAATTCATTCGTACGATCCATTCTAATTCATTCGTACTATCCATTCTAATTCATTCGCACGATTCATTCTAATTCATTCGTACGATACAGTCTAATTCATTCGTATGATCCATTCTAATTCAGTCGTACAATCCATTCTAATTCATTCGTACGATCCATTATAATTTATTCGCACGATTCATTCTAATTCATTCGCACGATCTATTCTAATTCATTCATATGATCCATTCTAATTCATTCGCACGATCCATTCTAATTCATTCGTACGATCGATTCTAATTCATTCGCACGAATGTATCCATTCTAATTCATTCGTACGATCTATTCTAATTCAGTCATACGATCGATTCTAATTCATTCGTACGATCCATTCTAATTCATTCGCACGATCCAATCTAATTCATTCGTACGAACCATTCTAATTCATTCGTACGATACAATCTAATTCATTCGTACGATCCATTCTAATTCATTCGTACGATCTATTGTAATTCATTCGCACGATCCATTCTAATTCATTCATACATCCATTCTAATTCATTCGTACGATCGATTCTAATTCATTCGTATGATCCATTCTAATTTATTCGCACGATCCAATCTAATTCATTCGCACGATCCATTCTAATTCATTCGTACGATACAATCTAATTCATTCGTACGATCCATTCTAATTCATTCGCACGAATGTATCCATTCTAATTCATTCGTACGATCCATTCTAATTCATTCGCACGATCCATTCTAATTCATTCGTACGATCCATTCTAATTCATTCGCACGAATGTATCCAGTCTAATTCATTCGTACGATCTATTCTAATTCATTCGCACGATCCATTCTAATTCATTCATACGATCCATTCTAATTCATTCTTACGATCCATTCTAATTCATTCGCACGATCCATTCTAATTAATTCGTACAATCCAATCTAATGAATTAGATTGTATCGTATGAATTAGAATTAATCGTTTGTATCATACAAATTAGAATGAATTAGAATGGATCGTACGAATGAATGAATGAAATAGAATGGATCATAATTCATACGAATGAATTAGAATAGATCATACAATCATTCGCACGAATGAATTAAAATGGATCGTGCGAATGAATTAGAATGGATCGTATGAATGAATTAGAATGCATCGTACGAATGAATTAGAATAGATTGTACGACTGAATTAGAATGGATCATATGAATGAATTATAATGGATACATTCGTGCGAATGAATTAGAATGGATCTACGAATAAATTCATTCGTACGATCCAATCTAATTCATTCGTACGATCCATTCTAATACATTCGTATGATCCATTCTAATTCATTCGTACGATCCAATCTAATTCATTCGCACGATCCATTCTAATTCATTCGTACGATCCAATCGTGCGAATGTATTAGAATGGATCGTGCGAATGAATTAGAATGGATCGTGCGAATGTATTAGAATGGATCGTACGAATGAATTAGAATGGATCGTACGATCCAATCTAATTCATTCGTACGATCCATTCTAATTCATTCGTACGATCCATTCTAATTCATTCGCACGATCCATTTTAATTTATTCTTACGATCCATTCTAATTCATTCGTACGATCCATTCTAATTCATTCGTACGATCCATTCTAATTCATTCGCACGATCCATTCTAATTCATTCGTGCGAATGGATCGTACGAATGAATGAATTCATTAGAATGGATCATACGAATGAATTAGAATGTATCGCACGAAGGTATCTATTCTAATTCATTCATACGATCAATTCTAATTCATTCGCACGATCCATTCTAATTCATTCGCACGATCCATTCTAATTCATTCGCACGATCCATTCAAATTCATTCATACGAACCATACATTCGTGCGATCCATTCTAATTCATTCGCACGAATGTATCCATTCTAATTCATTCGTACGATCCATTCGCACGAATGTATCCATTCTAATTCATTCGCACGAACCATTCTAATTCATTCGTACGATCCATTCTAATTCAATCGTGCGGTCCATTCTAATTCATTTGCATGATCCGATCTAATTCATTCGTACTATCCATTCAAATTCATTCGTATGTATCCATTCTAATTCATTCGTACGATCTATTCTAATTCATTCGCACGATCCATTCTAATTCATTCATACGATCCATTCTAATTCATTCGTACGATCCATTCTAAATCATTCGTACGATCTGTTCTAATTCATTCGTACGATCCATTCTAATTCATTCTTACAATCCATTCTAATTCATTCGCACGATCCAATCTAATTCATTCACACGATCCATTATAATTCATTCATACGATCCATTCTAATTCATTCGCACGAATGTATCCATTCTAATTCATTCGTACGATCTATTCTAATTCATTCGTACGATCCATTCTAATTTATTCATACGATCCATTCTAATTCATTCGTACAATCCATTCTAATTCATTCGCACGATCCATTCTAATTCATTCGTACGATCCATTCTAATTCATTCTAATTCATTCGTACGATCCATTCTAATTCATTCGCACGAATGTATCCATTCTAATTCATTCGTACGATCTATTCTAATTCAGTCGTACGTTCGATTCTAATTCATTCGTACGATCCATTCTAATTCATTCGCACGATCCAATCTAATTCATTCGTACGATCCATTCTAATTCATTCGTACGATCCATTCTAATTCATTCGCACGATCCATTCTAATTCATTCGTACGATACAATCTAATTCATTCGTACGATCCATTCTAATTCAGTCATACTATCCATTCTAATTCATTCGTACGATCCATTCTAACTCATTCGCACGATCCATTCTAATTCATTCGCACGAATGAATTAGAATGGATCGCACGAAGGTATCTATTCTAATTCATTCATACGATCTATTCCAATTCATTCGCACGAATGTATCGATTCTAATTCATTCGTACGATCCATTAGAATGGTTCGTATGAATGAATTAGAAAGGATTGTACGACTGAATTAGAATGGATCATACGTATGAATTAGATTGTATCGTACGAATGAATTAGAATGGATCATGCAAATGAATTTGAATGGATCGTACGAATGAATTAAAATAGATCGTAGAAATGAATTAGAATGGATCGTACGAATGAATTAGAATGGATACATTCGTGCGAATGAATTAGAATGGATTGTACGAATGAATTAGAATGGATCGTGCGAATGAATTAGAATGGATCGTACGAATGAATTGGAATGGATCGTACGAATGAATTAGATTGGGTCGTGCGAATGAATTATAATGGATCGTACGAATGAATTAGAATCGATCGTACGACTGAATTAGAATAGATCGTACGAATGAATTAGAATGGATACATTCGTGCGGATGAATTAGAATGGATCGTACGAATGAATTAGAATGGATCGTGCGAATGAATAAGAATGGATCATATGAATGAATTAGAATTGATCGTGCGAATGAATTAGAATGGATCGTACGAATGAATTAGAATGGATCGTGCGAATGAATTAGAATGGATCATGCGAATGAATTAGAATGGATCGTACGAATGAATTAGAATGGATCGTATGAATGAATTAAAATGGATCGTGCGAATGAATTATAATAGATCGTACGAATGAATTAAAATGGATACATTCGTGCGAATGAATTAGAATGGATCGTACGAATGAATTAGAATGGATCGTGCGAATGAATTAGAATGGATCGTACGAATGAATTTGAATGGATACATTCGTGCGAAAGAATTAGAATGGATTGTATGAATGAATTAGAATGGATCGTATGAATGAATTAGAATAGATCGTGCGAATGAATTAGAATGGATCGTACGAATGAATTAGATTGAATCGTGCGAATGAATTAGAATCGATCGTCCGAATGAATTAGAATCGATCGTACGACTGAATTAGAATAGATCGTACGAATGAATTAGAATGGATACATTCGTGCGAATGAATTAGAATGGATCGTACGAATGACTTAGAATGGATCGTACGAATAAATTAGAATGGATCGTATGAATGAATTTGATTGGATCATGCGAATGAATTAGAATTGATCGTACGAATGAATTAGAATGGACTGTACGAATGAATTTGAATGGCTCATACGAATGAATTAGAATGGATCGTACGAATGAATTAGAATGGATCGTGCGAATGAATTAGAATGGATCGTACGAATGAATTAGAATGGATCGTATGAATGAATTAGAATGGATCGTACGAATGAATTAGAATAGATCGTACGAATGAATTAGAATGGATACATTCGTGCGAATGAATTAGAATGGATCGTACGAATGAATTAGAATGGATCGTGTGAATGAATTAGATTGGATCGTGCAAATGAATTAGAATGGATCGCACGATTGAATTTGAATTGATCGTACGAATGAATTAGATTGAATCGTGCGAATGAATTAGAATGGATCGTACGAATAAATTAGAATGGATCGTACGAATGAATTTGATTGGATCGTGCGAATGAATTAGAATGGATCGTACGAATGAATTAGAATGGATCTTACGAATGAATTAGAATGGATCGTGTTAATGAATTAGAATGGATCGTACGAATGAATTAGAATAGATTGTGCGAATGAATTAGATTGTATCGTACGAATGAATTAGAATGGATTGTTCTAATTCATTCGTACGATCCATTCTAATTCATTCGTATGATCCAATCTAATTCATTCGTACGATCGATTCTAATTCATTCGTACGACCCATTCTAATTCATTCGCACGATCCATCTAATTCATTCGTACGATCCATTCTAATTCATTCACACGAATATATCCATTCTAATTCATTCGTACGATCTATTCTAATTCATTCGCATGATCCATTCTAATTCATTCGTACGATCCATTCTAATTCATTCGCACGATCCATTCTAATTCATTCGTACGATACAATCTAATTCATTCGTACGATCCATTCTAATTCATTCGCACGAATATATTCATTCTAATTCATTCGTACGATCCATTCTAATTCATTCGCACGATCCATTCTAATTCATTCGTACGATCCATTCAAATTCATTCGCACGAATGTATCCATTCTAATTCATTCGTACGATCTATTCTAATTCAGTCGTACGATCGATTCTAATTTATTCGTACGATCCATTCTAATTCATTCGCACGATCCAATCTAATTCATTCGTACGATCCATTCTAATTCATTCGGACGATCCATTCTAATTCATTCGCACGATCCATTCTAATTCATTCGCACAATCAATTCTAATTCATTCGCACGAATGTATCCATTCTACTTCATTCGTACGATCCATTCTAATTCATTCGCACGATCCATTCGTGCGAATGAATTAGATTGGATCTTAGAATGAATTCATTCTTACGAATGAATTTGTAATCATTCATTCTAATTTGTATGATACAAACGATTAATTCTAATTCATACGATACAATCTAATTCATTACCACGATCCAATAGAATAAATTAGAATTAATTAGAATGGATCACACGAATGAATTAGAATGCATCGTTCGAATGAATTAGATTGTATCGTACGAATGAATTAGAATGTATCGTACAAATGAATTAGAATGGATCGTACGAATGAATTAGAATGGATCGCATGAAGGTATCTATTCTAATTCATTCATACGATCTATTCTAATTCATTCGCACGAATGTATCCATTCTAATTCATTCGTACGATCCATTAGAATGGTTCGTATGAATGAATTAGAAAGGATTGTACGACTGAATTAGAATGGATCATACGTATGAATTAGATTGTATCGTACGAATGAATTAGAATGGATCATGCGAATGAATTAGAATGGATCGTACGAATGAATTAGAATAGATCGTACAAATGAATTAGAATGGATCGTACGAATGAATTAGAATGGATACATTCGTGCGAATGAATTAGAATGGATTGTACGAATGAATTAGAATGGATCGTGCGAATGAATTAGAATGGATCGTACGAATGAGTTAGAATGGATCGTACGAATGAATTAGATTGGATCGTGCGAATGAATTGGAATGGATCGTATGAATGAATTAGAATCGATCGTACGACTGAATTAGAATAGATCGTACGAATGAATTAGAATGGATACATTCGTGCGAATGAATTAGAATGGATCGTACGAATGAATTAGAATGGATCGTGCGAATGAATTAGAATGGATCATATGAATGAATTAGATCGTGCGAATGAATTAGAATGGATCGTACGAATGAATTAGAATGGATCGTACGAATGAATTAGAATGGATCGTACGAACGAATTAGAATGGATCGTGCGAATGAATTAGAATGGATCGTACGAATGAATTAGAATGGATCGTACGAATGAATTAGAATGGATCGTGCGAATGAATTAGAATGGATCGTACGAATGAATTAGAATGGATCGTACGAATGAATTAGATTAGATCGTGCGAATGAATTAGAATGGATCGTACGACTGAATTAGAATAGATCGTACGAATGAATTAGAATGGATACATTCGTGCGAATGAATTCGAATGGATCGTACGAATGAATTAGAATGGATCGTGCGAATGAATTAAAATGGATCATATGAATGAATTAGAATTGATCGTGCGAATGAATTAGAATGGATCATATGAATGAATTAGAATTGATCGTGCGAATGAATTAGAATGGATCGTGCGAATGAATTAGAATGGATCGTACGAATGAATTAGAATGGATTGTACGACTAAATTAGAATGGATCATACGAATGAATTAGATTGTATCGTACGAATGAATTAGAATGGATCGTGCGAATGAATTAGAATGGATCGTATGAATGAATTAGAATGGATCATACGAATGAATTAGAATGGATCGTACGAATGAATTAGAATGGATTGTACGACTGAATTAGAATGGATCGTACGAATGAATTAGAATGGATCATGCGAATGAATTAGAATGGATCGTACGAATGAATTAGAATGAATACATTCTTACGAATGAATTTGTATGGTTCGTATGAATGAATTAGAATGAATTGTACGACTGAATTAGAATGGATCATACGAATGAATTAGATTGTATCATACGATCCATTCTAATTCATTTGTACGAATAAGATCGTACGAATGAATTAGAATGGATCATACTAATGAATTAGAATGGATCATATGAATGAATTAGAATGGATCGTGCGAATGAATTAGAATAGACCGTACGAATGAATTAGAATGGATCGTACGAATGAGTAAGAATGGATCGTACGAATGAATTAGAATAGATCGTACGAATGAATTAGAATGGATCGTGCGAATGAATTAGAATGGATCGTACGAATGAATTAGAATGGATCCTACGAATGAATTAGATTGGATCGTGCGAATGAATTAGAATGGATCGTATGAATGAATTAGAATGGATTGTATGAATGAATTAGAATAGATCGTATTAATGAATTAGAATGGATCATGCGAATGAATTAGAATAGATCGTACGAATGATTTAGAATGGATACATTCGTGCGAATGAATTAGAATGGATCGTATGAATGAATTAGAATGGATTGTATGACTGAATTAGAATGGATCATACGAATGAATTAGATTGGATCATGCGAATGAATTAGAATGGATCGTACGAATGAATTAGAATGAATACATTCTTACGAATGAATTTGTATGGTTCGTACGAATGAATTAGAATGGATCATTCATACGATCCATTCTAATTCATTCGTACGATCCATTCTAATTCATTCGCACGATCCATTCTAATTCATTCGTACGATATAATCTAATTCATTCGTACGATCCATTCTAATTCAGTCGTACGATCCAGTCTAATTCATTCGTACGATCCATTCTAACTCATTCGCACGATCCATTCTAATTCATTCGCACGATCCATTCTAATTCATTCATACGATCCATTCTAATTCATTCGCACGATCCATTCTAATTCATTCGTACAATCCATTCTAATACAATCGCACGAATGTATCCATTCTAATTCATTCGTACGATCTATTCTAATTCATTCGTACGTTCGATTCTAATTCATTCGTACGATCCTTTCTAATTCATTCGCACGATCCATTCTAATTCATTCGTACGATCCATTCTAATTCATTCGCACGAATGTATCCATTCTAATTCATTCGTACGATATATTGTAATTCAGTCGTACGATCGATTCTAATTCATTCATATGATCCATTCTAATTCATTTGTACGATCCATTCTAATTCATTCGTGCGAATGAATTAGAATGGATCGTGCGAATGAATTAGAATGGATCGTACGAATAAATTAGAATGGATCGTGCGAATGAATTAGAATAGATCATATGAATGAATTAGAATAGATCGTGCGAATGAATTAGAATGGATCGTACGAATGAATTAGAATGGATCGTACGAATGAATTAGAATGGATCGTACGAACGAATTAGAATGGATCGTGCGAATTAATTAGAATGGATCGTACGAATGAATTAGAATGGATCGTATGAATGAATTAGAATGGATCTTGCGAATGAATTAGAATAGATCGAACGAATGAATTAGAATGGATACATTCGTGCGAATAAATTAGAATGGATTGTACGATCCATTCTAATTCATTCGTACGATCCATTCTAATTCATTCGCACGAATGTATCCATTCTAATTCATTCGTACAATCCATTCTTACTCATTCGTACGATCCATTCTAATTCATTCACACGAATGTATCCATTCTAATTCATTCGTATGATACAATCTAATTCATTCGTACGATCCATTCTAATTCATTCGCACGAATTTATCCATTCTAATTCATTCGTACGATCTATTCTAATTCAGTCGTACGATCGATTCTAATTCATTCGTGCGATCCATTCTAATTCATTCGTACGATACAATCTAATTCATTCGTACGATCCATGCTAATTCATTCGCACGAATGTATCCATTCTAATTCATTTGTACGATCCATTCTAATTCATCCGTACGATCTATTCTAATTCATTCGCACGATCCATTCTAATTCATTCGTACGGTACAATCTAATTCATTCGTACGATCCATTCTAATTCATTCGCACGAATGTATCCATTCTAATTCATTCGTACGATCCATTCTAATTCATTCGCACGATCTATTCTAATTCATTTGTACGATCCATTCTAATTCATTCGCACGAATGTATCCAGTCTAATTCATTCATACGATCTATTCTAATTCATTCGCACAATCCATTCTAATTCATTCATACGATCCATTCTAATTCTTTCTTACGATCCATTCTAATTCATTCGTACGATACAATCTAATTCATTCGCACAATCTATTCTAATTCATTCATACGATCCATTCTAATTCATTAACACGATCCATTCTAATTCATTCGTAAGATCCATTCTAATTCATTCGTACGATCCATTCTAATTCATTCGCACGATCCAATCAAATTCATTCGTACGATCCATTCTAATTTATTCGTACGATCCATTCTAATTCATTCGCACGATCCATTCTAATTCATTCGTACGATCGATTCTAATTCATTCGCACAAATGTATCCATTCTAATTCATTCGTACGATCTATTCTAATTCATTCGTACGATCATTCTAATTCATTCGTACGATCCATTCTAATTCATTCGCACGAATGTATCCATTCTAATTCA
Source organism: Chamaelirium japonicum (assembly GCA_947650365.1). Taxonomy (NCBI): domain Eukaryota; kingdom Viridiplantae; phylum Streptophyta; class Magnoliopsida; order Liliales; family Melanthiaceae; genus Chamaelirium; species Chamaelirium japonicum. Next base: position 27,940,721 of record OX393556.1, read on the forward strand.
TTCGTACGATCCATTCGAATTCATTCGTACGATACAATCTAATTCATTCGTATGATCTATTCTAATTCATTCGTACGATCCATTCTAATTCATTCGTATGATCCATTCTAATTCATTTATACGATCCATTCTAATTCATTCGCCTGATCCAATCTAATTCATTTGTACGATCCATTCTAATTCATTCGCACGATCCATTCTAATTCATTCGTACGATCCATTCTAATTCATTCGCACGAATGTATCCATTCTAATTCATTCGTACGATCTATTCTAATTCAGTCGTACGATCGATTCTAATTCATTCGTACGATCCATTCTAATTCATTCGTACGATCCATTCTAATTCATTCGTACGATCTATTCTAATTCATTCGTACGATCCATTCTAATTCATTCGTACGATACAATCTAATTCATTCGTACGATCCATTCTAATTCAGTCGTACGATCCATTCTAATTCATTCGTACGATCCATTCTAACTCATTCGCATGATCCATTCTAATTCATTCGCATGATCGATTCTAACTCATTCGCACGATCCATTCTAATTCATTTGCACGATCCATTCTAATTCATTCATACGATTCATTCTAATTCATTCGCACGATCCATTCTAATTCATTCGTACAATCCATTCTAATACATTCGCACGAATGTATCCATTCTAATTCATTCGTAGGATCTATTCTAATTCATTCGTACGATCGATTTTAATTTATTCGTCCGATCCATTCTAATTCATTCGCACGATCCAATCTAATTCATTCGTACGATCCATTCTAATTCATTCGTACGATCCATTCTAATTCATTCGCACGATCCATTCTAATTCATTCGTACGATCCATTCTAATTCATTCTCACGAATATATCCATTCTAATTCATTCGCACGATCTATTCTAATTCAATCGTATGATCCATTCTAATTCATTCGTACGATCCATTCTAATTCATTCGCACGATCCAATCTAATTCATTCGTAGGATCCATTCTTATTCATTCATACGATCCATTCTAATTCATTCGCACGATCCATTCTAATTCATTCGTATGATTCATTCTAATTCATTCGTATGATCCATTCTAATTCAGTCGTACAATCCATTCTAATTCATTCGTACGATTCATTCTAATTCATTCAAATGATCCATTCAAATTCATTCGTACGATCATTCTAATTCATTCGTACGATCCATTCTAATTCATTCGCACGAATGTATCCATTCTACTTCATTCGTACGATCCATTCTAGTTCATTCATACGATCCATTCTAATTCATTCGCACGATTCATTCAAATTCATTCGTACGATCCATTCTATTTCATTCGTACGATCCATTCTTACTCATTCGTACGATCCATTCTAATTCATTCGCACGAATGTATCCATTATAATTCATTCGTAAAATCCATTCTAATTGGAATGGATCGTACGAATGAATTAGGTTGGATCGTGCAAATGAATTAGAATGGATCGTACGAATGAATTAGAATGGATCTAGAATGGATACATTCGTTCGAATGAATTAGAATGGATCGTACGAATGAATTAGAATGGATCGTGCGAATGAATTAGAATGGATCTTATGAATGAATTAGAATGGTTCGTGCGAATGAATTAGAATAGATCGTACAAATGAATTAGAATGGATCGTACGAATGAATTAGAATGGATTGTATGACTGAATTAGATTGGATCATACGAATGAATTAGATTGTATTGTACGAATGAATTAGAATGGATCGTACGAATGAACTAGAATGGATCGTACGAATGAAGTAGAATGGATACATTCGCACGATCCATTGTAATTCATTCGCACGAATGTATCCATTCTAATTCATTCGTACGATCCATTCTAATTCAGTCGTACAATCTATTCTAATTCATTCGTACGATCCATTCTAATTCATTCGTACGATCCATTCTAATTCATTCGTACGATCCATTCTAATTCATTCGCACGATCTAATCTAATTCATTCGTACTATCCATTCTAATTCATTCTAACGATCCATTCTAATTCATTCGCACGATCCATTCTAATTCATTCGCACGATCCATTCTAATTCATTCGCACGATCCATTCTAATTCATTCGTACGATCCATTCTAATTCATTCGTACGATCCATTCTAATTCATTCGTACGATCCATTCTAATTCATTCATACGATCCATTCTAATTCATTCGTACGATCCATTCTAATTCATTCGTACGATCCATTCTAATTCATTCGCACGAATGTATCCATTCTAATTCATTCGTACTATCCATTCTAATGGATCGTACGATACAATCTAATTCATTCGTATGATCCATTCTAATTCATTCGCACGAATGTATCCATTCTAATTCATTCGTACGATCCATTCTAATTTATTCGCATGATCTATTCTAATTCATTCGTACGATCCATTCTAATACATTCATACGATCCATTCTTACTTATTCGTACGATCCATTCTAATTCTTTCGCACGAATGTATCCATTCTAATTCATTCGTACGATCCATTCTAATTCATTCGTACGATCCATTCTATTTCATTAGATCATACGAATGAATTAGAATGGATACATTCGTGCGAATGAATTAGAATGGATCGTACGAATGAATTAGAATGGATCGTGGGAATGAATTCGATTGGATCGTGCGAATGAATTAGAATGGATCGTAAGAATGAATTAGAATGGATCGTATGAATAAATTAGAACAGATCGTACGAATGAATAAGAATGGATCGTACGAATGAATTAGAATGGATCGTATGAATAAATTAGAATGGATCGTGCGAATGAATTAGAATAGATCGTACGAATGAATTAGAATGGATAGTGCGAATGAATTAGAATAGATCGTGTGAATGAATTAGAATGGATCGTACGAATGAATTCTAATTTGTGCGAATGAATTAGAATTGATCGTGCGAATGAATTTGAATGGATCTTGCGAATGAATTAGAATGGATCATACGAATGAACTAGAATGGATTGTACGATCCATTCTAATTCATTCGTACGATTCATTCTAATTCATTCGCACGAATGTATCCATTCTAATTCATTGGTACGATCTATTCTAATTCATTCGCACGATCCATTCTAATTCATTCATACGATCCATTCTAATTCATTCGTACGATCCATTCGAATTCATTCGCACGATCCATTCTAATTCATTCGTACGATCCATTCTAATTCATTCGCACGATCCATTCTAATTCATTCGTACGATACAATCTAATTCATTCGTACGATCCATTCTAATTCATTCGTACGATCCATTCTAATTCATTCGTACTATCCATTCTAATTCATTCGCACGATCCATTCTAATTCATTCGTACGATACAATCTAATTCAGTCGTACGATCATTCTAATTCATTCGTACGATCCATTCTAATTCATTCGCACGAATGAATTAGAATGGATCGTGCGACTGAATTAGAATGGATCGTACGAATGAATTAGAATGGATCGTATGAATGAATTAGAATGGATCATACGAATGAATTAGAATGGATCATGCGAATGAATTAGAATGGATCGTATGAATGAATTAGAATGGATTGTATGAATGAATTAGAATGGATCATGCGAATGAATTAGAATAGATCGTACGAATGAATTAGAATGGATACATTCGTGCGAATGAATTAGAATGGATCGTACGAGTGAATTAGAATGGATCATGCGAATGAATTAGAATGGATCGTACGAATGAATTAGAATGGATCATACGAATGAATTAGAATGGATCATGCGAATGAATTAGAATGGATCGTACGAATGAATTAGAATGGATCTTATGAATGAATTAGAATGGATCGTGCGAATGAATTAGAATAGATCGTACAAATGAATTAGAATGGATCGTACGAATGAATTAGAATGGATTGTACGACTGAATTAGAATGGATCATACGAATGAATTAGATTGTATCGTACGAATGAATTAGAATGGATCGTGCGAATGAATTAGATTGTATCGTACGATCCATTCTAATGGATCGTACGAATAAATTAGAATGGATCGTGCGAATGAATTAGAATGGATCATATGAATGAATTAGAATTGATCGTGCGAATGAATTAGAATGGATCGTGCGAATGAATTAGAATGGATCGTACGAATGAATTAGAATGGATCGTACGAATGAATTAGAATGGATCGTGCGAATGAATTAGAATGGATCGTACGAATGAATTAGAATGGATCGTATGAATGAATTAGAATGGATCTTGCGAATGAATTAGAATAGATCGAACGAATGAATTAGAATGGATACATTCATGCGAATGAATTAGAATGGATTGTACGAATGAATTAGAATGGATCGTGCGAATGAATTAGAATGGATCGTACGAATGAATTAGAATGGATCGTGCGAATGAATTAGAATCGATCGTACGAATGAATTAGAATGGATACATTCGTGCGAATGAAATAGAATGGATTGTACGAATAAATTAGAATGGATCGTGCGAATGAATTAGAATGGATCGTACGAATGAATTAGAATGGATCGTACGAATGAATTAGATTGGATCGTGCGAATGAATTAGAATGGATCGTACGAATGAATTAGAATCGATCGTATGACTGAATTAGAATAGATCGTACGAATGAATTAGAATGGATACATTCGTGCGAATGAATTAGAATGGATCGTACGAATGAATTAGAATGGATCGTGCGAATGAATTAGAATGGATCATATGAATGAATTAGAATTGATCGTGCGAATGAATTAGAATCGATCGTACGAATGAATTAGAATGGATGTATGAATGAATTAGAATGGATCGTGCGAATGAATTACAATAGATCGTACGAATGAATTAGAATGGATCGTACGAATGAATTAGATTGTTTCGTACGAATGAATTAGAATGGATCGTACGAATGAATAAGATTGGATCGTGCGAATGAATTAGAATGGATCATACGAATGAATTAGAATCGATCGTACGACTGAATTAGAATAGATCGTACGAATGAATTAGAATGGATACATTCGTGCGAATGAATTAGAATGGATCGTACGAATGAATTAGAATGGATCGTGCGAATGAATTAGAATGGATCATATGAATGAATTAGAATTGATCATGCGAATAAATTAGAATGGATCGTGCGAATGAATTAGAATGGATCGTACGAATGAATTAGAATGGATTGTACGACTGAATTAGAATGGATCATACGAATGAATTAGAATGGATCGTACGAATGAATTAGATTGGATCGTGCAAATGAATTAGAATGGATCGTACGAATGAATTAGAATGGATCTAGATTGGATACATTCGTTCGAATGAATTAGAATGGATCGTACGAATGAATTAGAATGGATCGTGCGAATGAATTAGAATGGATCTTATGAATGAATTAGAATGGATCGTGCGAATGAATTAGAATAGATCGTACAAATGAATTAGAATAAATCATACGAATGAATTAGAATGGATTGTACGACTGAATTAGAATGGATCATACGAATGAATTAGATTGTATCGTACGAATGAATTAGAATGGATCATACGAATGAACTAGAATGGATCGTACGAATGAAGTAGAATGGATACATTCGCACAATCCATTGTAATTCATTCGCACGAATTTATCCATTCAAATTCATTCGTACGATCTATTCTAATTCATTTGCACGATCCATTCTAATTCATTCATACGATCCATTCTAATTCATTCGCACGATCTATTCTAATTCATTCGTACGATACAATCTAATTCATTCGTATGATCCATTCTAATTCAGTCGTACAATCCATTCTAATTCATTCGTACGATCCATTCTAATTCATTTGTACGATCTATTCTAATTCATTCGCACGATCCATTCTAATTCATTCATAAGATCCATTCTAATTCATTTGCACGATTCATTCTAATTCATTCGTACGATCCATTCTAATTCATTCGAACGAATGTATCCATTCTAGATCCATTCTAATTCATTCGTACGAACCATTCTAATTCATTTGCACGATCCAATCTAATTCATTCGTACGAATGGATCGTGCGAATGAATTAGAATGGATCGTACGAATGAATTAGAATGAATTGTACGACAGAATTAGAATGGATCATACGAATGAATTAGAATGGTTCGTACGAATGAATTAGAATGGATCGTATGAATGAATTAGAATGGATCGTACGAATGAATTAGAATGGATCGTACGAATGAATTAGAATGGATTGTGTGAATGAATTAGAATAGATCGTACGAATGAATTAGAATGGATGTATGAATGAATTAGAATGGATCGTGCGAATGAATTACAATAGATCGTACGAATGAATTAGAATGGATCGTACGAATGAATTAGAATGGATCGTGCGAATGAATTAGAATGGATCGTACGAATGAATTAGATTGGATCATGCGAACGAATTACAATGGATCGTACGAATGAATTAGAATCGATCGTACGAATGAATTAGAATAGATCGTACGAATGAATTAGAATGGATACATTCGTGCGAATGAATTAGAATGTATCGTACGAATGAATTTGAATGGATCGTGCGAATGAATTAGAATGGATCGTGCGAATGAATTATAATGGATCGTGCGAATGAATTAGAATGGATCGTACGAATGAATTAGAATGGATTATACGACTGAATTAGAATGGATCGTACGAATGAATTAGAATAGATCGTGCGAATGAATTAGAATGGATCGTACGAATGAATTAGAATGGATCGTACGAACGAATTAGAATGGATCGTGCGAATGAATTAGAATGGATCGTACGAATGAATTAGAATGGATCGTATGAATGAATTAGAATGGATCTTGCGAATGAATTAGAATAGATCGAACGAATGAATTAGAATGGATACATTCGTGCGAATGAATTAGAATGGATTGTACGAATGAATTAGAATGGATCGTGCGAATGAATTAGAATGGATCATACGAATGAATTAGAATGGATCGTGCGAATGAATTAGAATGGATCGTACGAATGAATTAGAATGGATCGTATGAATGAATTAGAATGGATCGTACGAATGAATTAGAATAGATCGTACGAATGAATTACAAAGGATACATTCGTGCGAATGAATTAGAATGGATCGTACGAATGAATTAGAATGGATCGTGTGAATGAATTAGATTGGATCGTGCGAATGAATTAGAATGGATCGTAAGAATGAATTATAATGGATCGTACGAATGAATTAGAACAGATCGTACGAATGAATTAGAATGGATCGTATGAATGAATTAGAATGGATCGTATGAATGAATTAGAATGGATCGTGCGAATGAATTAGAATAGATCGTACGAATGAATTAGAATGGATACATACGAATGAATTAGAATGGATCGTACGAATGAATTAGAATGGATCATGCAAATGAATTAGAATGGACCGCACGATTGAATTAGAATGGATCGTACGAATGAATTAGAATGGATCGTGCGAATGAATTAGAATGGATACATTCGTGCGAATGAATTAGAATGGATCGTACGAATGAATTAGAATGGATCGTATGAATGAATTAGAATGGATCATGCGAATGAATTAGAATGGATATATTCCTGCGAATGAATTAGAATGGATCGTGCGAATGAATTAGAATGGATCGTGCGAATGAATTAGAATGGATCATATGAATGAGTTAGAATTGATCGTGCGAATGAATTAGAATGGATCGTGCGAATGAATTAGAATGGATCGTACGAATGAATTAGAATGGATCGTACGAATGAATTAGAATAGATCATACGAATGAATTAGATTGTATCGTACGAATGAATTAGAATGGATCGTACGAATGAATTAGAATGGATACATTCGTGCGAATGAATTAGAATGGATTGTACGAATGAGTAAGAATGGATCGTACGAATGAAATAGAATGGATCGTACGAATGAATTTGAATGGATCGTGCGAATGAATTAGAATGGATCGTATGAATGAACTAGAATGGATCGTACGAATGAAGTAGAATGGATACATTCGTGTGAATGAATTAGAATGGATCGTACGAATGAATTAGAATGATCGTACGAATGAACTAGAATGGATCGTACGAATGAATTAGAATAGATCATACGAATGAATTAGAATGGATACATTTGTGCGAATGAATTAGAATCGATCGTACGAATGAATTAGAATGGATTGTGCGAATGAATTAGAATGGATCGTATGAATGAATTAGAATGGATCGTGCGAATGAATTAGAATGGATCGTACGAATGAATTAGAATGGATCATACGAATGAATTAGAATGGATCATACGAATGAATTAGAATGGATTGTACGACTGAATTAGAATGGATCGTACGAATGAATTAGAATGGATCATGCGAATGAATTTGAATGGATCGTACGAATGAATTAGAATAGATCGTACGAATGAATTAGATTGGATCGTGCGAATGAATTAGAATGGATCGTACGAATGAATTAGAATCGATCGTACGGCTGAATTAGAATAGATCGTGCGAATGAATTAGAATGGATCGTACGAATGAGTAAGAATGGATCGTACGAATAAAATAGAATGGATCGTACGAATGAATTTGAATGGATCGTGCGAATGAATTAGAATGGATCGTATGAATGAACTAGAATGGATCGTACGAATGAAGTAGAATGGATACATTCGTGCGAATGAATTAGAATGGATCGTACGAATGAATTAGAATGATCGTACGAATGAACTAGAATGGATCGTATGAATGAATTAGAATAGATCGTACGAATGAATTAGAATGGATACATTTGTGCGAATGAATTAGAATCGATCGTACGAATGAATTAGAATGGATTGTGCGAATGAATTAGAATGGATCGTATGAATGAATTAGAATGGATCGTGCGAATGAATTAGAATGGATCGTACGAATGAATTAGAATGGATCGTACAAATGAATTAGAATGGATTGTACGACTGAATTAGAATAGATCGTACGAATGAATTAGAATGGATACATTCGTGCGAATGAATTAGATGGATCGTACGAATGAATTAGAATGGATCGTGCGAATGAATTAGAATGGATCGTATGAATGAATTAGAATGGATCGTGCGAATGAATTAGAATGGATCGTGCGAATGAATTAGAATAGATCGTGCGAATGAATGAGAATGGATCATACGAATGAATTAGAATGGATCGTACGAATGAATTAGATTGGATCGTGCGAATGAATTAGAATGGATCGTACGAATGAATTAGAATGGATCGTACGAATGAATTTGAATAGATCTTACGAATGAATTAGAATGGATACATTCGTGCGAATGAATTAGAATGGATCGTACGAATGAATTAGAATGGATCGTGTGAATGAATTAGATTGTATCGTACGAATGAATTAGAATGGATCGTGCGAATGAATTAGAATGGATCGTACGAATGAATTAGAATGGATCGTGCGAATGAATTAGAATGGATCGTGCGAATGAATTAGAATGGATTGTGCGAATGAATTAGATTGTATCGTACGTATGAATTAGAATGGATCGTACGATCGTGCGAATGAACTAGAATGGATCGTATGAATGAATTAGAATGGATCATATGAATGGATCTTATGAATGAATTAGAATGGATACATTCGTGCGAATGAATTTGAATGGATCGTACGAATGAATTAGAATGGATCATGCGAATAAATTAGAATGGATCGTACGAATGAATTAGAATGGATACATTCGTGCGAATGAATTAGAATGGATCGTACAAATGACTAAGAATGGATCGTACGAATGAATTAGAATGGATCATACGAATGAATTAGAATGGATCGTACGAATGAGTAAGAATGGATCGTACGAATGAAATAAAATGGATCGTACGAATGAAATAGAATTGATCGTACGAATGAATTTGAATGGATCGTGCGAATGAATTAGAATGGATCGTACGAATGAACTATAATGGATCGTACGAATGAAGTAGAATGGATACATTTGTGCAAATGAATTAGATTGGATCGTACGAATGAATTAGAATGGATTGTACGACTGAATTATAATGGATCGTACGAATGAATTAGAATGGATCATGCGAATGAATTAGAATGGATCGTACAAATGAATTAGAATGGATCGTACGAATGAATTAGAATGGATACATTCGTGCGACTGAATTAGAATAGATCATATGAATGAATTAGAATGGATCGTACGAATGAATTAGAATGGATCGTGTGAATGAATTAGAATAGATCTTACGAATGAATTAGAATAGATACATTCGTGCGAATGAATAAGAATGGGTCGTACTAATGAATTATAATGGATCGTGTGAATGAATTAGAATGGATCGTACGAATGAATTAGAATCGATATATTCGTGCGAATGAATTAGAATGGATCGTACGAATGAGTAAGAATGGATCGTACGAATGAAATAGAATGGATTGTACGAATGAATATGAATGGATCGTGCGAATGAATTAAAATGGATCGTACGAATGAACTAGAATGGATCGTACGAATGAATTTGAATGGATCGTGCGAAAGAATTAGAATGGATCGTATGAATGAACTAGAAAGGATCATACGAATGAAGTAGAATGGATACATTCGTGCGAATGAATTAGAATGGATCGTACGAATGAATTAGAATGATCGTACGAATGAACTAGAATGGATCGTACGAATGAATTAGAATAGATCGTATGAATGAATTAGAATGGATACATTTGTGCGAATGAATTAGAATCGATCGTACGAATGAATTAGAATGGATTGTGCAAATGAATTAGAATGGATCATGCGAATGAATTAGAATAGATTGTGCGAATAAATTAGATTGGATTGTACGAATTAATTAGAATGGATCGTGCGAATGAATTAGAATGGATCGTAAGAATGAATTAGAATGGATCGTATGAATGAATTAGAATGGATCGTGCGAATGAATTAGAATAGATCGTACGAATGAATTAGACTGGATACATTCGTGCGAATGAATTAGAATGGATCGTACGAATGAATTAGAATGGATCGTGTGAATGAATTAGAATGGATCGAACGAATGAATTAGAATGGATACATTCGTGCGAATGAATTAGAATGGATCGTACGAATGAATTAGATTGTATCGTACGAATGAATTAGAATGGATCGTGAGAATGAATTAGAATGGATCGTACAAATGAATTAGAATGGATCGTACGAATGAATTAGAATGGATACATTCGTGTGAATGAATTAGAATGGATCGTACGAATGAATTAGAATGGATCGTGCGAATGAATTAGAATGGATCGTACGAATGAATTAGAATGGATCGTATTAATGAATTAGAATGGATCGTACGAATGAATTAGAATAAATCGTACGAATGAATTAGTATGGATACATTCGTGCGAATGAATTAGAATGGATCGTACGAATGAATTAGAATGGATCGTACGAATGAAGTAGAATGGATACATTCGTGCGAATAAATTAGAATGGATCGTACGAATGAATTAGAATGGATACATTTGTGTGAATGAATTAGAATGGATTGTACGAATGAGTAAGAAAGGATCGTACGAATGAAATAGAATGGATCGTACGAATGAATTTGAATGAATTAGAATGAATTAGAATGGATCGTGCGAATGAATTAGAATGGATCGTATGAATGAATTAGAATGGATCGTGCGAATGAATTAGAATGGATCATACGAATGAATTAGAATAGATCGTATGAATGAACTAGAATGGATCGTACGAATGAAGTAAATACAATCTAATTCATTCGCACGATCCATTCTAATTCATTCGTACAATCCATTCTAATTCATTCGCACGAATGTATCCATTCTAATTTATTCGTTCGATCTATTCTAATTCATTCGTAAGATCCATTCTAATTCATTCATACGATCCATTCTAATTCATTCGTACGATCCATTCTAATTCATTCGCACGATCCATTTTAATTCGTTCGTACGATCCATTCTAATTCATTCGTACGATCCATTCTAATTCATTCGTATGATCCATTTTAATTCATTCGCACGATCTATTCTAATTCATTCATATGATCCATTCTAATTCATTCGCACGATCCATTCTAATTCATTCGTATGATCCATTCTAATTCATTCGCACGAATGTATCCATTCTAGTTCATTCGTACGATCTATTCTAATTCAGTCGTACGATCGATTCTAATTCATTCGTACGATCCATTCTAATTCATTCGCACGATCCAATCTAATTCATTCGTACGATCCATTCTAATTCATTCGTACGATCCATTCTAATTCATTCACACGATCCATTCTAATTCATTCATACAATCCATTCTAATTCATTCGCACGAATGTATCCATTCTAATTCATTCGTACGATCCATTCTAATTCATTTGTACGATCTTTTCTAATTCATTCGTATGATCCATTCTAATTCATTCGCATGATCCATTCTAATTCATTCGTACGATACAATCTAATTTATACGTATGTACAATCCTTTCTAATTCATTCATACGAACCATTCTAATGGATCGTACGAATGAATTAGAATGGATACATTCGTGCGAATGAATTAGAATAGATCGTATGAATGAATTAGAATAGATACCTTCGTGCGATCTATTCTAATTCATTCGTACGATCCATTCTAATTCATTTGTACGATACATTCTAATTCATTCGTACGATACAATCTAATTCATTCGAACGATCCATTCTAATTCATTCGTGTGATCCATTCTAATTCATTCTAATGGATCGTGGTAATGAATTAGATTGTATCATATGAATTAGAATTAATCGTTTGTATCATACAAATTAGAATGAATGATTACAAATTCATTCGTAAGAATGAATTCATTCTAAGATCCAATCTAATTCATTCGCACGAATGGATCGTGCGAATGAATTAGAATGGATCGTACGAATGAAGTAGAATGGATACATTCGTGCAAATGAATTAGAATGGATTGTACGAATGAATTAGAATGGATCGTGCGAATGAATTTGAATGGATCGTACGAATGAATTAGAATGGATCGTATGAATGAATTAGAATGGATCGTACGAATGAATTAGAATCGATCGTACGACTGAATTAGAATAGATCGTACGAATGAATTAGAATGGATACATTCGTGCGAATGAATTAGAATGGATCATACGAATGAATTAGAATGGATCGTGCGAATGAATTAGAATGGATCATATGAATGAATTAGAATTGATCGTGCGAATGAATTAGAATGGATCGTGCGAATGAATTAGAATGGATCGTACGAATGAATTAGAATGGATTGTACGACTGAATTAGAATGGATCATACGAATGAATTAGATTGGATCATGCGAATGAATTATAATGGATCGTACGAATGAATTAGAATGAATACATTCTTACGAATGAATTTGTATGGTTCGTATGAATGAATTAGAATGGATCGTACGACTGAATTAGAATGGATCGTACGAATGAATTAGAATGGATCCATTCACTCATACGATCCATTCTAATTCATTCGTACGATCTATTCTTATTCATTCGTACGATCCATTCTAATTCATTCGTACGATCCATTCTAATTCATTCGCACGAATGTAGCCATTCGAATTCATTCGTACGATCTATTCTAATTCATTCCCACGAATGTATCCATTCTACTTCGTTCGTACGAATTAGAATGGATCGTACGAATGAATTAGAATGGATCGTACGAATGTATAGAATTAGAATGGATCGCACGAATGTATCCATTCTAATTCATTCGTACGATCCATTCTAATTCATTCGCACGAATATATCCATTCTAATTCATTCGCACGATCTATTCTAATTCAATCGTATGATCCATTCTAACTCATTCGTACGATCCATTCTAATTCATTCGCTTGATCCAATCTAATTCATTCGTACGATCCATTCTTATTCATTCGTACGATCCATTCTAATTCATTCGCACAATCCATTCTAATACATTCGTACGATTCATTCTAATTCATTCCCACGAATGTATCCATTCTAATTCATTCGTACGATACAATCCATTCTAATTCATTCGCACGATCCATTCTAATTCATTCGTACGATCTATTCTAATTCATTCGTACAATCCATTCTAATTCATTCGCACGATCCATTCTAATTCATTCGTACGATCAATTCTAATTCATTCGTACGATACAATCTAATTCATACGCACGATCCATTCTAATTCATTCGTACGATCCATTCTAATTCATTCGCACGAATGTATCCATTCTAATTCATTCGTACGATCTATTCTAATTCATTCGCATGATCCATTCTAAGCACGAATGTATCCATTCTAATTCATTCGTACGATCCATTCTAATTCATTCGCACGAATGTATCAATTCTAATTCATTCGTACGACCCATTCTAATTCATTCGTACGATCTGTTCTAATTCATTCGTACGATCCATTCTAATTCATTCTTACGATCCATTCTAATTCATTCGCACGATCCAATCTAATTCATTCACACGATCCATTCTAATTCATTCGTACAATCCATTCTAATTCATTCGCACGAATGTATCCATTCTAATTCATTCGTACGATCTATTCTAATTCATTCATACGATCAATTCTAATTCATTCATACGATCCATTCTAATTCATTCGTACGATCCATTCTAATTCATTCGCACGATCCATTCTAATTCATTCGTACGAACCATACAAATTCATTCGTAAGAATGTATTCATTCTAATTCATTCGTATGATCCATTCTAATTCATTCGCATGATCCAATCTAATTCATTCGTATGATCCATTCTAATTCAGTCGTACAATCCATTCTAATTCATTCGTATGATCCATTCTAATTCATTCGCACGATCCATTCTAATTCATTCGCACGATCCATTCAAATTCATTCGTACAATCCATTCTATTTCATTCATACGATCCATTCTTACTCATTCGTACGATCCATTCTAATTCATTCATACGATCCATTCTAATTCATTCGTACGATCCATTCTAATTCATTCATTAGAATGGATCGTGCGAAGGAATTAGAATGGATACATTCGTGCGAATGAATTGAATGGATCATACGAATGAATTAGAATGGATCGTATGAATGAATTAGAATGGATCGTACGAATGAATTAGAATAGATCGTACGAATGAATTAGAATGGATACATTCGTGCGAATGAATTAGAATGGATCGTACGAATGAATTAGAATGGATCGTGTGAATGAATTAGATTGCATCGTGCGAATGAATTAGAATGGATCGTTCTAATTCATTCGTACGATCCATTCTAATTCATTCGTACGATCCATTCTAATTCATTCGTACGATCCATTCTAATTCATTCGTATGATCCATTCTAATTCATTCGCACGATACAATCTAATTCATTCGTATGATCCATTCTAATTCATTCGCATGATACAATCTAATTCATTCGTATGATCCATTCTAATTCATTCGCATCATCCATTCTAATTCATTCGTACGATACAATCTAATTCATTCGTACGATCCATTCTAATTCATTCGTACGATACAATCTAATTCATTCGTACGATCCATTCTAATTCATTCACACGAATGTATCCATTCTAATTCATTCATACGATCCATTCTAATTCATCCACACGATCCATTCTAATTCATTTGTATGATCCATTCTTACTCATTCGTACGATTCATTCTAATTCATTCGCACGATTCATTCTAATTCATTCGCACGAATGTATCCATTCTAATTCATTCGCACGATCCATTCTAATTCATTCGCACGATCCATTGTAATTCATTCATACGATCCATTCTAATTTATTCATACAATCCATTCTAATTCTTTCGCACGAATGTATCCATTCTAATTCATTCGTACAATCTATTCTAATTCATTCGCACGATCCATTCTAATTCATTCGTACGATCCATTCTAATTCATTCGCACGAATGTATCCATTATAATTCATTCGTAAGATCTATTCTAATTCATTCGTTCGATCCATTCTAAGTCATTCGTACGATCCATTCTATTTCATTCGTACGATCCATTCTAGTTCATTCGTACGATCCATTCTAATTCATTCGCAAGATCCATTCAAAATCATTTGTTTGATCCATTCTATTTCATTCGTACGATTCATTCTTACTCATTCGTGCGATCCATTCTAATTCATTCGCACGAATGTATCCATTCTAATTCATTCGTACGATCCATTCTAATTCATTCGCACGAATGAATTAGAATGGATCGTATGAATGAATTAGAATGGATAGTACGAATGAATTAGAATGGATCGTACGAATGAATTAGAATGGATCATACGAATGAATTAGATTGTATCGTACGGATCGTACGAATGAATTAGAATGGATCTAGAATGGATACATTCGTTCGAATGAATTAGAATGGATCGTACAAATGAATTAGAATGGATCGTGCGAATGAATTAGAATGGATCTTATGAATGAATTAGAATGGATCGTGCGAATGAATTAAAATAGATCGTACAAATGAATTAGAATGGATCGTACGAATGAATTAGAATGGATTGTACGACTGAATTAGAATGGATCATACGAATGAATTAGATTGTATCGTACGAATGAATTAGAATGGATCGTGCGAATGAATTCGAATGGATCGTACGAATGAATTAGAATGGATTGTATGATCATACGAATGAATTAGAATGGATCGTACGAATGAATTTGAATGGCTCATACGAATGAATTAGAATGGATCGTACGAATGAATTAGAATGGATTGTGCGAATGAATTAGAATGGATCGTATGAATGAATTAGAATGGATTGTATGAATGAATTAGAATGGATCATGCGAATGAATTAGAATAGATCGGACGAATGAATTAGAATGGATCGTATGAATGAATTAGAATGGATCGTGCGAATGAATTAGAATAGATCATACGAATGAATTAGAATGGATACATTCGTGCGAATGAATTAGAATGGATCGTACGAATGAATTAGAATGGATCGTGCGAATGAATTAGAATTGATCATATGAATGAATTAGAATTGATCGTGCGAATGAATTGGAATGGATCATATGAATGAATTAGAGTTGATCGTGCGAATGAATTAGAATGGATCGTGCGAATCCATTCTAATTCATTCGCACGATCCATTCTAATTCATTCGTACGATCCATTCTAATTCATTCGCACGAATGTATCCATTCTAATTCATTCGCACGATCCATTCTAATTCATTCGTACGATCAATTCTAATTCATTCGTACGATTCATTCATACGATCCATTCTAATCCATTCTTATTCATTCTTACGATCCATTCAAATTCATATGATCGTACGAATGTATCCATTCTAATCCATTCGATCGTTTCGTATGAATGAATTAAAATGAATTAGATTGGATCTTATGAATGAATTAGAATAAATTAGAATGGATCGTATGAATGAATTAGAATGGATCGTGCGAATGAATTAGAATAGATCGTACGAATGAATTAGAATGGATACATTCGTGCGAATGAATTAGAATGAATCGTACGAATGAATTAGAATGGATGGTGCTAATGAATTAGAATGGATCGTACGAATGAATAAGAATGGATCGTACGAATGAATTAGATTGGATCGTACGAATGAATTAGAATGGATGTTGCGAATGAATTAGAATGGATCATACGAATGAATTAGAATGGATCGTACGAATGAATTCGAATGGATCGTACGAATGAATTAGAATGGATTGTATGATCGTACGAATGAATTAGAATGGATCGTATGGATGAATTAGAATGGTTCGTATGAATGAATTAGAATGGATCGTACGAATGAATTATAATGGATCGTACGAATGAATTAGAATGGATCGTGCGAATGAATTAGAATTGATCGTACGAATGAATTATAATGGATCGTGCGAATAAATTAGAATTGATCGTGCGAATGAATTAGATTGTATCGTACGAATGAATTAGAATGGATCGTACGAATGAACTAGAATGGATCGTACGAATGAAGTAGAATGGATACATTCGCACGATCCATTGTAATTCATTCGCACGAATGTATCCATTCTAATTCATTCGTACGATCCATTCTAATTCATTCGCATGAATGTATCCATTCTAATTCATACGTACGATCTATTCTAATTCATTCGCACGATCCATTCTAATTCATTCGTACGATCCATTCTAATTCATTCGTACGATACAATCTCATTCATTCGCACGATCCATTCTAATTCATTCGCACGATCCATTCTAAATCATTCGCACGATCCATTATAATTCATTCGTACGATCCATTCTAATTCATTCGTACGAACCATTCTAATTCATTGGTATGTATCCATTCTAATTCATTCGTACGATCTATTCTAATTCATTCGCACGATCCATTCTAATTCATTCATACAATCCATTCTAATTCATTCATACGATCCATTCTAATTCATTCGCACGATCCATTCTAATTCATTCGTACGATCCATTCTAATTCATTCGTATGAGCCATTCAAATTCATTCGTACGATCCATTCTAATTCATTCGTATGATCATACAATCCATTCTAATTCATTCGTACGATCCATTCGAATTCATTCGTACGATCCATTCTAATTCATTCATACGATCCATTCTAATACATTCTAATCCATTCGTACGATACGATACATTCTATTTCATTCGCACAATCCATTCTAATTTATTCGCACGAATGTATCCATTCTAATTCATTCGCACGATCCATTCTAATTCATTCATACGATCCATTCTAATTCATTCGCACGAATTAGAATCCATTCGTACGATCCATTCTGGAATGAATTAGAATAGATCATACGAATGAATTAGAATCGATCGTACGACTGAATTAGAATCGATCGTACGAATGAATTAGAATGGATACATTCGTGCGAATGAATTAGAATGGATCATATGAATGAATTAGAATGTATTGTGCGAATGAATTAGAATGGATCGTATGAATGAATTAGAATGGATCGTACGAATGAATTAGAATAGATTGTACGACTGAATTAGAATGGATCATATGAATGAATTAGAATGGATACATTCGTGCGAATGAATTAGAATGGATCGTACGAATGAATTAGAATGGATCGTGCGAATGAATTAGAATGGATCGTATGAATGAATTAGAATGGATCGTACGAATGAATCAGAATAGATTGTACGACTGAATTAGAATGGATCATATGAATGAATTAGATTGTATCGTAGGAATGAATTAGAATGGATCGTGCGAATGAATTAGAATGGATCATATGAATGAATTAGAATTGATCGTGCGAATGAATTAGAATGGATCGTGCGAATGAATTAGAATGGATCGTACGAATGAATTAGAATGGATCGTACGAATGAATTAGAATAGATCAAACGAATGAATTAGATTGTATCGTACGAATGAATTAGAATGGATCTTACGAATGAATTAGAATGGATACATTCGTGCGAATGAATTAGAATGGATCGTACGAATAAGTAAGAATGGATCGTACGAATGAAATAGAATGGATCGTACGAATGGATTTGAATGGATCGTGCGAATGAATTAGAATGGATCGTATGAATGAACTAGAATGGATCGTACGAATGAAGTAGAATGGATACATTCGTGCGAATGAATTAGAATGGATCGTACGAATGAATTAGAATGATCGTACGAATGGACTAGAATGGATCGTACGAATGAATTAGAATAGATCGTACGAATGAATTAGAATGGATACATTTGTGCGAATGAATTAGAATCGATCGTACGAATGAATTAGAATGGATTGTGCGAATGAATTAGAATGGATCGTATGAATGAATTAGAATGGATCATGCGAATGAATTAGAATGGATCGTACGAATGAATTAGAATGGATCGTACGAATGAATTAGAATGGATTGTACGACTGAATCAGAATAGATCGTACGAATGAATTAGAATGGATACATTCGTGCGAATGAATTAGAATGGATCGTACGAATGAATTAGAATGGATCGTGCGAATGAATTAGAATGGATCGTACGAATGAATTAGAATGGATCGTGCGAATGAATTAGAATGGATCGTGCGAATAAATAAGAATTGATCGTGCGAATGAATTAGAATGGATCATACGAATGAATTAGAATGGATCGTACGAATGAATTAGAATGGATCGTGCGAATAAATAAGAATGGATCGTGAGAATGAATTAGAATGGATCGTGCGAATGAATTAGAATGGATCGTACGAATGAATTAGAATGGATCGTACGAATGAATTAGATTGGATCATGCGAATGAATTAGAATGGACCGTACGAATGAATTAGAATGGATCGTACGAATGAATTAGAATAGATCTTACGAATGAATTAGAATGGATACATTTGTGTGAATGAATTAGAATGGATCGTACGAATGAATTAGAATGGAACGTGTGAATGAATTAGATTGTATCGTACGAATGAATTAGAATGGATCGTGCGAATGAATTAGAATGGATCGTACGAATGAATTAGAATGGATCGTGCGAATGAATTAGAATGGATCGTGCGAATGAATTAGAATGGATCGTGCGAATGAATTAGATTGTATCGTACGAATGAATTAGAATGGATCGTACAAATGAACTAGAATGGATCGTACGAATGAAGTAGAATGGATACATTCGCATGATCCATTGTAATTCATTCGCACGAATGAATCCATTCTAATTCATTCGTACGATCCATTCTAATTCATTCGCATGAATGTATCCATTCTAATTCATTCGTACGATCCATTCTAATTCATTCGCACGATCCATTCTAATTCATTCATACGATCCATTCTAATTCATTCGCACGATCCATTCTAATTCATTCGTACGATACAATCTAATTCATTCGTATGATCCATTCTAATTCAGTCGTACAATCCATTCTAATTCATTCGTACGATCCATTCTAATTCATTTGTACGATCTATTCTAATTCATTCGCACGATCCATTCTAATTCATTCATAAGATCCATTCTAATTCATTCGTACGATCCATTCTAATTCATTCGCATGATCCATTCTAATTCATTCGTATGATCCATTCTAATTCATTCGTACGATCCATTCTAATTCATTCGCATCATCCATTCTAATTCACTCGTACGATCCATTCTAATTCATTTGCACGAATATATCCATTCTAATTCATTCATACGATCTATTCTAATTCATTCGCATGATCCATTCTAATTCATTCATACAATCCATTCTAATTCATTCATACGATCCATTCTAATTCATTCGCATGATCCATTCTAATTCATTCGTACGATCCATTCTAATTCATTCGTATGAGCCATTCAAATTCATTCGTACGATCCATTCTAATTCATTCGTATGTTCATACAATCCATTCTAATTCATTCGTATGATCCAATCGAATTCATTCGCACGATCCATTCTAATTCATTCGTACGATACAATCTAATTCATTCGTACGATCCATTCTAATTCATTCGTACGATCCATTCTAATTCATTCGCACGATCCATTCTAATTAGAATAGATCGTATGAATGAATTAGAATGGATCATACGATTGAATTAGAATGGATCGTACGAATGAATTAGATTGTATCGTACGAATGAATTAGAATGGATCGTGCGAATGAATTAGAGTGGATCGTACGATTGAATTAGAATGGATCGTATGAATGAATTAGAATGGATCATGCGAATGAATTAGAATGGATATATTCGTGCGAATGAATTAGAATGGAACGTGCGAATGAATTAGAATGGATCGCATGAATGAATTAGAATTGATCGTACGAATGAATTAGATTGAATCGTGCGAATGAATTAGAATGGATCATACGAATGAATTAGAATGGATTGTACGAATGAATTAGAATAGATTGTACGAATGAATTAGAATGGATACATTCGTGCGAATAAATTAGAATGGATCGTACGAATGAATTAGAATGGATCGTGCGAATGAATTAGAATGGATCATGCGAATGAATTAGAATGGATCGTACGAATGAATTAGATTAGATTGTGCGAATGAATTAGATTGTATCGTACGAATGAATTAGAATGGATTGTACGACTGAATTAGAATGGATCATACGAATGAATTAGATTGTATCGTATGAATGAATTAGAATGGATCGTGCGAATGAATTAGAATGGATAGTACGAATGAATTAGAATGGATCGTACGAATGAATTAGAATGGATCGTACGAATGAATTAGATTGTACGATCCATTGTAATTCATTCGTACAATCCATTCTAATCAATTCTAATTCATTCATATGATCCATTCTAATTCATTCGCACGATCCATTCTAATTCATTCGTACGATCCATTCTAATTCATTCGCATGAATGTATTCATTCTAATTCATTCGCACGATCTATTCTAATTCATTCGCACGATCCATTCTAATTCATTCGTACGATCTATTCTAATTCATTCGGACGATCCATTCTAATTCATTCGTCTGATCCATTCTAATTCATTCGTACGATCCATTCTAATTCATTCTAATGGATTGTACGACTGAATTAGAATGGATCATACGAATGAATTAGATTGTATTATACAAATGAATTAGATTGTATCGTACGATAGAATTAGAATGGATCGTGCGAATGAATTAGAATGGATCGTACGAATGAATTAGAATGGATCGTATGAATGAATTAGAATGGATCGTACGAATGAATTAGAATAGATTGTACGAATGAATTAGAATGGATACATTCGTGCAAATGAATTAGAATGAATCGTAGAATGAATTAGAATGGATCGTGCGAATGAATTAGAATGGATCGTATGAATGAATAAGAATGGATCGTACGAATGAATTAGATTGGATCGTGCGAATGAAATAGAATGGATCGTACGAATGAATTAGAATGGATCATACGATTGAATTAGAATAGATCGTGCGAATTAATTTGAATGGATATATTCGTGCGAATGAATTAGAATGGATCGTGCGAATGAATTAGAATGGATCGTACGAATGAATTAGATTGTATCGTCCGAATGAATTAGAATGGATCGTGGGAATGAATTAGAATGGATCGTACGAATGAATTAGAATGGATCATACGAATGAATAAGATTGTATCGTACAAATGAATTAGAATGGATCGTGCGAATGAATTAGAATGGATCGTACGAATGAATTAGAATGGATCGTGCGAATGAATTAGAATAGATCGTGCGAATGAATTAGAATGGATCGTACAAATGAATTAGATTGGATCGTGCGAATGAATTAGATTGGATCATACGAATGAATTAGAATTGATCGTGCGAATGAATTAGAATGGATCGTGCGAATGAATTAGAATGGATCGTACGAATGAATTAGAATGGATCGTACGACTGAATTAGAATGGATCGTGCGAATGAATTAGAATGGATCGTGCGAATGAATTAGAATGGATCGTACGAATGAATTAGAATGGATCGTACGAATGAATTAGAATGGATACATTCCTGCGAATGAATTAGAATGGATCGTACGAATGAATTAGAATGGATCGTGTGAATGAATTAGATTGTATCGTACGAATGAATTAGAATGGATCGTGCCAATGAATTAGATTGTATCGTACGAATGAATTAGAATGGATCGTGCGAATGAATTAGAATGGATCGTACGAATGCATTAGAATGTATCGTGCGAATGAATTACAATGGATCGTGCGAATGTATCCATTCTACTTCATTCGTACGATCCATTCTAGTTCATTCGTACGATCCATTCTAACATTCGTACGATCCATTCTAATTCATTCGTACGATCCATTCTAATTCATTCGCACGAATGTATCCATTCTAATTCATTCGTACGATCTATTCTAATTCATTCGTACGATCCATTCTAATTCATTCATACGATCCATTCTAATTCATTCATACGATCCATTCTAATTCATTCGCACGATCCATTCTAATTCATTCGTACGATCCATTCTAATTCATTCGTATGTATCCATTCTAATTCATTCGCACGATCTATTCAAACTCATTCATATGATCCATTCTAATTCATTCGTACGATCCATTCTAATTCATTCGCACGAATGTATCCATTCTAATTCATTCGTACGAATTCAAATTCATTACGAATGAATTAGAATTTGTAATCATTCATTCTAATTCATTCATTCGTACGATCCAATCTAATACATTCGTACGATACATTCCATTCATTTGTACGAATGAAATAGAATGGATCATACGAATGGATTCATACGATCCATTCTAATTCATTCGTACGATCGCACGAATGTATCCATTCTAATTCATTTGTATGATCCATTCTAATTCATTCTAATTCATTCGCACGATCCATTCTAATTCATTCGCACGGTCCATTGTAATTCATTCATACGATCCATTCTAATTCATTCATACAATCCATTCTAATTCTTTCGCACGAATGTATCCATTCTAATTCATTCGTACGATCTATTCTAATTCATTTGCACGATCCATTCATTCATTCGTATGATCCATTCTAATTCATTCGCACGAATGTATCCATTCTAATTCATTCGTACGATCTATTCTAATTCATTCGTACGATCCATTCTAAGTCATTCGTACGATCCATTCTATTTCATTCGTACGATCCATTCTAGTTCATTCGTACGATCCATTCTAATTCATTCGTACTATCCATTCTAATTCATTCGCACGATCCATTCTAATTCATTCGTACGATACAATCTAATTCATTCGTATGATCCATTCTAATTCAGTCGTACAATCCATTCTAATTCATTCGTACGATCCATTCTAATTCATTCACACGATCCATTCTAATTCATTCGCACAATCTATTCTATTTTATTCATATGATCCATTCTAATTCATTCGCACGATCCATTCTAATTCATTCGTACGATCCATTCTAATTCATTCGCACGAATGTATCCATTCTAATTCATTCGTACGATCTATTCTAATTCAGTCGTACGATCGATTCTAATTCATTCGTACGATCCATTCTAATTCATTCGCACGATCCAATCTAATTCATTCGTACGATCCATTCTAATTCATTCGTACGATACAATCTAATTCATTCGTACGATCCATTTTAATTCATTCGTACGATCTATTGTAATTCATTCGCACGATCCATTCTAATTCATTCATACATCCATTCTAATTCATTCGTACGATCGATTCTAATTCATTCGTACGATCCATTCTAATTCATTCGCACAATCAATTCTAATTCATTCATATGATCCATTCTAATTCATTCGCACGATCCATTCTAATTCATTCGTACGATCCATTCTAATTCATTCGAACGAATGTATCCATTCTAATTCATTCATACGATCTATTCTAATTCAGTCGTACGATCGATTCTAATTCATTCGTACGATCCATTCTAATTCAGTCGTACAATCCATTCTAATTCATTTGCACGATCCATTCTAATCCATTCTAATTCATTCGAATGAAGTAGAAATAGAATAGATCGTACGAATGTAATTCATTCGTATGAATGAATTAGAATGGATTAGAATGGATTAGAATGAATTAGAATGGATCGTGCGAATGAATTAGAATAGATCATGCGAATGAATTAGAATGGATAGTACGAATGATGAATTAGAATAGATCGTACGAATGAATTAGAATGGATCGTACGAATGAATTAGATTGTATCGTACGAATGAATTAGAATGGATCGTGCGAATGAATTAGAATGGATCGTACGAATGAATTAGAATGGATCGTGCGAATGAATTAGAATGGATCATACGAATGAATTAGAATGGATCGTTCGAATGAATTAGATTGGATCGTGCGAATGAATTAGAATGGATCGTACGAATGAATTAGAATGGATCGTACGAATGAATTAGAATAGATCGTATGAATAAATTAGAATGGATACATTCGTGCGAATATATTAGAATGGATCGTACGAATGAATTAGAATGGATCGTGCGAATGAATTAGAATGGATCGTATGAATGAATTAGAATGGATCGTGCGAATGAATTAGAATGGATCGTGCGAATGAATTAGAATGGATCGTAATAATGAATTAGAATGGATCGTACGAATAAATTAGAATATATCGTACGAATGAATTAGAATGGATACATTCGTGCGAATGAATTAGAATGGATCGTACGAATGAATTAGAATGGATCGTGTGAATGAATTAGAATTGATCATACGAATGAATTAGAATGGATCGTATGAATGAATTAGAATGGATCGTGCGAATGAATTAGAATAGATCGTATGAATGAATTAGAATGGATGCATTCGTGCGAATGAATTAGAATGAATCGTACGAATGAATTAGAATGGATCGTGCGAATGAATTATAATGGATCGTACGAATGAATAAGAATGGATCGTACGAATGAATTAGATTGGATCGTGCGAATGAATTAGAATGGATCGTACGAATGAATTAGAATGGATCATACGATTGAATTAGAATAGATCGTGCGAATGAATTAGAATGGATATATTCGTGCGAATGAATTAGAATGGATCGTACGAATGAATTAGAATGGATCGTGCGAATGAATTAGAATGGATCGTACGAATGAATTAGAATGGATCGTACGAATGAATTAGATTGGATCGTGCGAATGAATTAGAATGGATCGTACGAATGAATTGGAATCGATCGTACGAATGAATTAGAATAGATCGTACGAATGAATTAGAATGGATACATTCGTGCGAATGTATTAGAATGGATTGTACGAATGAATTAGAATGGATCGTGCGAATGAATTAGAATGGATCGTATGAATGAATTTGAATGGATCGTGCGAATGAATTAGAATGGATCGTGTGAATGAGTTAGAATGGATCGTACGAATAAATTAGAATGGATCGTACGACTGAATTAGAATGGATCGTACGAATGAATTAGATTGTATCGTACGAATGAATTAGAATGGATCGTGCGAATGAATTAGAATGGATTATACGAATGAATTAGAATGGATCGTGCGAATGAATTAGAATGGATCGTACGAATGAATAAGAATGGATCGTACGAATGAATTAGAATGGATCGTACGAATGAATTAGAATGAATCGTACGAATGAATTAAAATGGATCGTGTGAATAAATTATAATGGATCGTACGAATGAATAAGAATGGATCGTACGAATGAATTAGATTGGATCGTGCGAATGAATTAGAATGGATCGTACGAATGAATTAGAATGGATCATACGATTGAATTAGAATAGATCGTGCGAATGAATTAGAATGGATATATTCGTGCGAATGAATTAGAATGGATCGTACGAATGAATTAGAATGGATCATGCGAATAAATTAGAATAGATCGTACGAATGAATTAGAATGGATACATTCGTGCGAATGAATTAGAATGGATCGTACGAATGAATTAGAATGGATCGTGCGAATGAATTAGAATGGATCGTACAAATGAATTAGATTGGATCGTGCGAATGAATTAGAATGGATCGTATAAATGAATTAGAATGGATCGTACGAATGAATTAGAATGGATCGTACAAATGAATTAGAATAGATCATACGAATGAATTAGATTGTATCGTACGAATGAATTAGAATGGATCGTACGAATGAATTAGAATGGATACATTCGTGCGAATGAATTAGAATGGATCGTACGAATGAAATAGAATGGATCGTACGAATGAATTTGAATGGATCGTGCGAATGAATTAGAATGGATCGTATGAATGAACTAGAATGGATCGTACGAATGAAGTAGAATGGATACATTCGTGCGAATGAATTAGAATAGATCGTACGAATGAATTAGAATGATCGTACGAATGAACTAGAATGGATCGTACGAATGAATTAGAATAGATCGTACGAATGAGTTAGAATGGATACATTTGTGCGAATGAATTAGAATCGATCGTACGAATGAATTAGAATAGATTGTGCGAATGAATTAGAATGGATCGTATGAATGAATTAGAATGGATCGTGCGAATGAATTAGAATGGATCGTACGAATGAATTAGAATGGATCATACGAATGAATTAGAATGGATCGTACGAATGAATTAGAATGGATTGTACGACTGAATTAGAATGGATCGTACGAATGAATTAGAATGGATCATGCGAATGAATTATAATGGATCGTACGAATGAATTAGAATGAATACATTCTTACGAATGAATTTGTATGGTTCGTATGAATGAATTAGAATGGATTGTACGACTGAATTAGAATGGATCGTATGAATGAATTAGAATGGATCGTACGAATGAATTAGAATGGATACATTCGTGCGAATGAATTAGAATGGATCGTATGAATGAGTAAGAATGGATCGTACGAATGAAATAGAATGGATCGTACGAATGAAATAGAATGGATCGTGCGAATGAATTAGAATGGATCGTATGAATGAACTAGAATGGATCATACGAATGAAGTAGAATGTATACATTCGTGCGAATTAGAATGGATTGTATCGTACGAATGAATGGATCGTACGAATGAATAGATCTAGAAAGGATACATTCGTGCGAATGAATTAATTCTAATGGTTCTATTTTAATTCATTCGTACGAATGTATCCATTCTAATTCATTTGTACGATCCATTCTAATTCATTCGCACGAATGTATCCATTCTACTTCATTCGTACGATCCATTCTAATTCATTCGCACGAATGTATCCATTCTACTTCATTCGTACGATCCATTCTAATTCATTTGCACGAATGTATCCATTCTACTTCATTCGTACGATCCATTCTAATTCATTCATACGATCTATTCTAATTCATTCGTACGATCCATTCTAATTCATTCGCACGATCCATTCTAATTCATTCGTACGATACAATCTAATTCATTCGTACGATCCATTTTAATTCATTCGTACGATCCATTCTAATTCATTCGTACGAACCATACAAATTCATTCGTAAGAATGTATTCATTCTAATTCATTCATATGATCCATTCTAATTCATTCGCATGATCCAATCTAATTCATTCGTCTGATCCATTCTAATTCAGTCGTACAATCCATTTTAATTCATTCGTACGATCCATTCTAATTCATTCGCACGAATGTATCCATTCTAATTCATTCGTACGATCTATTCTAATTCATTCGCATGATCCATTCTAATTCATTAATACGATCCATTCTAATTCATTAATACGATCCATTCTAATTCATTCATACGATCCATTCTAATTCGTTCGCACGAATGTATCCATTCTAATTCATTCGTACAATCTATTCTAATTCATTCGTACGATCCATTCTAATTCATTCGTACGATCCATTCTAATTCATTCGTACGATACAATCTAATTCATTCGTATGATCCATTCTAATTCAGTCGTACAATCCATTCTGATTCATTCGTACGATCCATTCTAATTCATTCGCACGATCCATTCTAATTCATTCGCACGATCAATTCTAATTCATTCATATGATCCATTCTAATTCATTCGCATGATCCATTCTAATTCATTTGTACGATCCATTCTAATTCATTCGCACGAATGTATCCATTCTAATTCATTCGTTCGTACGATCCATTGTACGATATGAATGGATTAGAATGGATCGTACGAATGAATTAGAATTGATCTTGCGAATGACTTAGAATGGATCATATGAATGAATTAGAATTGATCGTGCGAATGAATTAGAATGGATCGTGCGAATGAATTAGAATGGATCGTACGAATGAATTAGAATGGATTGTACGACTGAATTAGAATGGATCATACGAATGAATTAGATTGTATCGTACGAATGAATTTGTATGGTTCGTACGAATGAATTAGAATGGATCGTACGAATGAATTAGAATGGATTGTACGACTGAATTAGAATGGATCATACGAATGAATTAGATTGTATCGTACGAATTAATTAGAATGGATCGTACGAATGAATTAGAATGAATCGTACGAATGAATTAGAATAGATTGTATGAATGAATTAGAATGGATCGTACGAATGAATTAGAATGGATCGTGCGAATGAAATAGAATGGATCAAACAAATGAATTTGAATGGATCGTGCGAATGAATTAGAATGGATCGTACGAATGAACTAGAATGGATCGTACGAATGAAATAGAATGGATCGTACGAATGACTTAGAATGGATCGTACGAATAAATTAGAATAGATCGTACGAATGAATTAGAATGGATACATTCGTGCGAATGAATTAGAATGGATCGTACGAATGAATTAGAATGGATCGTGCGAATGAATTAGAATAGATCGTACGAATGAATTAGAATGGATACAGTCGAGCGAAAGAATTAGAATGGATTGTATGAATGAATTAGAATGGATCGTATGAATGAATTACAATGGATCGTGCGAATGAATTAGAATGGATCGTGTGAATGAATTAGAATGGATACATTCGTGCGAATGAATTAGAATGAATCGTACGAATGTGTAAGAATGGATCATACAAATGAATTAGAATGGATCGTGTGGATGAATTAGAATGGATCGTATGAATGAATTAGAATGGATACATTCGTGTGAATGAATTAGAATGGATCGTACGAATGAATTAGATTGTATCGTACGAATGAATTAGAATGGATCGTACGAATGAATTAGAATGGATCGTACGAATGAATTAGAATGGATCGTGCGAATGAATTAGAAAGGATCGTACGAATGAATTAGATTGTATCGTATGAATGAATTAGAATGGATCGTGCGAATGAATTAGAATGGATCATACGAATGAATTAGAATGGATCGTGCGAATGGATTAGAATGGATCGTACGAATGAATTAGAATGAATCGTGCGAATGAATTAGAATAAATCGTACGAATGAATGGATCCATTCTAATTCATTCGTACGATCTATTCTAATTCATTCGTAAGTTCCATTCTATTCTAATTCATTCGTACGATCCATTCTAATTCATTCGTACGATCCATTCTTATTCATTCACACGAATGTATCTAATCTAATTCATTCGTACGATGTATTCTAATTCATTCATACGATCCATTCTAATTCATTCGTACGATCCATTCTAATTCATTCGTACGATCCATTCTAATTCATTCGTACGATACAATCTAATTCATTCGTATGATCCATTCTAATTCTTTCGCACGATACAATCTAATTCATTCGTATAATCCATTCTAATTCATTCGCACGATACAATCTAATTCATTCGTACGATCCATTTTTATTCATTCCTACGATCCATTCTAATTCATTCGCATGAATGAATTAGAATGGATCGTACGAATGAATTAGAATGGATCGTGCGAATGAATTAGAATGGATCATATGAATGAATTAGAATTGATCGTGCGAATGAATTAGAATGGATCATATGAATGAATTAGAATTGATCGTGCGAATGAATTAGAATGGATCGTGCGAATGAATTAGAATGGATCGTACGAATGAATTAGAATGGATTGTACGACTGAATTAGAATGGATCATACGAATGAATTAGATTGTATCGTACGAATGAATTAGAATGGATCGTGCGAATGAATTAGAATGGATAGTACGAATGAATTAGAATGGATCGTACGAATGAATTAGAATGGATCGTATGAATGAATTAGATTGTATCGTACGAATGAATTAGAATGGATCGTGCGAATGAATTAGAATGGATAGTACGAATGAATTAGAATGGATCATATGAATGAATTAGAATGGATCGTACGAATGAATTAGAATGGATCGTACAATCTATTCTAATTCATTCGCACGATCCATTCTAATTCATTCGCACAATCCATTCTAATTCATTCATACGATCCATTCTAATTCATTCGCATGATCCATTCTAATTCATTCGTACGATCCATTCTAATTCATTCGCACAATTGTATCCATTCTAATTCATTCGTACGATCTATCCTAATTCATTCGTACGATCCATTCTAATTCATTCGTACAATCCAATCTAATTCATTCGCACGAATGTATCCATCCTAATTCATTCGTACGATCCATTCAAATTCATTCGTACGATCCATTCTAATTCATTCATACGATCTATTCTAATTCATTCGTACGATCCAGTCTAATTCATTCATACGATCCATTCTATTTCATTCGCACGATCCATTCTAATTCATTCGTATGATACAATCTAATTCATTCATACGATCTATTCTAATTCATTCGCACGATCCATTCAAATTCATTCATACGAACCATACATTCGTGCGATCCATTCTAATTCATTCGCACGAATGTATCCATTCTAATTCATTCGTACGATCCATTCGCACGAATGTATCCATTCTAGTTCATTCGCACGATCCATTCTAATTCATTCGTACGATCCATTCTAATTCAATCGTGCGGTCCATTTTAATTCATTTGCATGATCCATTCTAATTCATTCGTAAGATCCATTCCAATTCATTCGTATGTATCCATTCTAATTCATTCGTACGATCTATTCTAATTCATTCGTACGATCCATTCTAATTCATTCGTACAATCCATTCTAATTCATTCATACAATCCATTCTAATTCATTCGCACGATCCAATCTAATTCATTCGTACGATCCATTCTAATTCATTCGTATGATCCATTCTAATTCATTCGCACGATCCATTCTAATTCATTCGCATTCTAATTCATTCGTACGATCCATTCTAATTCATTCGTACGATACAATCTAATTCATTCGCATGATCTAATTCATTCGTATGAATGAATTAGAATGGATTGTACGACTGAATTAGAATGGATCATACGAATGAATTAGATTGTATCGTACGAATGAATTAGAATGGATCGTGCGAATGAATTAGAATGGATAGTACGAATGAATTAGAATGGATCGTACGAATGAATTAGATTGTATCGTACGAATGAATTAGAATGGATCGTGCGAATGAATTAGAATGGATCGTACGAATGAATTAGAATGGATCGTGCGAATGCATTAGAATGGATCGTACGAATGAATTAGATTGGATCGTGCGAATGAATTAGAATGGATCGTACGAATGAATTAGAATAGATCGTACGAATAAATTAGAATAGATCGTACAAATGAATTAGAATGGATCGTACGAATGAATTAGAATGGATTGTACGAATGAATTAGAATGGATCGTACGAATGAAGTAGAATGAATTAGAATGGATCGTACGAATGAATTAGAATGGATTGTACGTCTAATTCATTCGTACGATCTATTCTAATTCATTCATACGATCCATTCTAATTCATTCGTACGATCCATTCTAATTCATTCGCACGATCCATTCTAATTCATTCGTACGATACAATCTAATTCATTCTAATTCATTCGTACGATCCATTCTTACTCATTCGCACTATCCATTATTACTCTAACGAATGTATCTATTCTAATTCATTCGCACGATCCATTCTAATTCATTTGTACGATCCATTCTAATTCATTCGCACAATCTATTCTAATTCATTCGTACGATCCATTCTAATTCATTCACACGAATGTATCCATTCTAATTCATTCGTACGATCAATTCTAATTCATTCGCACGATCCATTCTAATTCATTCGCACAATCCATTCTAATTCATTCATACGAACCATACAAATTCATTTGTAAGAATGTATTTATTCTAATTCATTCGTACGATCCATTCTAATTCATTCGCATGATCCATTCTAATTCATTCGTACGATCCATTCTAATTCAGTCGTACAATCCATTCTAATTCATTCGTACGATCCATTCTAATTCATTCGTACGATCCATTCTATTTCATTCGCACAGTCCATTATAATTCATTCGTACAATCCATTCTAATTCATTCATACGATCCATTCTAATTCATTCATACGAATGTATCCATTCTAATTCATCCGTACGATACAATCTAATTCATTCGTATGATCCATTCTAATTCAGTCGTACAATCCATTCTAATTCATTCGTACGATCCATTCAAATTCACTCATACGATCCATTCTAATTCATTCGCACGATCCATTCTAATTCATTCGTACGATCCATTCTAATTCATTCGCACGAATGTATCTATCCTAATTCATTCGAACA
The DNA here is from genome assembly GCA_947650365.1 of Chamaelirium japonicum. Taxonomy (NCBI): domain Eukaryota; kingdom Viridiplantae; phylum Streptophyta; class Magnoliopsida; order Liliales; family Melanthiaceae; genus Chamaelirium; species Chamaelirium japonicum. Next base: position 27,974,793 of record OX393556.1, read on the forward strand.
ATCCATTCTAATTCATTCGCACGATCCATTCTAATTCATTCGTACGATCTATTCTAATTCATACGTATGATCTCATTCTAATTCATTCGCATGAATTAGAATTCATTCGTACGATCCATTCTAATTCATTCGTACGATCCATTCTAATTCATTCGAACGATCCATTCTAATTCAATCGTACGATCCATTCTAATTCATTCGCACGATCCATTCAAATTCATTCGTACAATCCGTTCTAATTCATTCGTACTATCCATTCTAATTCATTCGTACTATCCATTCTAATTCATTCGCACGATCCATTCTAATTCATTCGTACGATACAATCTAATTCATTCGTATGATCCATTCTAATTCAGTCGTACAATCCATTCTAATTCATTCATACGATCCAATCTAATTCAGTCGTACAATCCATTCAAATTCAGTCGTACAATCCATTCAAATTCATTCGTACAATCCATTCTAATTCATTCGTACGATCCATTCTAATTCATTCGTACTATCCATTCTAATTCATTCGTACTATCCATTCTAATTCATTCGCATGATCCATTCTAATTCATTCGTACGATACAATCTAATTCAATCGTATGATCCATTCTAATTCAGTCGTATAATCCATTCTAATTCATTCATACGAATGAATTAGATCGTGCGAATGAATTAGATTGTATCGTACGAATGAATTAGAATGGATCATACAAATGAATTAGAATACAAATGAATTAGAATGGATCGTGCGAATGAATTAGAATGGATCGTACGAATGAATTAGAATGGATCGTATGAATGAATTAGAATGGATAGTGCGAATGAATTAGAATAGATCGTGCGATCGTACGATCCATTCATTCGCACAAATGTATCCATTCTAATTCATTCGTACGATCTATTCTAATTTATTCGTACGATCCATTCTAGTTCATTCGTACGATCATTCTAATTCATTCGTACGATCCAATCTAATTCATTCGCACGAATGTATCCGTTCTACTTCATTCGTACGATCCATTCTAGTTCATTCATACGATCCATTCTAATTCATTCGCACGATCCATTCAAATTAATTCGTACGATCCTTTCTATTTCATTCGTACGAATGAATTAGAATGGATACATTCTAATTCATACGTATGATCCATTCTAATTCAGTCGTACAATCCTTTCTAATTCATTCATACGAACGATCTATTCTAATTCAGTCGTACGATTGATTCTAATTCATTCGTACGATACAATCTAATTCATTCGCACGATCTAATTCATTCGTATGAATGAATTAGAATGGATTGTACGACTGAATTAGAATGGATCATACGAATGAATTAGAATGGATCGTGCGAATGAATTAGAATGGATCTAGAATGGATACATTCGTACGATCCATTCTAATTCAGTCGTACAATCCATTCTAATTCATTCGTACGATCCATTCTAATTCATTCGTATGATCCATTCTAATTCATTCGTACGATCCATTCTAATTCATTCGCACGATCCATTCTAATTCATTCGTACGATCCATTCTAATTCATTCGCACGATCCATTCTAATTCATTCGTACGAATGTATCCATTCTAGATCCATTCTAATTCATTCGTACGATCCATTCTAATTCATTTGCACGGAATAAATTAGAATGGATCGTGCGAATGAATTAGAATGGATCGTGCGAATGAATTAGAATGGATCGTATGAATGAATTAGAATGGATCGTACGAATGAATTAGAATAGATCGTACGAATGAATTAGAATGGATACATTCGTGCGAATGAATTAGAATGGATCGTACGAATGAATTAGAATGGATCGTGTGAATGAATTAGATTGGATCGTGCGAATCAATTAGAATGGATCGTAAGAATGAATTAGAATGGATCGTACGAATGAATTAGAACAGATCGTACGAATGAATTAGAATGGATCGTACGAATGAATTAGAATGGATCGTATGAATGAATTAGAATGGATCGTGCGAATGAATTAGAATGGATCGTACGAATGAATTAGAATGGATACATACGAATGAATTAGAATGGATCGTGCGAATGAATTAGAATAGATCGTACGAATGAATTAGAATGGATGTATGAATGAATTAGAATGGATCGTGCGAATGAATTACAATAGATCGTACGAATGAATTAGAATGGATCGTACGAATAAATTAGAATGGATCGTACGAATGAATTAGAATGGATCGTACGAATGAATTAGATTGAATAGTGCGAATGAATTAGAATGGATCGTACGACTGAATTAGAATAGATCGTATGAATGAATTAGAATGGATACATTCATGCGAATGAATTAGAATGGATCGTACGAATGAATTAGAATGGATCGTGCGAATGAATTAGAATGGATCATATGAATGAATTAGAATTGATCGTGCGAATGAATTAGAATGGATCATATGAATGAATTAGAATTGATCGTGCGAATTAATTAGAATAGATCGTGCGAATGAATTAGAATGGATCGTATGAATGAATTAGAATGGATTGTACGAATGAATTAGAATGGATCGTGCGAATGAATTACAATAGATCGTACGAATGAATTAGAATGGATCGTACGAATGAATTAGAATAGATCGTATGACTGAATTAGAATGGATCGTACGAATGAATGGATCGTACGAATGAATTAGATTGTATCGTACGAATGAATTAGAATGGATCGTGCAAATGAATTAGAATGGATCGTACGAATGAATTAGAATGGATCGTGCGAATGAATTAGAATGGATCGTGCGAATGAATTAGAATAGATCGTGCGAATGAATTAGAATGGATCGTGCGAATGAATTAGAATGGATCGTACGCATGAATAAGAATGGATCGTACGAATGAATTAGATTGGATCGTGCGAATGAATTAGAATGGATCATACGAATGAATTAGAATGGATCGTACGAATGAATTAGAATAGATCGTACGAATGAATTAGAATGGATACATTCGTACGAATGTATTAGAATGGATCGTACGAATGAATTAGAATGGATCGTGCGAATGAATTAGAATGGATCGTATGAATGACTTAGAATTGATCGTACGAATGAATTAGAATGGATCGTACGAATGAATTATAATGGATCGTACGAATGAATTAGAATGGATCGTATGAATGAATTAGAATGGATCGTACGAATGAATTAGAATGGATCGTGCGAATGAATTAGAATAGATTGTACGAATGAATTAGAATGGATGTATGAATGAATTAGAATGGATCGTGTGAATGAATTACAATAGATCGTACGAATGAATTAGAATGGATCGTACAAATGAATTAGAATGGATCGTACGAATGAATTAGAATGGATCGTACGTATGAATTAGAATGGATCGTGCGAATGAATTAGAATGGATCGTGCGAATGATTTAGAATGGATCGTACGAATGAATTAGAATGGATCGTACGAATGAACTAGATTGGATCGTACGAATGAATTAGAATGGATCGTACGAATGAATTAGAATGGATCGTACGAATGAATTAGAATGGATCGTACGAATAAATTAGAATAGATCGTATGACGGAATTAGAATGGATCGTACGAATGAATGGATCGTACGAATGAATTAGATTGTATCGTACGAATCAATTAGAATGGATCGTGCGAATGAATTAGAATGGATCGTACGAATGAATTAGAATGGATCGTGCGAATGAATTAGAATGGATCGTACGAATGAATTAGAATGGATCGTGCGAATGAATTAGAATGGATCGTACGAATGAATTAGAATGGATCGTACGAATGAATTAGATTGGATCGTGCGAATGAATTAGAATGGATCGTACGAATGAATTAGAATGGATCGTACGAATGAATTAGAATAGATCTTACGAATGAATTAGAATGGATACATTCGTGCGAATGAATTAGAATGGATCGTACGAATGAATTAGAATGGATCATGCGAATGAATTAGAATGGATCATATGAATGAATTAGAATTGATCGTGCGAATGAATTAGAATGGATCGTACGAATGAATTAGAATGGATTGTACGACTGAATTAGAATGGATCATACGAAGGAATTATATTGTATCGTACGAATGAATTAGAATGGATCGGGCGAATGAATTAGAATGGATCGTACGAATGAATTAGAATGGATCGTACGAATGAATTAGAATGGATCGTACGAATGAATTAGAATCGATACATTCGTGCGAATGAATTAGAATGGATCGTACGAATGAATTAGAATGGATCGTGCGAATGAATTAGAATGGATACATTCGTGCGAATGGATCGTACGAATGAATTAGAATGGATACATTCGTGCGAATGAATTAGAATGGATCGTGCGAATGAATTAGAATGGATCGTACGAATGAATTCGATTGGATCGTGCAAATGAATTAGAATGGATCGTACGAATGAATTAGAATGGATCTAGAATGGATACATTCGTTCGAATGAATTAGAATGGATCGTACGAATGAATTAGAATGGATCGTGCGAATGAATTAGAATGGATCTTATGAATGAATTAGAATGGATCGTGCGAATGAATTAGAATAGATCATACAAATGAATTAGAATGGATCGTACGAATGAATTACAATGGATTGTATGACTGAATTAGAATGGATCATATGAATGAATTAGATTGTATCGTACGAATGAATTAGAATGGATCGTGCGAATGAATTAGAATGGATCGTATGAATGAATTAGAATGGATCGTGCGAATGAATTAGAATAGATCGTACGAATGAATTAGAATGGATACATTCGTGCGAATGAATTAGAATGGATCGTACGAATGAATTAGAATGGATACATTCGTGCGATTGAATTACAATGGATCGTGCGAATGTATCCATTCTACTTCATTCGTATGATCCATTCTAGTTCATTCGTACTATCCATTCTAATTTATTCGCACGATCCATTCTAATTCATTCGTACGATACAATCTAATTCATTCGTACGATCCATTCTAATTCAGTCGTACAATCCATTCTAATTCATTCGTACGATCCATTCTAATTCATTCGCACGATCCATTCTAATTCATTCGCACGATCAATTCTAATTCATTCATATGATCCATTCTAATTCATTCGCACGATCCATTCTAATTCATTCGTACGATCCATTCTAATTCATTCGCACGAATGTATCCATTCTAATTCATTCGTACGATCTATTCTAATTCATTCGTACGATCCATTCTAATTCATTCGCACGATTCAATCTAATTCATTCGTACGATCAATTCTAATTCAATCGTGTGGTCCATTCTAATTCATTTGCATGATCCATTCTAATTCATTCGTACGATCCATTCTAATTCATTCGTATGTATCCATTCTAATTCATTCGTACGATCTATTCTAATTCATTCGCACGATCCATTCTAATTCATTCATACGATCCATTCTAATTCATTCGTACGATCCATTCTAATTCATTCGTACGATCTGTTCTAATTCATTCATACGATCCATTCTAATTCATTCTTACGATCCATTCTAATTCATTCGCACGATCTAATCTAATTCATTCACACGATCCATTCTAGTTCATTCGTACGATCCATTCTAATTCATTCGCACGAATGTATCCATTCTAATTCATTCGTACGATCTATTCTAATTCATTCGTACGATCCATTCTAATTCATTCGTACGATCCATTCTAATTCATTCGCACGATCCATTCTAATTCATTCGTACGATACAATCTAATTCATTCGTACGATCTATTCTAATTCATTCGTACAATCCATTCTAATTCATTCGTACGAACCATACAAATTCATTCGTAAGAATGTATTCATTCTAATTCATTCGTAAGATCTATTCTAATTCATTCACACGATCCATTCTAATTCATTCATACGATCCATTCTAATTCATTCATACGATCCATTCTAATTCATTCGCACGAATGTAGTACGAATGAACTAGATTGGATCGTGCGAATGAATTAGAATGGATCGTACGAATGAATTAGAATGGATCGTACGAATGAATTAGAATAGATCATATGACTGAATTAGAATGGATCGTACGAATGAATGGATCGTACGAATGAATTAGATTGTATCGTACGAATGAATTAGAATGGATCGTGCGAATGAATTAGAATGGATCGTACGATACATTCGTGCGAATGAATTAGAATGGTTCGTACGAATGAATTAGAATGGATTGTAAGAATGGATCGTACGACTGAAGTAGAATGGATACATTCGAACGATCTATTCTAATTCATTCGCACGAATGTATCCATTATAATTTATTCGTACGATCTATTCTAATTCATCCATACGATCCATTCTTATTCATTCGTACGATCCATTCTAATTCATTCGCACGATCCATTCTAATTCATTCGTACGATACAATCTAATTCATTCGTACGATCAATTCTAATTCATTCGTACGATCCATTCTAATTCATTCGTACTATCCATTCTAATTCATTCGCACGATCCATTCTAATTCATTCGTACAATCCATTCTAATTCATTCGCACGAATGTATCCATTCTAATTCATTCATATGATCCATTCTAATTCATTCGCACGATCAATTATAATTCATTCATATGATCCATTCTAATTCATTCGCACGATCCATTCTAATTCATTCGTACGATCCATTCTAATTCATTCACACGAATGTATCCATTCTAATTTATTCGTACGATCTATTCTAATTCAGTCGTACGATCCATTCTAATTCATTCGCACGATCCATTCTAATTCAGTCGTACGATCGATTCTAATTCATTCGTACGATCCATTCTAATTCATTCGCACGATCCAATCTAATTCATTCGTACGATCCATTCTAATTCATTCGTACGATCCATTCTAATTCATTCGCACGATCCATTCTAATTCATTCGTACAATCCATTCTAATTCATTTGCACGAATGTATCCATTCTAATTCATTCGTACGATCCATTCTAATTCATTTGCATGATCTATTCTAATTCATTCGTACGATCCATTCTAATTCATTCGCATGATCCATTCTAATTCATTCGTACGATACAATCTAATTCATACGTATGATCCATTCTAATTCAGTCGTACAATCCTTTCTAATTCATTCATACGAACCATTCTAATGGATTGTACGAATGAATTAGAATGGATACATTCGTGCGAATGAATTAGAATAGATCGTATCAATGAATTAGAATAGATACCTTCGTGCGATCCATTCTAATTCATTCGTACGATCCATTCTAATTCATTTGTACGATACATTCTAATTCATTCGTACGATACAATCTAATTCATTCGAACGATCCATTCTAATTCATTGTACGACTGAATTAGAATGGATACATTCGTGCGAATGAATTAGAATGGATCGTACGAATGAGTAAGAATGGATCGTACGAATGAATTAGAATGGATCATACGAATGAATTAGAATGGATCGTACGAATGAATTTGTACGATACAATCTAATTCGTAAGAATGAATTCGTGCGAATGGATAATGCGAATGAATTAGAATGGATTGTATGAATGAATTAGAATGGATCGTACGAATGAACTAGAATGGATCGTACGAATGAAGTAGAATGGATACATTCGTGCGAATGAATTAGAATGGACCGTACGAATGAATTAGAATGGATCGTACAATCCATTCTAGTTCATTTGTACGATCCATTCTAATTCATTCGCAAGATCCATTCAAATTCATTCGTACGATCCATTCTATTTCATTCGTACGATCCATTCTTACTCATTCGTACGATCCACTCTAATTCATTCGCACGAATGTATCCATTCTAATTCATTCGTACGATCCATTCTAATTGATTCGTATGATCCATTCTAATTCATTCGTACGATCCATTCTAATTCATTCTAATGGATTGTACGACTGAATTAGAATGGATCGTGCGAATGAATTAGAATAGAATGGATCTTACGAATGAATTTGAATAGATCGTGCGAATGAATTAGAATAGAATGGATCTTACGAATGAATTAGAATTAGAATGGATCGTACGAATGAATTAGAATGAATTGTACGACTGAATTAGAATGGATCATACGAATGAATTAGATTGTATCGTACGAATAAATTAGAATGGATCGTGCGAATGAATTAGAATGGATAATACGAATGAATTAGAATGGATCGTACGAATGAATTAGAATGGATCGTACGAATGAATTAGATTGTATCGTACGAATGAATTAGAATGGATAGTACGAATGAATTAGAATGGATCGTACGAATGAATTAGAATGGATCGTGTGAATGAATTAGAATGGATCGTACGAATGAATTAGAATGGATCGTACGAATGAATTAGAATGGATCGTGCGAATGAATTAGAATGGATCGTACGAATGAATTAGAATGGATCGTATGAATGAATAAGAATGGATCGTACGAATGAATTAGAATGGATCGTGCGAATGAATTAGAATGGATCGTACGAATGAATTAGAATGGATCGTACGAATGAAATAGAATAGATCATACGAATGAATTAGACTGTATCGTACGAATGAATTAGAATGGATCGTACGAATGAATTAGAATGGATACATTCGTGCGAATGAATTAGAATGGATCGTACGAATGACTAAGAATGGATCGTACGAATGAAATAGAATGGATCGTACGAATGAATTTGAATGGATCGTGCGAATGAATTAGAATGGATCGTATGAATGAACTAGAATGGATCGTACGAATGAAGTAGAATGGATACATTCGTGCGAATGAATTAGAATGGATCGTACGAATGAATTAGAATGATCGTACGAATGAACTAGAATGGATCGTACGAATGAATTAGAATAGATCATACGAATGAATTAGAATGGATACATTTGTGCGAATGAATTAGAATCGATCGTACGAATGAATTAGAATGGATTGTGCGAATGAATTAGAATGGATCGTATGAATGAATTAGAATGGATCGTGCGAATGAATTAGAATGGATCGTACGAATGAATTAGAATGGATCGTACGAATGAATTAGAATGGATTGTACGACTGAATTAGAATAAATCGTACGAATGAATTAGAATGGATACATTCGTGCGAATGAATTAGAATGGATCATACGAATTAATTAGAATGGATCGTGCGAATGAATTAGAATGGATCGTACGAATGAATTAGAATGGATCGTGCGAATGAATTAGAATGGATCGTGCGAATAAATAAGAATTGATCGTGCGAATGAATTAGAATGGATCATACGAATGAATTAGAATGGATCGTACGAATGAATTAGAATGGATCGTGCGAATGAATTAGAATGGATCGTGCGAATGAATAAGAATTGATCGTGCGAATGAATTAGAATGGATCATACGAATGAATTAGAATGGATCGTACGAATGAATTAGATTAGATCGTGCGAATGAATTAGAATGGATCGTACGAATGAATTAGAATGGATCGTACGAATGAATTAGAATAGATCTTACGAATGAATTAAAATGGATACATTCGTGCGAATGAATTAGAATGGATCGTACGAATGAATTAGAATGGATCGTGTGAATGAATTAGATTGTATCGTACGAATGAATTACAATGGATCGTGCGAATGAATTAGAATGGATCGTAAGAATGAATTAGAATGGATCGTGCGAATGAATTAGAATGGATCGTGCGAATGAATTAGAATGGATCGCGCGAATGAATTAGATTGTATCGTACGAATCAATTAGAATGGATCGTACGAATGAAATAGAATGGATCATACGAATGAAGTAGAATGGATCGTGTGAATGAATTAGATTGGATCGTGAGAATGAATTAGAATGGATCGTAAGAATGAATTAGAATGGATCGTACGAATGAATTAGAACAGATCGTACGAATGAATTATAATGGATCGTACGAATGAATTAGAATGGATCGTATGAATGAATTTGAATGGATCGTGCGAATGAATTAGAATAGATCGTACGAATGAATTAGAATGGATACATACGAATGAATTAGAATGGATCGTACGAATGAATTAGAATGGATCATCCAAATGAATTAGAATGGATCATCCAAATGAATTAGAATGGACCGCACGATTGAATTAGAATGGATCGTACGAATGAATTAGAATGGATCGTGCGAATGAATTAGAATGGATACATTCGTGTGAATGAATTAGAATGGATCATCCGAATGAGAAAGAATGGATCGTACGAATGAAATAGAATGGATCGTACGAATGAATTTGAATGGATCGTGTGAATGAATTAGAATGAATCGTATGAATGAATTAGAATGGATTGTACGACTGAATTACAATGGATCGTGCGAATGTATCATGCGAATCTATTATAATTCATTCTAATTCATTCGCACGATCCATTCTAATTCATTCATACGATCCATTCTAATTCATTCTAATTCATTCGTACGAATGTATCCATTCTAATTCATTCGTACGAATGAATTAGAATGGATCATACGAATGAATTAGAATGGATCGTACAAATGAATTAGAATGTATTGTACGACTGAATTAGAATGGATCGTACGAATGAATTGGAATGGATCATGCGAATGAATTAGAATGGATCGTACGAATGAATTAGAATGAATACATTCTTACGAATGAATTTGTATGGTTCGTATGAATGAATTAGAATGGATTGTACGACTGAATTAGAATGGATCATACGAATGAATTAGATTGTATCGTACGATCCATTCTAATTCATTCGTACGAATAAGATCGTACGAATGAATTAGAATGGATCGTACGAATGAATTAGAATGGATCGTATGAATGAATTAGAATGGATCGTGGGAATGAATTAGAATAGATCGTACAAATGAATTAGAATGGATACATTCGTGCGAATGAATTAGAATGGATCGTACGAATGAATTAGAATGGATCGTACGAATGAATTAGAATGGATCTAGAATGGATACATTCGTTCGAATGAATTAGAATGGATCGTACGAATGAATTAGAATGGATCGTGCGAATGAATTAGAATGGATCTTATGAATGAATTAGAATGGATCGTGCGAATGAATTAGAATAGATCGTACAAATGAATTAGAACGGATCGTATGAATGAATTAGATTGGATCGTGCGAATGAATTAGAATGGATCGTACGAATGAATTAGAATCGATCGTACGACTGAATTAGAATAGATCGTACGAATGAATTAGAATGGATACATTCGTGCGAATGAATTAGAATGGATCGTACGAATGAATTAGAATGGATCGTGCGAATGAATTAGAATGGATCATATGAATGAATTAGAATTGATCGTGCGAATGAATTAGAATGGATCGTGCGAATGAATTAGAATGGACCGTACGAATGAACTAGAATGGATCGTACAAATGAAGTAGAATGGATACATTCGTGCGAATGAATTAGAATGGATCGTACGAATGAATTAGAATGGATCGTACGAATGAATTAGAATGGATCGTACGAATGAATTAGAATAGATCGTATGACTGAATTAGAATGGATCGTACGAATGAATGGATCGTACGAATGAATTAGATTGTATCGTACGAATGAATTAGAATGGATCGTGCGAATGAATTAGAATGGATCGTACGAATGAATTAGAATGGATCGTGCGAATGAATTAGAATGGATCGTGCAAATGAATTAGAATAGATCGTGCGAATGAATTAGAATGGATCGTGCGAATGAATTAGAATGGATCGTACGAATGAATAAGAATGGATCGTACGAATGAATTAGATTGGATCGTGCGAATGAATTAGAATGGATCGTACGAATGAAATAGATTGGATCATACGATTGAATTAGAATAGATCGTGCGAATGAATTAGAATGGATATATTCGTGCGAAAGAATTAGAATGAATTACAATGGATCTATTCTAGTCGTACGAATGTATCCATTCGTAGATTGGATCGTATGAATGAATTAGAATAAATCATAGAATTAGAATTGATTCGTACAATCCATTCTAATTCATTCTAATGGATCGTATGAATTAGAATGAATGGATCGTACGAATGAATTAGAATGGAAACATTCGTGCGAATGAATTAGAATGGATCGTACGAATGAATTAGAATGGATCGTGCAAATGAATTAGAATGGATCATATGAATGAATTAGAATTGATCGTGCGAATGAATTAGAATGGATCGTGCGAATGAATTAGAATGGATCGTACGAATGAATTAGAATGGATTGTACGACTGAATTAGAATGGATCATACGAATGAATTAGATTGTATCGTACGAATGAATTAGAATGGATCGTGCGAATGAATTAGAATGGATCATACGAATGAATTAGAATGGATTGTGCGAATGAATTAGAATGGATCGTACGAATGAATTAGAATGAATCGTGCGAATGAATTAGAATAAATCGTACGAATGAATGGATCCATTCTAATTCATTCGTATGATCTATTCTAATTCATTCGTAAGATCCATTCTATTCTAATTCATTCGTACGATCCATTCTAATTCATTCGTACGATCCATTCTTATTCATTCGCACGAATGTATCCATTCTAATTCATTCGTACGATGTATTCTAATTCATTCATACAATCCATTCTAATTCATTCGTACGATCCATTCTAATTCATTCGTTCGATCCATTCTAATTCATTCGTACGATACAATCTAATTCATTCGTATGATCCATTCTAATTCATTCGCACGATACAATCTAATTCATTCGTATGATCCATTCTAATTCATTCGCACGATACAATCTAATTCATTCGTATGATCCATTCTAATTCATTCGCACGATCCATTCTAATTCATTCGTACGATACAATCTAATTCATTCGTACGATCCATTCTAATTCATTCGTATGATACAATCTAATTCATTCGTACGATCCATTCTAATTCATTCACACGAATGTATCCATTCTAATTCATTCATACGATCCATTCTAATTCATTGACACGAATGTATCCATTCTAATTCATTCATACGATCCATTCTAATTCATCCACACGATCCATTCTAATTCATTTGTATGATCCCTTCTTACTCATTCGTACGATTCATTCGAATTCATTCGCACGAATATATCCATTCTAATTCATTCGCACGATCCATTCTAATTCATTCGCACGATCCATTGTAATTCATTCATACGATCCATTCTAATTTATTCATACAATCCATTCTAATTCTTTCGCACGAATGTATCCATTCTAATTCATTCGTACGATCTATTCTAATTCATTCGCACGATCCATTCTAATTCATTCGTATGATCCATTCTAATTCATTCGCACGAATGTATCCATTCTAATTCATTCGTACGATCTATTCTAATTCATTCGTACGATCCATTCTAAGTCATTCGTACGATCCATTCTATTTCATTCGTACGATCCATTCTAGTTCGTTCGTACGATCCATTCGAATTCATTCGCACAATCCATTCAAATTCATTTGTTTGATCCATTCTATTTCATTCGTACGATTTATTCTTACTCATTCGTGCGATCCATTCTAATTCATTCGCACGAATGTATCCATTCTAATTCATTCGTACGATCCATTCTAATTCATTCGCACGAATGAATTAGAATGGATCGTATGAATGAATTAGAATGGATCGTACGAATGAATTAGATTGGATCGTACGAATGAATTAGATTGGATCATACGAATGAATTAGATTGTATCGTACGAATGAATTAGAATGGATCGTGCGAATGAATTAGAATGGATAGTACGAATGAATTAGAATGGATTGTACGACTGAATTAGAATGGATCATACGAATGAATTAGATTGTATCGTACGAATGAAATAGAATTGATCGTACGAATGAATTTGAATGGATCGTGCGAATGAATTAGAATAGATCGTACGAATGAATTAGAATGGATACATTCGTGCGAATCAATTAGAATGGATCGTACGAATGAAATTGAATGGATCGTGTGAATGAATTAGATTGGATCGTGCGAATGAATTAGAATGGATCGTAAGAATGAATTAGAATGGATCGTATGAATGAATTAGAACAGATCGTACGAATGAATTAGAATGGATCGTACGAATGAATTAGAATGGATCGTACGAATGAATTATAATGGATCGTACGAATGAATTAGAATGGATCGTACGAATGAATTAGAATGGATCGTACGAATGAATTAGAATGGATCGTGCGAATGAATTAGAATAGATCGTACGAATGAATTAGAATGGATGTATGAATGAATTAGAATGGATCGTGCGAATGAATTACAATAGATCGTACGAATGAATTAGAATGGATCGTACGAATGAATTAGAATGGATCGTGCGAATGAATTAGAATGGATCGTACGAATGAATTAGAATGGATCGTACGAATGAATTAGATTGGATCATGAGAATGAATTAGAATGGATCGTACGACTGAATTAGAATAGATCGTACGAATGAATTAGAATGGATACATTCGTGCGAATGAATTAGAATGGATCGTACGAATGAATTAGAATGGATCGTGCGAATGAATTAGAATGGATCATATGAATGAATTAGAATTGATCGTGCGAATGAATTAGAATGGATCATATGAATGAATTAGAATTGATCGTGCGAATGAATTAGAATGGATCGTGCGAATGAATTAGAATGGATCGTACGAATGAATTTGAATGGATACATTCCTATGAACGAAATGGATCGTGCGTACGATCGTAAGAATGGATACATTCAATTAGAACGAATGAATTAGAATGGATCCTACGAATGAATTAGAATCGATCGTACGACTGAATTAGAATGGATCGTACGAATGAATTAGAATGGATCGTACGAATTAATTCTAATTAGAATGAATCTATTAGAATGGATCGTACGAATGAATTAGATTGTATCGTACGAATGAATTAGAATGAATCGTACGAATGAATTAGAATCGATCGTACGACTGAATTAGAATAGATCGTACGAATGAATTAGAATGGATACATTCGTGCGAATGAATTAGAATGGATCGTGCGAATGAATTAGAATGGATCGTATGAATTAGAATGTACGAATGAATTAGAATGTACGAATGAATTAGAATGGATCTTGCGAATGAATTAGAATGGATCGTATGAATGAATTAGAATGGATCGTGCGAATGAATTAGAATGGATCGTGCGAATGAGTTAGAATGGATTGTACGAATGAATTAGAATGGATCGTACGAATGAATTAGATTGTATCGTACGAATGAATTAGAATGGATCGTGCGAATGAATTAGAATGGATCGTACGAATGAATTAGAATGGATCGTATGAATGAATTAGAATGGATCATGCGAATGAATTAGAATAGATCGTACGAATGAATTAGAATGGATACATTCGTGCGAATGAATTAGAATGGATCGTACGAATGAATTAGAATGGATTAGAATGGATCGTATGAATGAATTAGAATGGATCGTACGAATTCATTCGTACAATTCATTCATACGATCCATTCTAATTCATTCGTACGATACAATCTAATTCATACGTATGATCCATTCTAATTCAGTCGTACAGTCCTTTCTAATTCATTCATACGAACCATTCTAATGGATCCTACGAATGAATTAGAATGGATACATTCGTGCGAATGAATTAGAATAGATCGTATGAATGAATTAGAATAGAAAGGATCGTGCGAATGAATTAGAATGGATCATATGAATGAATTAGAATAGATCGTGCGAATGAATTAGAATGGATCGTACGAATGAATTAGAATGGATCGTACGAATGAATTAGAATGGATCGTACGAACGAATTAGAATAGATCGTGCGATTGAATTAGAATGGATCGTACGAATGAATTAGAATGGATCGTATGAATGAATTAGAATGGATCTTGCGAATGAATTAGAATAGATCGAACGAATGAATTAGAATGGATACATTCGTGCGAATGAATTAGAATGGATCGTGCGAATGAATTAGAATAGATCGTGCGAATGAATTAGAATGGATCGTACGAATGAATTAGATTGGATCGTGCGAATGAATTAAATTGGATCATACGAATGAATTAGAATTGATCGTGCGAATGAATTAGAATGGATCATGCGAATGAATTAGAATGGATCGTACAAATGAATTAGAATGGATTGTACGACTGAATTAGAATGGATCATACGAATGAATTAGATTGTATCGTACGAATGAATTAGAATGGATCGTACGAATGAATTAGAATGGATCGTATGAATGAATTAGAATGGATCATGCGAATGAATTAGAATAGATCGTACGAATGAATTAGAATGGATACATTCGTATGAATGAATTAGAATGGATCGTATGAATGAATTAGAATGGATTGTACGAATGAATTATAATGGATTGTGCGAATGAAATAGAATGGATCGTACGATTAAATTAGAATGGATCGTACGAATGAATTAGAATGGATACATTCGTGCGAAAGAATTAGAATGGATCGTACGAATAAGTAAGAATGGATCGTATGAATGAATTAGAATGGATCGTACGAATCAAATTAGAATGGATCATGCGAATAAATTAGAATGGATCGTACGAATGAATTAGAATGGATACATTCGTGCGAATGAATTAGAATGGATCATACGAATGAATTAGATTGTATCGTACGATCCATTAGAATGGATAGTACGAATGAATTAGAATGGATACATTCGTGCGAATGAATTAGAATGGATCGTACGAATGAATTAGAATGGATCGTACGAATGAATTAGAATGGATCGTACGAATGAATTAGAATGGATCGTATGAATGAATTAGAATGGATCGTACGAATGAATTAGAATGGATCGTACGAATGAATTAGAATGGATCCTGCGAATGAATTAGAATGGATCGTACGAATGAATTAGAATGGATCGTGCGAATGAATTAGAATGGATCGTGCGAATGAATTAGAATGGATCGTTCGAATGAATTAGAATGGATAGTACGAATGAATTAGATTAGATCGTGCGAATGAATTAGAATGGATCGTACGAATGAATTAAAATGGATCATACGAATGAATTAGAATGGATCGTACGAATGAATTAGAATAGATTGTACGACTGAATTAGAATGGATCATACGAATGAATTAGATTGGATCGTACGTATGAATTAGAATGGATCGTGCGAATGAATTAGAATGGATCGTGCGAATGATTTAGAATGGATCGTACGAATGAATTAGAATAGATCGTACGAATGAACTAGATTGGATCGTGCGAATGAATTAGAATGGATCGTACGAATGAATTAGAATGGATCGTACGAATGAATTAGAATAGATCGTATGACTGAATTAGAATGGATCGTACGAATGAATTAGATTGTATCGTACGAATGAATTAGAATTGATCGTGCGAATGAACTAGAATGGATCGTACGAATGAATTAGAATGGATCGTGCGAATGAATTAGAATGGATCGTGTGAATGAATTAGAATGGATCGTGCGAATGAATTAGAATGGATCGTACGAATGAATTAGAATGGATCGTACGAATGAATTAGATTGAATCGTGCGAATGAATTAGAATGGATCGTACGAATGAATTAGAATGGATCGTACGAATGAATTAGAATAGATCTTACGAATGAATTAGAATGGATACATTCGTGCGAATGAATTAGAATGGATCGTACGAATGAATTAGAATGGATCGTGTGAATGAATTAGATTGTATCGTACGAATGAATTAGAATTATTATTGCGAATGAATTAGAATGGATCGTACAAATGAATTAGATTGTATCGTGTGAAAGAATTAGAATGGATCATGCGAATGAATTAGAATGGATCGTACGAATGAATTAGAATGGATCGTGCGAATGAATTAGAATAGATCGTACGAATGAATTAGAATGGATATATTCGTGTGAATGAATTAGAATGGATCGTACGAATGAATTAGAATGGATCGTATGAATGAATTAGAATGGATCGGGCGAATGAATTAGAATGGATCGTACGAATGAATTAGAATGGATCGTGCGAATGAATTAGAATGGATCGTACGAATAAATTAGAATGGATCGTACGAATGAATTTGATTGGATCGTGCGAATGAATTAGAATGGATCGTACGAATGAATTAGAATGGATCGTGTTAATGAATTAAAATGGATCGTACGAATGAATTAGAATAGATTGTGCGAATGAATTACAATGGATCGTACGAATGAATTAGAATGTATCCAATCTAATTCATTCGTACGATCCATTTAATTCATTCGTACGATCCATTCTAATTCATTCGTACGATCCATTCTAATTTATTCGCACGATCCATTCTAATTCATTCGTACCATCCATTCTATTTCATTCGCACGAATGTATCCATTCTAATTCATTTGTACGATCCATTCTAATTCATTCGCATGATCCAATCTAATTCATTCGTATGATCCATTCTAATTCATTCGTACGACCCATTCTAATTCATTCGCACGATCCATCTAATTCATTCGTACGATCCATTCTAATTCATTCACACGAATATATCCATTCTAATTCATTCGTACGATCTATTCTAATTCATTCGCACGATCCTTTCTAATTCATTCGTACGATCCATTCTAATTCATTCGCACGATCCATTCTAATTCATTCGTACGATACAATCTAATTCATTCGTACGATCCATTCTAATTCATTCGCACGAATATATTCATTCTAATTCATTCGTACAATCCATTCTAATTCATTCGCACGATCCATTCTAATTCATTCGTACGATCCATTCTAATTCATTCGCACAAATGTATCCATTCTAATTCATTCGTACGATCTGTTCTAATTCTTTCGCACAATCCATTCTAATTCATTCATTCGATCGATTCTAATTCATTCGTACGAACCATTCTAATTCATTCGCACGATCCATTCTAATTCATTCGTACGATACAATCTAATTCATTCGTATGATCCATTCTAATTCAGTCATACAATCCATTCTAATTCATTCATACAAACCATACAAATTCATTCGTAAGAATGTATTCATTCCAATTCATTCGCACGATCCATTCTAATTCATTCGCACGAATGTATCCATTCTAATTCATTCGTACGATCTATTCTAATTCATTCGCACGATCCATTCTAATTCATTCATACGATCCATTCTAATTCATTCGTACGATCCATTCTAATTCATTCGTACGATCAATTCTAATTCATTCGCATGAATGTATCCATTCTAATTCATTCGTACTATCCATTCTAATTTATTTGACGATCCAATCTAATTCATTCGCACGATCCATTCTATTTCATTCGTACAATCCATTCTAGTTCATTCGTACGATCCATTCTAATTCATTCGCACGATCCATTCAAATTCATTCGTACAATCCATTCTATTTCATTCGTACGATTCATTCTTACTCATTCGTACGATCCATTCTAATTCATTCGCACGAATATATCCATTCTAATTCATTCGTACGATCCATTCTAATTCATTCGCACGATCCATTCTAATTCATTCGTACGATCCATTCTAATTCATTCGCACGAATGTATCCATTCTAATTCATTCGTAAGATCTATTCTAATTCATTCACACGATCCATTCTAATTCATTCATACGATCCATTCTAATTCATTCATACGATCCATTCTAATTCATTCGCACGAATGTATCCATTCTAATTCATTCGTACGATCCATTCTAATTCATTTGTACGATCCATTCTAATTCATTCGCATGATCCATTCTAATTCATTCGTACGATCCATTATAATTCAGTCGTACAATCCATTCTAATTCATTCGTACGATCCATTCTAATTCATTCGCCCAAATGTATCCATTCTACTTCATTCGTACGATCCATTGTAGTTCATTCGTACGATCCATTCTAATTCATTCGCACGATCCATTCAAATTCATTCGTACGATCAATTCTATTTTATTCGTACGATCCATTTTATTTCATTCGTACGATCCATTCTTACTCATTCGTACGATCCATTCTAATTCATTCGTACGATCCATTCTTACTCATTCGTACGATCCAATCTAATTCATTCACACGATCCATTCTAATTCATTCGTACGATCCATTCTAATTTATTCGCACGAATGTATCCATTCTAATTCATTTGTACGATCTATTCTAATTCATTCGTACGATCCATTCTAATTCATTCGCACGATCCATTCTAATTCATTCGTACAATCCATTCTAATTCATTCGCACGAATGTATCCATTCTAATTCATTCGTTCGATCTATTCTAATTCATTCGCAAGATCCATTCTAATTCATTCATACGATCCATTCTAATTCATTCATACGATCCATTCTAATTCATTCGCACGATCCATTCTAATTCGTTCGTACGATCCATTCTAATTCATTCGTACGATCCATTCTAATTCATTCGCACGATCCATTCTAATTCATTCGCACGATCAATTCTAATTCATTCATATGATCCATTCTAATTCATTCGCACGATCCATTCTAATTCATTCGTACGATCCATTCTAATTCATTCGCACGAATGTATCCATTCTAATTCATTCGTACGATCTATTCTAATTCAGTCGTACGATCAATTCTAATTCATTCATACGATCCATTCTAATTCATTCGCACGATCCAATCTAATTCATTCGTATGATCCATTCTAATTCATTCGTACGATCCATTCTAATTCATTCGCACGATCCATTCTAATTCATTCGTACAATCCATTCTAATTCATTCGCACGAATGTATCCATTCTAATTCATTCGTACGATCCATTCTAATTCATTTGTACGATCTATTCTAATTTATTCGTACGATCCATTCTAATTCATTCGCATGATCCATTCTAATTCATTCGTACGATACAATCTAATTCATACGTATGATCCATTCTAATTCAGTCGTACAATCCTTTCTAATTCATTCATACGAACCATTCTAATGGATCGTACGAATGAATTAGAATGGATACATTCGTGCGAATGAATTAGAATAGATCGTATGAATGAATTAGAATAGATACCTTCGTGCGATCCATTCTAATTCATTCGTACGATCGATTCTAATTCATTCGTACGATCCATTCTAATTCATTCGCACGATCCAATCTAATTCATTCGTACGATCCATTCTAATTCATTCGTACTATCCATTCTAATTCATTCGCACGATCCATTCTAATTCATTCGTACGATACAATCTAATTCATTCGTATGATCCATTGTAATTCAGTCGTACAATCCATTCTAATTTATTCGTACGATCCATTCTAATTCATTCGCACGATCCATTCTAATTCATTCGCACGATCAATTCTAATTCATTCATATGATCCATTCTAATTCATTCGCACGATCCATTCAAATTCATTCGTACGATACATTCTAATTCATTCGCACGAATGTATCCATTCTAATTCATTCGTACGATCTATTCTAATTCATTCGTGCGAATGAATTAGAATGGATCATGCGAATGAATTAGAATGGATCGTGCGAATGAATTAGAATGGATCGTGCGAATGAATTAGAATGGATCATACAAATGAATTAGAATAGATACATTCATGCGAATGAATTAAAATGGATCGTACGAATGAATTAGTATGGATCGTGCGAATGAATTAGAATGGATCGTACGAATGAATTAGAATGGATACATTCGTGCGAATGAATTAGAATGGATCATCCGAATGAGAAAGAATGGATCGTACGAATGAAATAGAATGGATCGTACGAATGAATTTGAATGGATCGTATGAATTAGAATGGATTGTAATTAGATTACATTCGCATGTATCCATTCTAATTCATTCGTACGATCTATTCTAATTCATTCGCATGATCAATTCTAATTCATTCGCACGATCCATTCTATTTCATTCGTACGATCCATTCTAATTCATTCGCACGAATGTATCCATTCTAATTCATTCGTACGATCTATTCTAATTCATTCGTACGATACATTCTAATTCATTCGCACGATCCATTCTAATTCATTCGTACGATCAATTCTAATTCATTCGTACGATCCATTCTAATTCATTCGCACGATCCATTCTAATTCATTCGTACGATCCATTCTAATTCATTCGCACGAATGTATCCATTCTAATTCATTTGTACGATCTATTCTAATTCATTCGCATGATCCATTCTAATTCATTAATACGATCCATTCTAATTCATTCGTACGATCTATTCTAATTCATTCGTACGATCCATTCTAATTCATTCGCACGAATGTATCCATTCTAATTCATTCGTACGATCTATTCTAATTCAGTCGTACGATCGATTCTAATTCATTCGTATGATCCATTCTAATTCATTCGCACGATCCAATCTAATTCATTCGTACGATCCATTCTAATTCATTCGTACGATCCATTCTAATTCATTCGCACGATCCATTCTAATTCATTCGCACGATCTATTCTAATTCATTCGCACGATCCATTCTAATTCATTCGTACGATACAATCTAATTCATTCGTACGATCCATTCTAATTCATTCGTACGATCCATTCTAATTCATTCGTACTATCCATTCTAATTCATTCGCACGATCCATTCTAATTCATTCGTACGATACAATCTAATTCATTCGTATGATCCATTCTAATTAAGTCGTACAATCCTTTCTAATTCATTCGTACGATCCATTCTAATTCATTCGCACGATCCATTCTAATTCATTCGCACGATCAATTCTAATTCATTCATATGATCCATTCTAACTCATTCGCACGATCCATTCTAATTTATTCGTACGATCCATTCTAATTCATTCGCACGAATGTATCCATTCTAATTCATTCGTACGATCTATTCTAATTTAGTCGTACGATCGATTCTAATTCATTCATACGATCCATTCTAATTCATTCGCACGATCCAATCTAATTCATTCGTACGATCCATTCTAATTCATTCGCACGATCCATTCTAATTCATTCGTACGATCCATTCTAATTCATTCGCACGAATGTATCCATTCTAATTCATTCGTACGATCCATTCTAATTCATTCGCACGATCCATTCGTGCGAATGAATTAGATTGGATCTTAGAATGAATTCATTCTTACGAATGAATTTGTAATCATTCATTCTAATTTGTATGATACAAACGATTAATTCTAATTCATACGATACAATCTAATTCATTACCACGATCCATTAGAATGAATTAGAATGGATCACACGAATGAATTAGAATGGATCGTTCGAATGAATTAGATTGTATCGTACGAATGAATTAGAATGTATCGTACAAATGAATTAGAATGGATCGCACGAAGGTATCTATTCTAATTCATTCATACGATCTATTCTAAGTCATTCGCACGAATGTATCCATTCTAATTCATTCGTACGATCCATTAGAATGGTTCGTATGAATGAATTAGAAAGGATTGTACGACTGAATTAGAATGGATCATACGTATGAATTAGATTGTATCGTACGAATGAATTAGAATGGATCATGCGAATGAATTAGAATGGATCGTACGAATGAATTAGAATAGATCGTACGAATGAATTAGAATGGACCGTACGAATGAATTAGAATGGATACATTCGTGCGAATGAATTAGAACGGATTGTACGAATGAATGAGAATGGATCGTGCGAATGAATTAGAATGGATCGTACGAATGAATTAGAATGGATCGTACGAATGAATTAGATTGGATCGTGCGAATGAATTAGAATGGATCGTACGAATGAATTAGAATCGATCGTATGACTGAATTAGAATAGATCGTACGAATGAATTAGAATGGATACATTCGTGCGAATGAATTAGAATTGATCGTACGAATGAATTAGAATGGATCGTGCGAATGAATTAGAATGGATCATATGAATGAATTAGAATTGATCGTGCGAATGAATTAGAATAGATCGTGCGAATGAATTAGAATGGATCGTACGAATGAATTAGAATGGATTGTACGACTGAATTAGAATGGATCATACGAATGAATTAGATTGTATTGTACAAATGAATTAGAATAGATCGTGCGAATTAATTAGAATGGATAGTACGAATGAATTAGAATGGATCGTACGAATGAATTAGAATGGATCATGCGAATGAATTAGAATAGATCGTATGAATAAATTAGAATGGATCGTGCGAATGAATTAGAATGGATCGTACGAATGAATTAGAATGGATCGTGCGAATGAATTAGAATGGATCGTACGAATGAATTAGAATAGATCGTACGAATGAATTAGATTGGATCGTGCGAATGAATTAGAATGGATCATACGAATGAATTAGAATCGATCGTACGACTAAATTAGAATAGATCGTACGAATGAATTAGAATGGATACATTCGTGTGAATGAATTAGAATGGATCGTACGAATGAATTAGAATGGATCGTGCGAATGAATTAGAATTGATCATATGAATGAATTAGAATTGATCGTGCGAATGAATTAGAATGGATACATTCATGCAAATGAATTAGAATGGATCGTACGAATGAATTAGAATGGATCATACAAATGAATTAGAATAGATCGTATGAATGAATTAGAATGGATACATTCGTGTGAATAAATTAGAATGGATCGTACGAATGAATTAGAATGGATCGTGCGAATGAATTAGAATGGATCCTGCGAATGAATTAGAATTGATCGTACGAATGAATTAGAATGGATCGTACGAATGAATTATAATGGATCGTACGAATGAATTAGAATGGATCGTACGAATGAATTAGAATGGATCGTACGAATGAATTAGAATGGATCGTGCGAATGAATTAGAATAGATCGTACGAATGAATTAGAATGGATGTACGAATGAATTATAATGGATCGTACGAATGAATTAGATTGGATCGTGCGAATGAATTAGAATGGATCGTATGAATGAATTAGAATAGATCGTATGAATGAATTAGAATAGATCGTATGAATGAATTAGAATGGATACCTTCGTGCCATCCATTCTAATTCATTCGCACGATCCAATCTAATTCATTCGCACGATCAATTCTAATTCATTCATATGATCCATTCTAATTCATTCGCACGATCCATTCTAATTCATTCGTACGATCCATTCTAATTCATTCGCACGATCCATTCTAATTCAATCGCACGATCAATTCTAATTCATTTATATGATCCATTCTAATTCATTCGCACGATCCATTCTAATTCATTCGTACGATCATTCTAATTCATTAGAATAGATCGTACGAATGAATTAGAATGGATCGTATTAATGAATTAGAATGGATCATGTGAATGAATTAGAATAGATCTTACGAATGAATTAGAATGGATACATTCGTGCGAATGAATTAGAATGGATCGTACGAATGAATTAGAATGGATCGTGCGAATGAATTAGAATGGATCGTACGAATGAATTAGAATTGATCGTACGAATTAATTAGAATGGATCGTGCGAATGAATTAGAATGGATCGTACGAATGAATTAGAATAGATCGTACGAATGAATTAGAATGGATACATTCGTGCGAATGAATTAGAATGGATCGTACGAATGAATTAGAATGGATCGTGCGAATGAATTAGAATTGATCATGCTAATGAATTAGAATAGATCGTACGAATGAATTAGAATGGATCGTATGAATGAATTACAATGGATCGCGCGAATGAATTAGAATAGATCGTACGAATGAATTAGAATGGATCGTGCGAATGAATTAGAATGGATCGTATGAATGAATTAGAATGGATCGTACGAATGAATTAGAATAGATTGTACGACTGAATTAGAATGGATCATATGAATGAATTAGATTGTATCGTAGGAATGAATTAGAATGGATCGTGCGAATGAATTAGAATGGATTATATAAATGAATTAGAATTGATTGTGCGAATGAATTAGAATGGATCGTGCGAATGAATTAGAATGGATCATACGAATGAATTAGAATGGATCCATTCGAATTCATTCGTACGAATGTATCCATTCTAATTCATACGATACAATCTAATTCATTACCACGATCCATTAGAATGAATTAGAATGAATTAGAATGGATCACACGAATGAATTAGAATGGATCGTTCAAATGAATTAGATTGTATCGTACGAATGAATTAGAATGTATCATACAAATGAATTAGAATGGATCGTACGAATGAATTAGAATGGATCGCATGAAGGTATCTATTCTAATTCATTCATACGATCTATTCTAATTCATTCGCACGAATGTATCCATTCTAATTCATTCGTACGATCCATTCTAATTCATTCACACGATCCAATCTAATTCATTCGTACGATCCATTCTAATTCATTCGCACGATCCATTCTAATTCATTCGCACGATCCAATCTAATTCATTCGTACGATCCATTCTAATTCATTCGTACGATACAATCTAATTCATTCGTACGATCCATTCTAATTCATTCGTACGATCTATTGTAATTCATTCGCACGATCCATTCTAATTCATTCATACATCCATTCTAATTCAGTCGTACGATCCATTCTAATTCATTCGCACGATCCATTCAAATTCATTCGTACGATACATTCTAATTCATTCGCAATAATGTATCCATTCTAATTCATTCGTACGATCTATTCTAATTCATTCGTACGATCGATTCTAATTCATTCGTACGATCCATTCTAATTCATTCGCACGATCTAATCTAATTTATTCGTACGATCCATTCTAATTCATTCGTACGATCCATTCTAATTCATTCGCACGATCCATTCTAATTCATTCGTACGATCCATTCTAATTCATTCGTACGATCTATTGTAATTCATTCGTACGATCAATTCTAATTCATTCGTACGATCCATTCTAATTCATTTGTACGATCTATTCTAATTCATTCGTACGATCCATTCTAATTCATTCGTACGATCCATTCTAATTCATTCATACATCCATTCTAATTCAGTCGTACGATCCATTCTAATTCATTCGCACGATCCATTCAAATTCATTCGTACGATACATTCTAATTCATTCGCACGAATGTATCCATTCTAATTCATTCGTACGATCTATTCTAATTCATTCGTACGATCGATTCTAATTCATTCGTATGATCCATTCTAATTTATTCACACGATCTAATCTAATTTATTCGTACGATCCATTCTAATTCATTCGTACGATCCATTCTAATTCATTCGCACGATCCATTCTAATTCATTCGTACGATCCATTCTAATTCATTCGTACGATCCATTATAATTCATTCGTACGATCAATTCTAATTCATTCGTACTATCCATTCTAATTCATTCGCACGATCCATTCAAATTCATTCGTACGATACATTCTAATTCATTCGCACGACTGTATCCATTCTAATTCATTCGTACGATCTATTCTAATTCATTTGTACGATCTATTCTAATTCATTCGTACGATCCATTCTAATTCATTCGCATGATCCATTCTAATTCATTCGTACAATCTATTGTAATTCATTCGCACGATCCATTCTAATTCATTCATACATCCATTCTAATTCAGTCGTACGATCCATTGTAATTCATTCACACGATCCATTCAAATTTATTCGTACGATACATTCTAATTCATTCGCACGAATGGATCCATTCTAATTCATTCGTACGATCTATTCTAATTCATTCGTACGATCGATTCTAATTCATTCGTACGATCCATTCTAATTCATTCGCACGATCTAATCTAATTTATTCGTACGATCCATTCTAATTCATTCGTACGATCCATTGTAATTCATTCGCACGATCCATTCTAATTCATTCGTACGATCCATTCTAATTCATTCGTACGATCTATTGTAATTCATTCGTACGATCAATTCTGATTCATTCGTATGACCCATTCTAATTCATTTGTACGATCTATTCTAATTCATTCGTACGATCCATTCTAATTCATTCGCATGATCCATTCTAATTCATTCGTACTATCCATTCTAATTCATTCGCACGATCCATTCTAATTCATTCGTACGATACAATCTAATTCATTCACACGATCCATTCTAATTCATTCGTACGATCCGTTCTAATTCATTCGCACGAATGTATCCATTCTAATTCATTCGTACGATCTATTCTAATTCATTCGCATGATCCATTCTAATTCATTCGTGCGATTGTAATTCATTCGTACTATCCATTCTAATCCATTCTAGTTCATTCGTACCATTCTAATTCATTCTAATTCATTCGCACGAATGGATCGTACGAATGAACTACAATGGATCGTACGAATGAATTAGAATGGATCGTACGAATGAATTAGAATGGATCATATGAATGAATCGTACGAATGAATTAGAATGGATCCATTCGTATGATCCAATCTAATTCATTCGCACGATCGTACGAATGAATTAGAATGGATCATGTTAGTCGTACGATCGATTCTAATTCATTTGTACGATCTATTCTAATTCATTCGTACGATCCATTCTAATTCATTCGTACGATCTATCCATTCTAATTCATTCGCATGAATGTATCCATTCTAATTCATTCGTACGATCCATTCTTACTCATTCGTACGATCCATTCTAATTCATTCGCACGAATGTATCCATTCTAATTCATACGTACGATCTATTCTAATTCAGTCATACAATCCATTCTAATTCATTCGTACGATCCATTCTAATTCATTCATACGATCCATTCTAATTAGAATGGATCGTGCGAATGAATTAGAATGGATCATATGAATGAATTAGAATTGATCGTGCGAATGAATTAGAATGGATCGTGCGAATGAATTAGAATGGATCGTACGAATGAATTAGAATGGATTGTACGACTGAATTAGAATGGATCATACGAATGAATTAGATTGTATCGTACGAATGAATTAGAATGGATCGTGCGAATGAATTAGAATGGATAGTACGAATGAATTAGAATGGATCGTACGAATGAATTAGAATGGATCGTACGAATGAATTAGATTGTATCGTACAAATGAATTAGAATGGATCGTGTGAATGAATTAGAATGGATCGTACGAATGAATTAGAATGGATCGTGCGAATGAATTAGAATGGATCGTACGAATGAATTAGAATAGATCGTATGAATGAATTAGATTGGATCGTGCGAATGAATTAGAATGGATCATACGAATGAATTAGAATCGATCGTACGACTGAATTAGAAAAGATCGTACGAATGAATTAGAATGGATACATTCGTGCGAATGAATTAGAATGGATCGTACGAATGAATTAGAATGGATCATGCGAATGAATTAGAATGGATCATATGAATGAATTAGAATTGATCGTGCGAATGAATTAGAATGGATACATTCGTGCGAATGAATTAGAATGGATCGTACGAATGAATTAGAATGGATCATACAAATAAATTAGAATAGATCGTACGAATGAATTAGAATGGATACATTCGTGCGAATGAATTAGAATGGATCGTACGAATGAATTAGAATGGATCGGGCGAATGAATTAGAATTGATCATGCGAATGAATTAGATTTGATCGTACGAATGAATTAGAATGGATCGTACGAATGAATTATAATGGATCGTACGAATGAATTAGAATGGATCGTACGAATGAATTAGAATGGATCGTGCGAATGAATTAGAATAGATCGTACGAATGAATTAGAATGGATGTATGAATGAATTAGAATGGATCGTGCGAATGAATTACAATAGATCGTACGAATGAATTAGAATGGATCGTACGAATGAATTAGAATGGATCGTGCGAATGAATTAGAATGGATCGTTCGAATGAATTAGAATAGATCGTACGAATGAATTAGATTGGATCGTGCGAATGAATTAGAATGGATCGTACGAATGAATTAGAATCGATCGTACGAATGAATTAGAATAGATCGTACGAATGAATTAGAATGGATACATTCGTGCGAATGAATTAGAATGTATCGTACGAATGAATTTGAATGGATCGTGCGAATGAATTAGAATGGATCGTACGACTGAATTAGAATGGATGTATGAATGAATTAGAATGGATCGTGCGAGTGAATTACAATAGATCGTATGAATGAATTAGAATGGATCGTACGAATGAATTAGATTGTATCATACGAATGAATTAGAATGGATCATACGAATGAATTAGATTGGATCGTGCGAATGAATTAGAATGGATCGTACGAATGAATTAGAATCGATCGTACGACTGAATTAGAATAGATCGTACGAATGAATTAGAATGGAT
Source organism: Chamaelirium japonicum (assembly GCA_947650365.1). Taxonomy (NCBI): domain Eukaryota; kingdom Viridiplantae; phylum Streptophyta; class Magnoliopsida; order Liliales; family Melanthiaceae; genus Chamaelirium; species Chamaelirium japonicum. Next base: position 28,004,988 of record OX393556.1, read on the forward strand.
ACATTCGTGCGAATGAATTAGAATGGATCGTACGAATGAATTAGAATGGATCGTGCGAATGAATTAGAATGGATCATATGAATGAATTAGAATTGATCCATTCGTATGATCCAATCTAATTCATTTGTACGATCTATTCTAATTCATTCTACTTCATTCGTACGATCCATTCTAGTTCATTCGTACGATCCATTCTAATTCATTCGTACGATACAATCTAATTCATTCGTATGATCCATTCTAATTCAGTCGTACAATTCATTCTAATTCATTCGTACGATCCATTCTAATTCATTCGTACGATCCATTCTAATTCATTTGTACGATCTATTCTAATTCATTCGCACGATCCATTCTAATTCATTCATACGATCCATTCTAATTCATTCGCACGATCCATTCTAATTCATTCGTACGATCCTTTCTAATTCATTCGAACGAATGTATCCATTCTAGATCCATTCTAATTCATTCGTACGATCCATTCTAATTCATTCGCACAATCCATTCAAATTCATTCGTACGATCCATTCTATTTCATTCGTATGATCCATTCTATTTCATTCGTACGATACAATCTAATTCATTCGTACGATCCATTCTAATTCATTCGTACGATCCATTCTAATTCATTCGCACGATCCATTCTAATTCATTCGTACGATCCATTCTAATTCATTCGCACGAATGTATCCATTCTAATTCATTCGTACGATCTATTCTAATTCATTCGCGCGATCCATTGTAATTCATTCATACGATCCATTCTAATTCATTCGTACGATCTATTCTAATTCATTCGCATGATCAATTCTAATTCATTCGCACGATCTATTCTAATTCATTCGTACGATCCATTCTAATTCATTCGCACGAATGTATCCATTCTAATTCATTCGTACGATCTATTCTAATTCATTCGTACGATCCATTCTAATTCATTCGTACGATCCATTCTAATTCATTCGTATGATCCATTCTAATTCATTCGTACGATCCATTCTAATTCATTCACACGATCCATTCTAATTGATTCGTACGATTCATTCTAATTCATTCGTATGATCCATTCTAATTCATTCGTACGATCCATTCTAATTCATTCACACGATCCATTCTAATTCATTCGTACGATTCATTCTAATTCATTCGCACGATCCATTCTAATTCATTCGTACGATACAATCTAATTCATTCGTACGATCCATTCTAATTCATTCGCACGATCCATTCTAATTCATTCGCACAATCTATTCTAATTCATTCGCACGATCCATTCTAATTCATTCGTACGATCCATTCTAATTGATTCGCACGATCCATTCTAATTCATTCATACGATCCATTCTAATTCATTCGCATGATCCATTCTAATTCATTCGTACGATCCATTCTAATTCATACGATACATGCGAAAGAACTAGAATTAGAATGGATCGTACGAATGAGTAAGAATGGATCGCACGAATGAATTAGATTGGATCGTGCGAATGAATTAGAATGGATCGTACGAATGAATTAGAATCGATCAAACGACTAAATTAGAATAGATCGTACGAATGAATTAGAATGGATACATTCGTGCGAATTAGAATGAATTCGTACGATCATTCTAATGAACTAGAATGGATCGTCTGAATGAATTAGAATGGATCGTGCGAATGAATTAGAATGGATCGTACGAATGAATTAGAAAGGATCGTGCGAATGAATTAGAATAGATTGTGCGAATGAATTAGAATGGATCGTACGAATGAATTAGATTAGATCTTGCGAATGAATTAGATTGGATCGTGCGAATGAATTAGAATTCATTCGTACGATCCATTCTAAATCATTCGTACGATCCATTCTAATTCATTCGCACAATCCAATCTAATTCATTCGTACGATCCATTCTAATTCATTCGCACAATCCATTCTAATTCATTCACACGATCCATTCTAATTCATTCGTACGATCCATTCTAATTCATTCGCACGAATGTATCCATTCTAATTCATTCATACGATCTATTCTAATTCATTCGTACGATCCATTCTAATTCATTCGTACGATCCATTCTAATTCATTCGCACGATCCATTCTAATTCATTCGCACGATCCATTCTAATTCATTCGTACGATCCATTCTAATTCATTCGCACGATCCATTCTAATTCATTCGTACGATACAATCTAATTCATTCGTACGATCCATTCTAATTCATTCGTACGATCCATTCTAATTCATTCGTACTATCCATTCTAATTCATTTGCACGATCCATTCTAATTCATTCATACGATACAATCTAATTCATTCGTATGATCCATTCTAATTCAGTCGTACAATCCATTCTAATTCATTCGTACGATCCATTCTAATTCATTCGCACGATCCATTCTAATTCATTCGCACGATACATTGAATGGATCGTACGAATGAATTAGAATGGATCGTACGAATGAATTAGAATGAATATATTCGTATGATCCAATCTAATTCATATGAATTAGAATAGATCATGCGTAGAATGAATTAGAATGGATCGTACGAATGAATTAGAATGGATCCATTCGTATGATCCAATCTACTTCATTCGCACGATCCAATCTAATTCATTTGTACGATCCATTCTAATTCATTCGTACGATCCATTCTAATTCATTCGCACGATCCATTCTAATTCATTCGCACGATCCATTCTAATTCATTCGCACGATCCATTCTAATTCATTCATACGATCCATTCTAATTCATTCGCACGATCCATTCTAATTCATTCGTACGATACAATCTAATTCATTCACACGATCCATTCTAGTTCATTCGTACGATCCATTCTAATTCATTCGCACGATCCATTCTAATTCATTCGGACGATACAATCTAATTCATTCGTACGATCCATTCATTCGTACGATCCATTCTAATTCATTCATACGATCTATTCTAATTCATTCGTACGATCCGTTCTAATTCATTCGTACGATCCATTCTAATTCATTCGTACGATCCATTCTATTTCATTCGCACAATCCAATCTAATTCATTCGTATGATCCATTCTAATTCATTCGCACGATCCATTCTAATTCATTCGCACGATCCATTCTACTTCATTCGCACGAATGTATCCATTCTAATTCATTCGTTCGATCTATTCTAATTCATTCGCAAGATCCATTCTAATTCATTCATACGATCCATTCTAATTCATTCGTACGATCCATTCTAATTCATTCGCACGATCCATTCTAATTCGTTCATACGATCCATTGTAATTCATTCGTACGATCCATTCTAATTCATTCGTACGATCCATTCTAATTCATTCGCACGATCTATTCTAATTCATTCATATGATCCATTCTAATTCATTCGCACGATCCATTCTAATTCATTCGTACGATCCATTCTAATTCATTCGCACGAATGTATCCATTCTAATTCATTCGTACGATCTATTCTAATTCAGTCGTACGATCGATTCTAATTCATTCGTACGATCCATTCTAATTCAATCGCACGATCCAATCTAATTCATTCGTACGATCCATTCTAATTCATTCGTACAATCCATTCTAATTCATTCGCACGATCCATTCTAATTCATTCGTACAATCCATTCTAATTCATTCGCATGAATGTATCCATTCTATTTCATTCGTACGATCCATTCTAATTCATTCGCACGATCTATTCTAATTCATTCATACGATCCATTCTAATTCATTCGCACGAATGAATTAGAATGAATTAGAATGGATCGTATGAATGAATTAGAATGAATTAGAATGGATCGTATGAATGAATTAGAATGAATATATTCATGCGAATGAATTAGAATGGATCGTACGAATGAATAAGAATGGATCGTACGAATGAATTAGATTGGATCGTGCGAATGAATTAGAATGGATCGTACGAATGAATTAGAATGGATCATACGATTGAATTAGAATAGATCGTGCGAATGAATTAGAATGGATATATTCGTGCGAATGAATTAGAATGGATCGTACGAATGAATTAGAATGGATCGTGCGAATGAATTAGAATAGATCGTACGAATGAATTAGAATGGATCGTACGAATGAATTAGATTGGATCGTGCGAATGAATTAGAATGGATCGTACGAATGAATTAGAATCGATCGTACGAATGAATTAGAATAGATCGTACGAATGAATTAGAATGGATACATTCGTGCGAATATATTAGAATGGATTGTACGAATGAATTAGAATGGATCGTGCGAATGAATTAGAATGGATCGTATAAATGAATTAGAATGGATCGTGTGAATGAATTAGAATGGATCGTGCGAATGAGTTAGAATGGATCGTACGAATGAATTAGAATGGATACATTCGTGCGAATGAATTAGAATGGATCATCTGAATGAAAAAGAATGGATCGTACGAATGAAATAGAATGGATCGTACGAATGAATTTGAATGGAATCGTACGAATGAATTAGAATGGATCGTACGAATGAATTAGAATGGATCGTACGAATGAATTAGAATGGATCGTATGAATGAATTAGAATACATCGTACGAATGAATTAGAATGGATACATTCGTGCGAATGAATAAGAATGGATCGTACGAATGAATTAGAATGGATCGTACGAATGAATTAGAATAGAATGGATCTTACGAATGAATTAGAATAGATCGTACGAATGAATTAGAATGGATCCATTCATTCGTACGATTTATTCTAATTCATTCGCACGATTCATTCTAATTCATTCGTACGATCCATTCTAATTCATTCGCACGATCCATTCTAATTCATTCGTATGATCCATTCTAATTCATTCGCACGATCCATTCTAATTCATTCGTACGATCCATTCTAATTCATTCGTACGATACAATCTAATTCATTCGTACGATCCATTCTAATTCATTCACACGATCCATTCTAATTCATTCGCACGATCCATTGTAATTCATTCATACGATCCATTCTAATTCATTCATACAATCCATTCTAATTCTTTCGCACGAATATATCCTTTCTAATTCATTCGTACGATCTATTCTAATTCATTCGCACGATCCATTCTAATTCATTCGTACGATCCATTCTAATTCATTCGCACGAATGTATCCATTCAAATTCATTCGTACGATCTATTCTAATTCATTCGTACGATCCATTCTAAGTCATTCGTACGATCCATTCTATTTCATTCGTACGATCCATTCTAGTTCATTCGTACGATCCATTCTAATTCATTCGCATGATCCATTCAAATTCATTTGTTTGATTCATTCTATTTCATTCGCACGATCCATTCTAATTCATTCGTACGATCCATTCTAATTCATTCACACGAATGTATCCATTCTACTTCACTCGTACAATCCATTCTAATTCATTCGCACGAATGTATCCATTCTAATTCATTCGTACGATCTATTCTAATTCATTCGCATGATCCATTCTAATTCATTCATACAATCCATTCTAATTCATTCATACGATCCATTCTAATTCATTCGCACGATCCATTCTAATTTATTCGTACGATCCATTCTAATTCATTCGTATGAGCCATTCAAATTCATTCGTACGATCCATTCTAATTCATTCGTATGATCATACAATCCATTCTAATTCATTCGTACGATCCATTCGAATTCATTCGCACGATCCATTCTAATTCATTCGTACGATACAATCTAATTCATTCGTACGATCCATTCTAATTCATTCGCACGAATGTATCCATTCTAATTCATTCGTACGATCTATTCTAATTCATTCGTACGATCCATTCTAATTCATTCATACGATCCATTCTAATTCATTCGTACGATCCATTCTAATTCATTCGCACGATCCATTCTAAATCATTCATACGATCCATTCTAATTCATTCGCACGATCCATTCTAATTCATTCGTACAATCCATTCTAATTCATTCGTACGAATGTATCCATTCTAATTCATTCGTTCGATCTATTCTAATTCATTCGCAAGATCCATTCTAATTCATTCATACGATCCATTCTAATTCATTCGTACGATCCATTCTAATTCATTTGCACGATCCATTCTAATTCGTTCGTACGATCCATTCTAATTCATTCGTACGATCCATTCTAATTCATTCGCACGATCCATTCTAATTCATTCGCACGATCAATTCTAATTCATTCATATGATCCATTCTAATTCATTCGCACGATCCATTCCAATTCATTCGTACGATCCATTCTAATTCATTCGCACGAATGTATCTATTCTAATTCATTCGTACGATCTATTCTAATTCAGTCGTACGATCGATTCTAATTCATTCGTACGATCCATTCTAATTTATTCGCGCGATCCAATCTAATTCATTCGTACGATCCATTCTAATTCATTCGTACGATCCATTCTAATTCATTCGCACGATCCATTAGAATGGATCGTACAATCCATTCTAATTCATTCGCACGAATGTATCCATTCTAATTCATTCATACGATCCATTCTAATTCATTTGTACGATCTATTCTAATTCATTTGTACGATCCATTCTAATTCATTCGCATGATCCATTCTAATTCATTCGTACGATACAATCTAATTCATATGTATGATCCATTCTAATTCAGTCGTACAATCCTTTCTAATTCATTCATACGAACCATTCTAATGGATCGTACGAATGAATTAGAATGCATACATTCGTGCGAATGAATTAGAATAGATCGTATGAATGAATTAGAATAGATACCTTCGTGTGATCCATTCTAATTCATTCGTACGATCCATTCTAATTCATTTGTACGATACATTCTAATTCATTCGTACGATACAATCTAATTCATTCGAACGATCCATTCTAATTGATTCGTGTGATCCATTCTAATTCATTCTAATGGATCGTGGTAATGAATTAGATTGTATCGTATGAATTAGAATTAATCATTTGTATCATACAAATTAGAATGGATACATTCGTACGATCCATTCTATTTCATTCGAACGATCCATTCTAATTCATTCGTGTGATCCATTCTAATTCATTCTAATTCATTCTAATGGATCGTGGTAATGAATTAGATTGTATCGTATGAATTAGAATTAATCGTTTGTATCATACAAATTAGAATGAATGATTACAAATTCATTCGTAAGAATGTATTCATTCTAAGATCCAATCTAATTCATTCGCACGAATGGATCGTGCGAATGAATTAGAATGGATCGTACGAATGAATTAGAATGGATACATTCGTGCGAATGAATTAGAATGGATTGTACGAATGAATTAGAATGGATCGTGCGAGAATAGATCGTACGAATAAATTAGAATGTATACATTCGTGCGAATATATTAGAATGGATCGTACGAATGAATTAGAATGGATCGTGCGAATGAATTAGAATGGATCGTATGAATGAATTAGAATGGATCGTGCGAATGAATTAGAATGGATCGTACGAATGAATTAGAATAGATCGTACGAATGAATTAGAATGGATACATTCGTGCGAATGAATTAGAATGGATCGTACGAATGAATTAGAATGGATCGTGTGAATGAATTAGAATTGATCATACGAATGAATTAGAATGGATCGTATGAATTAGAATGGATCGTGCGAATGAATTAGAATAGATCGTACGAATGAATTAGAATGGATTCATTCGTGCGAATGAATTAGAATGGATCGTGCGAATGAATTAGAATGGATCGTACGAATGAATAATAATGGATCGTACGAATGAATTAGATTGGATCGTGCGAATGAATTAGAATGGATCGTACGAATGAATTAGAATGGATTATACGATTGAATTAGAATAGATCGTGCGAATGAATTAGAATGGATATATTCGTGCGAATGAATTAGAATGGATCGTACGAATGAATTAGAATGGATCGTGCGAATGAATTAGAATGGAACGTACGAATGAATTAGAATGGATCGTATGAATGAAGTAGAATGGAGACATTCGCACGATCCATTGTAATTCATTCGCACGAATGTATCCATTCTAATTCATTCGTACGATCCATTCTAATTCATTCGCACAAATGTATCCATTCTAATTCATTCGTACGATCTATTCTAATTCAATCGCACGATCCATTATAATTCATTCATACGATCCATTCTAATTCATTCGTATGATCCATTCTAATTCATTCGCATGATCCATTCTAATTCATTCGTACGATACAATCTAATTCATTCGTATGATCCATTCTAATTCAGTCGTACAATCTATTCTAATTCATTCGTACGATTCATTCTAATTCATTTACATGATCCATTCAAATTCATTCGTACGATCCATTCTATTTCATTCGTACGATCTATTCTTTCTCATTCGGATGATCCATTCTAATTCATTCGCACGAATGTATCCATTCTAATTCATTCGTACGATCCATTCTAATTCATTCGCACGATCCATACTAATTCATTCGTACGATCCATTCTAATTCATTCGCATGAATGTATCTATTCTAATTCATTTGTATGATCCATTCTAATTCATTCGCACGATCCATTCTAATTCATTCGCATGATCCATTCTAATTCATTCGCACGATCCATTCTAATTCATTCGTACGATCCATTCTAATTCATTTGTACGATCCATTCTAATTCATTCGCACGAATGTATCCATTCTACTTCATTCGTACGATCCATTCTAGTTCATTTGTACGATCCATTCTAATTCATTCGCACGATCCATTCAAATTCATTCGTACGATACAATCTAATTCATTTGCACGAATGAATTAGAATGGATCATAGGAATGAATTAAAATGGATCGTACGATTGAATTAGATTGGATCGTGCAAATGAATTAGAATGGATCGTACGAATGAATTAGAATGGATCTAGAATGGATACATTCGTTCGAATGAATTAGAAAGGATCGTACGAATGAATTAGAATGGATCGTGCGAATGAATTAGAATGGATCGTATGAATGAATTAGAATGGATCGTGCGAATGAATTAGAATAGATCGTACAAATGAATTAGAATGGATCGTACGAATGAATTAGAATGGATTGTACGACTGAATTAGAATGGATCGTACGAATGAATTAGAATGGATCGTACGAATGAATTAGATTGTATCGTACGAATGAATTAGAATGGATCGTGCGAATGAATTCGAATGGATCGTATGAATGAATTAGAATGGATTGTATGATCATACGAATGAATTAGAATGGATCGTACGAATGAATTTGAATGGCTCATACGAATGAATTAGAATGGATCGTACGAATGAATTAGAATGGATTGTGCGAATGAATTAGAATGGATCGTATGAATAAATTAGAATGGATTGTATGAATGAATTAGAATGGATCATGCGAATGAATTAGAATAGATCGTATGAATGAATTAGAATGGATACATTCGTGCGAATGAATTAGAATGGATCGTACGAGTGAATTAGAATGGATCATGCGAATGAATTAGAATGGATCGTACGAATGAATTAGAATGGATCATACGAATGAATTAGAATGGATCATGCGAATGAATTAGAATGGATCGTACGAATGAATTAGAATGGATCTTATGAATGAATTAGAATGGATTGTGCGAATGAATTAGAATAGATCGTACAAATGAATTAGAATGGATCGTACAAATGAATTAGAATGGATTGTACGACTGAATTTTAATGGATCATACGAATGAATTAGACTGTATCGTACGAATGAATTAGAATTGATCGTGCGAATGAATTAGAATGGATCGTATGACTGAATTAGAATGGATCGTGCGAATGAATTAGAATAGATCGTACGAATGAATTAGAATGGATACATTCGTGCAAATGAATTTGAATGGATCGTACGAATGAATTAGAATGGATACATTCGTGCGAATGAATTACAATAAGTCGTACGAATGAATTAGAATGGATACATTCGTGCGAATGAATTAGAATGGATCGTACGAATGAATTGGAATGGATCGTGTGAATGAATTAGAATGGATCATATGAATGAATTAGAATTGATCGTGCGAATGAATTAGAATCGATCGTACGAATGAATTAGAATGGATTGTGCGAATGAATTAGAATGGATCGTACAAATGAATTAGAATGGATCGTACGAATGAATTATAATAGATCGTACGAATGAATTAGAATCGATCGTACGAATGAATTCTAATTAGAATCGATCCATTCGTGCAAAAGAATGGAACGTGCGAATGAATTAGAATCGTACAATTCATTCTAAGATTGTATCGTATGAATGAATTATAATTCATTCGTACGATCTATTCTAATTCAGTCGTACGATCAATTCTAATTCATTCGTACGATCCATTCTAATTCATTCGCACGATCCAATCTAATTCATTCGTACGATCCATTCTAATTCATTCGTACGATCCATTCTAATTCATTCGCACGATCCATCCTAATTCATTCGTACAATCCATTATAATTCATTCGCACGAATGTATCCATTCTAATTCATTCGTACGATCCATTCTAATTCATTTGTACGATCTATTCTAATTCATTCGTACGATCCATTCTAATTCATTCGCATGATCCATTCTAATTCATTCGTACGATACAATCTAATTCATACGTATGATCCATTCTAATTCAGTCGTACAATCCTTTCTAATTCATTCATACGAACCATTCTAATGGATGGTACGAATGAATTAGAATGGATACATTCGTGCGAATGAATTAGAATAAATCGTATGAATGAATTAGAATAGATACCTTTGTGCGATCCATTCTAATTCATTCGTACGATCCATTCTAATTCATTTGTATGATACATTCTAATTCATTCGTACGATACAATCTAATTCATTCGAACGATCCATTCTAATTCATTCGTGTGATCCATTCTAATTCATTCTAATTCATTCTAATGGATCGTGGTAATGAATTAGATTGTATCGTATGAATTAGAATTAATCGTTTGTATCATACAAATTAGAATGAATGATTACAAATTCATTCGTAAGAATGAATTCATTCTAAGATCCAATCTAATTCATTCGAACGAATGGATCGTGCGAATGAATTAGAATGGATCGTACGAATGAATTAGAATGGATCGTACGAATGAATTAGAATGGATCGTATGAATGAATTAGAATGGATCGTATGAATGAATTAGAATAGATCGTACGAATGAATTAGAATGGATACATTCGTGCGAATGAATTAGAATGGATCGTGCGAATGAATTAGAATGGATCATACGAATGAATAAGAATGGATCGTACGAATGAATTAGATTGGATCGTGCGAATGAAATAGAATGGATCGTATGAATGAATTAGAATGGATCATATGATTGAATAAGAATAGATCGTGCGAATGAATTTGAATGGATATATTCGGGCGAATGAATTAGAATGGATCGTACGAATGAATTAGAATGGATCGTGCGAATGAATTAGAATGGATCGTATGAATGAATTAGATTGTATCGTCCGAATGAATTAGAATGGATCGTGCGAATGAATTAGAATGAATCGTACGAATGAATTAGAATGGATCATACGAATGAATTAGATTGTATCGTACGAATGAATTAGAATGGATCGTGCGAATGAGTTAGAATGGATCGTACGAATGAATTAGAATGGATCGTGCGAATGAATTAGAATAGATCGTGCGAATGAATTAGAATGGATCGTACGAATGAATTAGATTGGATCGTGCGAATGAATTAGATTGGATCATTCGCACGATCCAATCTAATTCATTTGTACGATCCATTCTAATTCATTCGTACGATCCATTCTAATTCATTCGCACGATCCATTCTAATTCATTCGTACAATCCATTCTAATTCATTCGCACGAATGTATCCATTCTAATTCATTCGTACGATCCATTCTAATTCATTTGTACGATCTATTCTAATTCATTCGTACGATCCATTCTAATTCATTCGCATGATCCATTCTAATTCATTCGTACGATACAAACTAATTCATACGTATGATCCATTCTAATTCAGTCGTACAATCCTTTCTAATTCATTCATACGAACCATTCTAATGGATCGTACGGATGAATTAGAATGGATACATTCGTGCGAATGAATTAGAATAGATCGCATGAATGAATTAGAATAGATACCTTCGTGCGATCCATTCGTACGATCCATTCTAATTCATTCGCACGATCCATTCTAATTCATTCGTACGATACAATCTAATTCATTCGTACGATCCATTCTAATTCATTCGTATGATCCATTCTAATTCATTCGCACGATCAATTCTAATTCATTCATATGATCCATTCTAATTCATACGCACGAAGGTATCTATTCTAATTCATTCATACGATCTATTCTAATTCATTCGCACGAATGTATCCATTCTAATTCATTCGTACGATCTATTCTAATTCAGTCGTACGATCCATTCTAATTCATTCGTACGATCCATTCTAATTCATTCGTATGATCTATTCTAATTCAGTCGTACGATCGATTCTAATTCATTCGTACGATCCATTCTAATTCATTCGCACGATCCAATCTAATTCATTCGTACGATCCATACTAATTCATTCGTACGATCCATTCTAATTCATTCGCACGATCCATTCTAATTCATTCGTACAATCCATTCTAATTCATTCGCACGAATGTATCCATTCTAATTCATTCGTACGATCCATTCTAATTCATTCGAACGATCCATTCGTTCGAATGAATTAGAATGGGTTGTACGAATGAATTAGAATGGATCGTGTGAATGAATTAGAATGGATCGTGCGAATGAATTAGAATTGATCGTACGAATGAATTAGAATGGATACATTCGTGTGAATGAATTAGAATGAATCGTACGAATGAATTAGAATAGATTGTGCGAATGAATCAGAACGGATCGTACAAATGAATTAGAATGGATCGTGCGAATGAATTAGAATAGATACATTCGTTAGAGTAAGAATGGATTGTGCGAATGAGTAAGAATGGATCGTACGAATGAATTAGAATGAATTAGATTGTATCGTACGAATGAATTAGAATGGATCGTGCGAATGAATTAGAATGGATCGTACGAATGAATTAGAATGGATCGTATGAATGAATTAGAATAGATCGTACGAATGAATTAGATTGTATCGTACGAATGAATTAGAATAGATCGTACGAATGAATTAGAATGGATCATACGAATGAGTAAGAATGGATCGTATGAATGAAATAGAATGGATCGTACGAATAAATTTGAATGGATCGTGCGAATGAATTAGAATGGATCGTACGAATGAACTAGAATGGATCGTACGAATGAAGTAGAATGGATACATTCGAGCGAATGAATTAGAATGGATCGTACGAATGAATTAGAATGAATTAGAATGGATTCGGCTAATTAACTAGAATGGATTAGAATGGATCGTGCAAATGAATTAGAATGGATCGTGCGAATGAATTAGAATAGATTGTGCGAATAAATTAGATTGGATTGTACGAATGAATTAGAATAGATCGTGCGAAAGAATTAGAATGGATCGTGCGAATGAATTAAAATGGATCGTATGAATGAATTAGAATGGATCGTGCGAATGAATTAGAATACATCGTACGAATGATTTAGAATGATTCTTATTCATTCGTACGATCCAATCTAATTCATTCACATGATCCATTCTAATTCATTCGTACGATCCATTCTAATTCATTCGCACGAATGTATCTATTCTAATTCATTCGTACGATCTATTCTAATTCATTCGTACGATCCATTCTAATTCATTCATACGATCCATTCTAATTTATTCGTACGATCCATTCTAATTCATTCGCACGATCCATTCTAATTCATTCGTACGATCCATTCTAATTCATTCGCACGATCCATTCTATTTCATTCGTACAATCCATTCTAATTCATTCGCACGAATGTATCTATTCTAATTCATTCGTTCGATCTATTCTAATTCATTCATACGATCCATTCTAATTCATTCGTACGATCCATTCTAATTCATTCGTACGATCCATTCTAATTCATTCGCACGATCCATTCTAATTCATTCGTACAATCCATTCTAATTCATTCGCACGATCCATTCTAATTCATTCGCACGATCAATTCTAATTCATTCATATGATCCATTCTAATTCATTCGCACGATCCATTCTAATTCATTCATACGATCCATTCTAATTCATTCGCACGAATGTATCCATTCTAATTCATTCGTACGATCTTTTCTAATTCAGTCGTACGATCGATTCTAATTCATTCGTACGATCCATTCTAATTCATTCGCACGAATGGATCGTACGAATGAAGTAGAATGGATACATTCGCACGATCCATTGTAATTCATTCGTACGATCCATTCTAATTCATTCGCACGATCCATTCTAATTCATTCAAACGATCTATTCTAATTCATTCGCACAAATGTATCCATTCTAATTCATACGCATGATCGTACGAATGAATTCTAATTAGAATGGATCGTGCGAATTAGATTGTATCATACGAATGAATTTGTATAGTTCGTACGAATGAATTAGAATGGATCGTATGAATGAATTAGAATAGATCGTACGAATGAATTAGATTGTATCGTACGAATGAATTAGAATGGATCGTGCGAATGAATTAGAATGGATCATACGAATGAATTAGAACAGATCGTACGAATGAATTAGAATGGATGTATGAATGAATTAGAATAGATCGTGCGAATGAATTACAATAGATCGTACGAATGAATTAGAATGGATCGTACGAATGAATTAGAATGGATCGTACGAATGAATTAGAATGGATCGTGCGAATGAATTAGAATGGATCGTACGAATGAATTAGAATAGATCGTATGAATGAATTAGAATGGATCGTACGAATGAATGGATCGTATGAATGAATTAGAATGGATCGTGCGAATGAATTAGAATGGATCGTGCAAATGAATTAGAATGGATCGTACGAATGAATTAGAATGGATTGTACGACTGAATTAGAATGGATCGTGCGAATGAATTAGAATGGATCATACGAATGAATTAGAATTGATCATACGAATGGATTAGATTGGATCGTGCGGATGAATTAGAATGGATCGTACGAATGAATTAGAATGGATCATACAAATGAATTAGAATAGATCGTACGAATGAATTAGAATGGATACATTCGTGCGAATGAATTAGAATGGATCGTACGAATGAATTAGAATGGATCGTGCGAATGAATTAGAATGGATCATGCGAATAAATTAGAATTGATCGTACGAATGAATTAGAATGGATCGTACGAATAAATTAGAATGGATCGTACGAATGAATTAGAATGGATCGTACGAATGAATTAGAATGGATCGTACGAATGAATTAGAATGGATCGTGCGAATGAATTAGAATAGATCGTATGAATGAATTAGAATGGATGTATGAATGAATTAGAATGGATCGTGCGAATGAATTACAATAGATCGTACGAATGAATTAGAATGGATCGTATGAATGAATCAGAATGGATCGTGCGAATGAATTAGAATGGATCGTACGAATGAATTAGAATGGATCGTACGAATGAATTAGATTGGATCGTGCGAATGAATTAGAATGGATCGTACGACTGAATTAGAATAGATCGTACGAATGAATTAGAATGGATACATTCGTGCGAAAGAATTAGAATGGATCGTACGAATGAATTAGAATGGATCGTGAGAATGAATTAGAATGGATCATATGAATGAATTAGAATTAATCATGCGAATGAATTAGAATGGATCATATGAATGAATTAGAATTGATCGTGCGAATGAATTAGAATGGATCGTGCGAATGAATTAGAATGGATCGTACGAATGAATTAGAATGGATTGTACGATCCATTCTAATTCATTCATAAGATCCATTCTAATTCATTCGCACGATCCATTCTAATTCATTCGTACGATCCATTCTAATTCATTCGAACGAATGTATCCATTCTAGATCCATTCTAATTCATTCGTACGATCCATTCTAATTCATTTGCACGATCCAATCTAATTCATTTGTACGATCCATTCTAATTCATTCGCACGATCCATTCTAATTCATTCGCACGAATGTATCCATTCTAATTCATTCGTACGATCCATTCGCACGAATGTATCCATTCTAATTCATTCGCACGATTCATTCTAATTCATTCGTACAATCCATTCTAAATCATTCGCACAAATGTATCCATTCTAATTCATTCGCACGATCCATTCTAATTCATTCGTACGATCCATTCTAATTCATTCGTACGATCCATTCTAATTCATTCGCACGATCCATTCTAATTAATTCGTACGATACAATCTAATTCATTCGTATGATCCATTCTAATTCAGTCGTACAATCCATTCTAATTCATTCGTACGATCCATTCTAATTCATTCGCACGATCCATTCTACTTCATTCGCATGATCAATTCTAATTCATTCATATGATCCATTCTAATTCATTTGCATGATCCATTCTAATTCATTCGTACGATCCATTCTAATTCATTCGCATGAATGTATCCATTCTAATTCATTCATACGATCCATTCTAATTCATTCGTACGATCCATTCTAATTCATTCGCACGATCCATTCTAATTCATTCATACGATCCATTCTAATTCATTCGCACGATCCATTCTAATTCATTCGTACGAATGTATCCATTCTAATTCATTCGTTCGATCTATTCTAATTCATTCGTAAGATCCATTCTAATTCATTCATACGATCGATTCTAATTCATTCGCACAAATGTATCCATTCTAATTCATTCGTACGATCTATTAGAATGGTTCGTATGAATGAATTAGAAAGGATTGTACGACTGAATTAGAATGGATCATACGTATGAATTAGATTGTATCGTACGAATGAATTAGAATGGATCATGCGAATGAATTAGAATGGATCGTACGAATGAATTAGAATAGATCGTACAAATGAATTAGAATGGATCGTACGAATGAATTAGAATGGATACATTCGTGCGAATGAATTAGAATGGATTGTACGAATGAATTAGAATGGATCGTGCGAATGAATTAGAATGGATCGTACGAATGAATTAGAATGGATTGTGCGAATGAATTAGAATAGATCGTACGAATGAATTAGAATGGATGTATGAATGAATTAGAATGGATCGTGCGAATGAATTACAATAGATCGTACGAATGAATTAGAATGGATCGTACGAATGAATTAGAATGGATCGTGCGAATGAATTAGAATGGATCGTACGAATGAATTAGATGGATCGTGCGAATGAATTAGAATGGATATATTAGAATGAATTAGAATAGATCGTGCGAATGAATTAGAATGGATCGTACGAATGAATGAATTATAATGAATGATTACAAATTAGAATGATTCGAATGAATTAGAATGGATCGTACGAATGGATCATTCGCACGATCTATTCTAATTCATTCGTACGATCCATTCTAATTCATTCGCACGAATGTATCCATTCTAATTTTCATACGTATGATCCATTCTAATTCAGTCGTACAATCCTTTCTAATTCATTCATACGAACCATTCTAATGGATCGTACGAATGAATTAGAATGGATACATTCGTACGAATGAATTAGAATGGATCATACGAATGAATTAGAATGGATCATGCGAATGAATTAGAATGGATCGTACGAATGAATTAGAATGGATACATTCGTGTGAATGAATTAGAATAGATCATACGAATGAGTAAGAATGGATCGTACGAATGAATTAGAATGGATACATTCATGCGAATGAATTAGAATAGATCGTACGAATGAATTAGAATGGATCGTGAGAATGAATTAGATTGGATCGTGCGAATGAATTAGAATGGATCGTACGAATGAATTAGAATGGATCGTATAAATTAATTAGAATGGATCGTACGAATGAATTAGAATAGATCGTACGAATGAATTAGAATGGATACATTCGTGCGAATGAATTAGAATGGATCGTACGAATGAATTTGAATGGATCGTACGAATGAATTAGAATGGATCGTGCGAATGAATTAGAATGGATCATACGAATGAATTAGAATGGATCGTACGAATGAATGGGTCTATTAGAATGGATCGTGCGAATGAATTCTAATTCATTCATATGATCGTGCGAATAACTTAGAATGGATCGTACGAATGGATCCATTCTAATTCATTCGCACGATCTATTCTAATTCATTCGTACGATACAATCTAATTCATTCGTACGATCCATTCTAATTCATTCGTACGATCCATTCTAATTCATTCGTACTATCCATTCTAATTCATTCGCACGATCCATTCTAATTTATTCGTACGATACAATCTAATTCATTCGTACGATCCATTCTAATTCATTCGTACGATCCATTCTAATTCATTCGTACTATCCATTCTAATTCATTCGCAAGATCCATTCTAATTCATTCGTACGATACAATCTAATTCATTCGTACGATCCATTCTAATTCATTCGTACGATCCATTCTAATTCATTCGTACTATCCATTCTAATTCATTCGCACGATCCATTCTAATTCATTCGTATGATACAATCTAATTCATTCTTATGATCCATTCTAATTCATTCGTACGATCCATTCTAATTCATTCGTACTATTCATTCTAATTCATTCGCACGATCCATTCTAATTCATTCGTACGATACAATCTAATTCATTCGTACGATCCATTCTAATTCATTCGTACGATCCATTCTAATTCATTCGTACTATCCATTCTAATTCATTCGCACGAACCATTCTAATTTATTCGTACGATCCATTCTAATTTATTCGCACGATCCATTCTAATTCATTCGTACAATCCATTCTAATTCATTTGCACGAATGTATCCATTCTAATTCATTCGTACGATCCATTCTAATTCATTCGCACGATCTATTCTAATTCATTCATACGATCCATTCTAATTCATTCATACAATCCATTCTAATTCTTTCGCACGAATGTATCCATTCTAATTCATTCGTACGATCCATTCTAATTCATTCGCACGATCCATTCTAATTCATTCGCACGATCTATTCTAATTCATTCGTACGATCCAATCTAATTCATTCGTACGATCCATTATAATTCATTCGTACGATCCATTCTAATTCATTAGATTGGATTGTACGAATTAATTAGAATGGATCGTGCGAATGAATTAGAATGGATCGTAAGAATGAATTAGAATGGATCGTATGAATGAATTAGAATGGATCGTGCGAATGAATTAAAATGGATACATTCGTGCGAATGAATTAGAATGGATCGTACGAATGAATTAGAATGGATCGTGCGAATGAATTAGAATAGATCGTATGAATGAATTAGAATGGATACATTCGTGCGAAAGAATTAGAATGGATTATATGAATGAATTAGAATGGATCGTATGAATGAATTAGAATAGATCGTGCGAATGAATTAGAATGGATCGTACGAATGAATTAGAATGGATACCGTATGAATGAATTAGAATGGATCGTGCGAATGAATTAGAATGGATCGTACGAATGAATTAGAATGGATCATACGAATGAATTAGAATGGATCGTACGAATGAATTAGAATGGATTGTACGACTGAATTAGAATGGATCGTACGAATGAATTAGAATGGATCATGCGAATGAATTAGAATGGATCGTACGAATGAAATAGAATTAGAATGAATTAGAATGGATCGTGCGAATGAATTAGAATGGATCATACGAATGAATTAGAATTGATTGTGCGAATAAATTAGAATGGATCGTGCGAATGAATAAGAATGGATCGTACGAATGAATTAGAATGGATCCTACGAATGAATTAGAATGGATCGTACGAATGAATTCATTCTAATCCATTCATACGAATTAATTCATTCGTACGATCGATTCTAATTCTGATCCAATCTAATTCATTCATACGATCCATTCTAATTCATTCGCATGAATTAGAATCCATTCGTACGATCGTATCCATTTTAATTAATTCATTCGTACGATCCATTCTAATTCATTCGCACGATCCATTCTAATTCATTCGTACGATCCATTCTAATTCATTCGCACGATACATTCTATTTCATTCGTACGATACAATCTAATTCATTTGTATGATCCATTCTAATTCAGTCATACAATCCATTCTAATTCATTCGTACGATCCATTCTAATTAATTCGCACGATCTATTCTAATTCATTCGCACTATCCATTCTAATTCATTCATACGATCCATTCTAATTCATTCGCATGATCCATTCTAATTCATTCGTACGATCCATTCTAATTCATTCGCACGAATGTATCCATTCTAATTTATTCGTACGATCCATTCTAATTCATTCGTACGAGCAATTCTAATTCATTCGCATGATCCATTCTAATTCATTCGCACGATCCATTCTAATTCATTCGTACGATCCATTCTAATTTATTCGCACGAATGTATCTATTCTAATTCATTCGTACGATCTATTCTAATTCATTTGTATGATCCATTCTAATTCATTCGTACGGTCCATTCTAATTCATTCGCACGATCCAATCTAATCCATTCGTATGATCAATTCTATTTCATTCGTATGATCCATTGTAATTCATTCGCATGATCCAATCTAATTCATTCGTATGATTCATTCTAATTCATTCGTACGATCCATTCTAATTCATTACGATCGCACGAATATATCTATTCTAATTCATTCGCATGATCCATTCTAATTCATCCATACGATCCATTCTAATTCATTCATACGATCCATTCTAATTCATTCGCACGCTCCATTCTAATTCATTCGTACGATCCATTCTAATTCATTCGCACGAATGTATCCATTCTAATTCATTCATATGATCCATTCTAATTCAGTCGTACAATCTATTCTAATTCATTCGTACGATCCATTCTAATTCATTCATACGATCCATTCTAATTCATTCGCACGATCCATTCTAATTCATTCGCACGATCCATTCTAATTCATTCGCACGAATGTATCCATTCTAATTCATTCGTACGATCTATTCTAATTCAGTCGTACGATCGATTCTAATTCATTCGTATGATCTACGATCCATTCTAGAATGGATCGTACGACTGAATTAGAATAGATCGTACGAATGAATTAATTAGAATGGATACGATCGTACGAATGGATTCTAATTCGTGAGAATGAATTAGAATGGATCGTATGAATGAATTAGAATGGATCGTGCGAATTAATTAGAATGGATCATACGAATGAATTAGAATGGATCGTGCGAATGTATTAGAATGGATCGTACGAATAAATTAGAATGGATCGTACGAATGAATTAGAATGGATCGTATGAATGAATTAGAATGGATCGTGCGAATGAATTATAATAGATCGTACGAATGAATTAAAATGGATACATCCGTGCGAATGAATTAGAATGGATCGCACGAATGAATTAGAATGGATCGTGCGAATGAATTATAATGGATCGTACGAATGAATTAGAATGGATACATTCGTGCGAAAGAATTAGAATGGATTGTATGAATGAATTAGAATGGATCGTATGAATGAATTAGAATAGATCGTGCGAATGAATTAGAATGGATCGTACGAATGAATTAGAATGGATACATTCGTGTGAATGAATTAGAATTGATCGTACGAATGAATTAGAATGGATCGTGCGAATGAATTAGAATGGATTATATGAATGAATTAGAATTGATCGTGCGAATGAATTAGAATGGATCGTGCGAATGAATTAGAACGGATCGTACAAATGAATTAGAATAGATCGTACGAATGAATTAGAATAGATCATACAAATGAATTAGATTGTATCGTACGAATGAATTAGAATGGATCGTACGAATGAATTAGAATGGATACATTCGTGCGAATGAATTAGAATGGATCGTACGAATGAATTTGAATGGATCGTGCGAATGAATTAGAATGGATCGTATGAATGAACTAGAATGGATCGTACGAATAAAGTAGAATGGATACATTCATGCGAATGAATTAGAATGGATCGTACGAATAAATTAGAATGATCGTACGAATGAACTAAAATGGATCGTACGAATGAATTAGAATAGATCGTACGAATGAATTAGAATGGATACATTTGTGCGAATGAATTAGAATCAATCGTACGAATAAATTAGAATGGATTGTGCGAATGAATTAGAATGGATCGTATGAATGAATTAGAATGGATCGTGCGAATGAATTAGAATGGATCGTACGAATGAATTAGAATGAATATATTCGTGCGAATGAATTAGAATGGATCGTATGAATGAATTAGATTGTATCGTACGAATGAATTAGAAAGGATCGTGCGAATGAATTAGAAGGGATCATACGAATGAATTAGAATGGATCGTGCGAATGAATTAGATTGTATCGTACGAATGAATTAGAATGGATCGTACGAATGAACTAGAATGGATCGTACGAATGAAGTAGAATGGATACATTCGCACGATCCATTGTAATTCGTTCGCACGAATGTATCCATTCTAATTCATTCGTACGATCCATTCTAATTCATTCGTACGATCCATTCTAATTCATTCGTAAGAATAGATTGTACGAATGAATTAGAATTCTAGTTCATTCGTGTGAATGAATTACAATGGATCGTGCGAATGTATCCATTCTACTTCATTCGTACGATCCATTCTAGTTCATTCGTACGATCTATTCTAATTCATTCGTACGATACAATCTAATTCATTCGTATGATCCATTCTAATTCAGTCGTACGATACAATCTAATTCATTCGTATGATCCATTCTAACTCAGTCATACAATCCATTTCAATTCATTCGTACGATCCATTCTAATTCATTCGCACGATCCATTCTAATTCATTCGCACGATCAATTCTAATTCATTCATATGATCCATTCTAATTCATTCGCACGATCCATTCTAATTCATTCGTACGATCCATTCTAATTCATTCGCACGATTGTATCCATTCTAATTTATTCGTACAATCTATTCTAATTCAGTCGTACGATCGATTCTAATTCATTCGTATGATCCATTCTAATTCATTCGCACGATCCATTCTAATTCATTCGTACGATCCATTCTAATTCATTCGTACGATCCATTCTAATTCATTCGCACGATCCATTCTAATTCATTCGTACAATCCATTCTAATTCATTCGCACGAATGTATCCATTCTAATTCATTCGGACGATCCATTCTAATTCATTCGCACGATCCATTCTAATTCATTCGCACGAATATATCCATTCTAATTCATTCGCACGATCTATTCTAATTCAATCGTATGATCCATTCTAATTCATTCGTACGATCCATTCTAATTCATTCGCACGATCCAATCTAATTCATTCGTACGATCCATTCTTATTCATTCGTACGATCCATTCTAATTCATTCGCACGATCCATTCTAATTCATTCGCACGATCTATTCTAATTCATTCGCATGATCCATTCTAATTCATTCGCACGATCCATTCTAATTCATTCGTACGATCCATTGTAATTCATTCATACGATCCTTTCTAATTCATTCATACAATCCATTCTAATTCTTTCGCACGAATGTATCCATTCTAATTCATTCGTACGATCTATTCTAATTCATTCGCACGATCCATTCTAATTCATTCGTACGATCCATTCTAATTCATTCGCACGAATGTATCCATTCTAATTCATTCGTACAATCTATTCTAATTCTTTCGTACGATCCATTCTAAGTCATTCGTACGATCCATTCTATTTCATTCGTACGATCCATTCTAGTTCATTCGTACGATCAATTCTAATTCATTCGCACGATCCATTCAAATTCATTTGTTTGATCCATTCTATTTCATTCGCACGATCCATTCTAATTCATTCGTACGATCCATTTTAATTCATTCACACGAATGTATCCATTCTACTTCACTCGTACGATCCATTCTAATTCATTCGTACGATCCTTTCTAATTCATTAGAATGTATTAGAATGGATTGTATCGTACGAATTAGAATGGATCGTTTATATCCATTCTAACTCATTCGCATGAATGGATCGTACGAATGAATTAGAATCGATCGTACGACTGAATTAGAATAGATCGTACGAATGAATTAGAATGGATACATTCGTGCGAATGAATTAGAATGGATCATACGAATGAATTAGAATAGATCGTACGAATGAATTAGAATGGATACATTCGTGCGAATGAATTAGAATGGATCGTACGAATGAATTAGAATGGATACATTCATGCGAATGAATTATAATGGATCGTGCGAATGTATCCATTCTACTTCATTCGTACGATCCATTCTAGTTCATTCGTACGATCCATTCTAATTCATTCGTACGATACAATCTAATTCATTTGTATGATCCATTCTAATTCAGTCGTACGATACAATCTAATTCATTCGTATGATCCATTCTAATTCAGTCGTACAATCCATTCTAATTCATTCGTACGATCCATTCTAATTCATTTGAACGATCTATTCTAATTTATTCGCACGATCCATTCTAATTCATTCATAAGATCCATTCTAATTTATTCGCACGATCCATTCTAATTCATTCGTACGATCCATTCTAATTCATTCGAACGAATGTATCCATTCTAGATCCATTCTAATTCATTCGTACGATCCATTCTAATTCATTCGTACGATCCATTCTAATTCTTTCGCACGAATGTATCCATTCTAATTCAATCGTACGAATGAAATAGAATGGATCATACGAATGAATTTGAATGAATTAGAATGGATTGTGCGAATGAATTAGAATGGATCGTATGAATGAATTAGAATGGATCGTGCGAATGAATTAAAATCGAACTTGCGAATGAACTAGAATGGATCGTACTAATGAATTAGAATGGATCGTGCGAATGAATTAGAATGGATCGTGCGAATGAATTAGAATGGATCGTACTAATGAATTAGAATGGATCGTATGAATGAATTAGAATGGATCGTGCGAATGAATTAAAATAGATCGTACGAATGAATTAAAATGGATACATTCGTGCGAATGAATTAGAATGGATCGTACGAATGAATTAGAATGGATCGTGCGAATGAATTAGAATGGATCGTACGAATGAATTAGAATGGATACATTCGTGCGAAAGAATTAGAATGGATTATATGAATGAATTAGAATGGATCGTATGAATGAATTAGAATAGATCGTGCGAGTGAATTAGAATGGATCGTACGAATGAATTAGAATGGATACATTCGTGCGAATGAAATAGAATGGATCGTACGAATGAATTAGAATGGATTGTGCGAATGAATTAGAATGGATCATATGAATGAATTAGAATTGATCGTGCGAATGAATTAGAATGGATCGTGCGAATGAATTAGAACGGATCGTACGAATGAATTAGAATGGATCGTATGAATGAATTAGAATAGATCATACGAATGAATTAGAATGGATCGTATGAATGAATTAGAATGGATCGTGCGAATGAATTAGAATGAATCCATTCGTATGTATCCATTCTAATTCATTCATACGATCCATTCATTCGTACGATCCATTCTAATTCATTCGTACGATCCATTCTAAATCATTCGCACGATCCATTCTATTTCATTCACACGATCCATTCTAATTCATACGTAGGATCCATTCTAATTCATTTGTACGATCCATTCTAATTCATTCGTACGATCCATTTTAACTCATTCGTATGATCCAATCTAATTCATTCGTACGATCCAATCTAATTCATTCGTACGATCCATTCTAATTCATTCACACGATCTATTCTAATTCATTCGCACGATCAATTCTAATTCATTCGTACGATCCATTCTAATTCATTCGCACGATCCATTCTAATTCATTCGTACGATACAATCTAATTCATTCGTATGATCCATTCGAATTCATTCGTACGATCCATTCTAATTCATTTGCACTATCCATTCTAATTCATTCGTACAATCCATTCTAATTCATTCGCACGAATGTATCCATTCTACTTCATTCGTACGATCTATCCATTCTAATCCATTCTAATTCATTCGTACGATCCATTCTAATTAATTTGTACGATCTATTCTAATTCATTCGCACGATCCATTCTAATTCATTCGTACAATCTATTCTAATTCATTCGTACGATCAATTCTAATTCATTCGTACGATCCATTCTAATTAATTCGTACGAATGTATCCATTCTACTTCATTCGTACGATCCATTCTAGTTCATTTGTACGATCCATTCTAATTCATTCGCATGATCCATTCAAATTCAGTCGTACGATCCATTCTAATTCATTCGTACGATCCATTCTAATTCATTCGTACGATCTATTCTAATTTATTCATACGATCCATTCTAATTCATTCATACAATCCATTTTAATTCTTTCGCACGAATGTATCCATTCTAATTCAGTCGTACGAATGAAATAGAATAGATCATACGAGTGAATTTGAATGAATTAGAATGGATTGTGCGAATGAATTAGAATGGATCGTATGAATGAATTAGAATGGATCGTGCGAATGAATTAGAATCGAACATGCGAATGAACTAGAATGGATCGTACGAATGAATTAGAATGGATCGTGCGAATGAATTAGAATGGATCGTGCGAATGAATTAGAATGGATCGTACTAATGAATTAGAATGGATCGTATGAATGAATTAGAATGGATAGTGCGAATGAATTATAATAGATCGTACGAATGAATTAAAATGGATACATTCGTGCGAATGAATTAGAATGGATCGTACGAATGAATTAGAATGGATCGTGCGAATGAATTAGAATGGATCGTACGAATGAATTAGAATGGATACATTCGTGCGAAAGAATTAGAATGGATTGTATGAATGAATTAGAATGGATCGTATGAATGAATTAGAATAGATCGTGCGAATAAATTAGAATGGATCGTACGAATGAATTAGAATGGATACATTCGTGCGAATGAATTAGAATGGATCGTACGAATGAATTAGAATGGATCGTGCGAATGAATTAGAATGGATCATATGAATGAATTAGAATTGATCGTGCGAATGAATTAGAATGGATCGTGCGAATGAATTAGAATGGATCGTACGAATGAATTAGAATGGATCGTACGAATGAATTAGAATAGATCATACGAATGAATTAGATTGTATCGTATGAATGAATTAGAATGGATCGTACGAATAAATTAGAATGGATACATTCGTGCGAATGAATTAGAATGGATCGTATGAATGAGTAAGAATGGATCGTACGAATGAAATAGAATGGATCGTACGAATGAATTTGAATGGATCGTGTGAATGAATTAGAATGGATCGTATGAATGAACTAGAATGGATCGTACGAATGAAGTAAGAATGGATCGTACGAATGAATTAGAATGATCGTACGAATGAACTAGAATGGATCGTACGAATGAATTAGAATAGATCGTACGAATAAATTAGAATGGATACATTTGTGCGAATGAATTAGAATCGATCGTACGAATGAATTAGAATGGATTGTGCGAATGAATTAGAATGGATCGTATGAATGAATTAGATTGGATCGTGCGAATGAATTAGAATGGATCGTACGAATGAATTAGAATGGATCGTACGAATGAATTAGAATGGATCGTACGAATGAATTAGAATGGATCATGCGAATGAATTAGAATGGATCGTACGAATGAATTAGAATGGATCGTACGAATGAATTAGATTGGATCGTGCGAATGAATTAGAATGGATCGTGCGAATGAATTAGAATGGATCGTATGAATGAATTAGAATGGATCGTACGAATGAATTAGATTGGATCGTGTGAATGAATTAGAATGGATCATACGAATGAATTAGAATCGATCGTACGACTGAATTAGAATAGAATTAGAATGGATCATACGAATGAATTCTAATTCATGCGATCCATTCTAATTCATTCGCACGATCCATTCTAATTCATTCGCACGATCCAATCTAATTCATTCGTACGATCCATTCTAATTCATTCGTACGATCCATTCTAATTCATTCGCATGATCCATTCTAATTCATTCGTACGATCCATTCTAATTCAGTCGTACAATCCATTCTAATTCATTCGTACGATCCATTCTAATTCATTCGTATGATCCATTCTAATTCATTCGTACGATCCATTCTAATTCATTCGTACGATCCATTCTAACTCATTCGCACGATCCATTCTAATTCACTCATACGATACATTCTAATTCATTCGTACGATCCATTCTAATTCATTCGTACGATCTGTTCTAATTCATTCGTACGATCCATTCTAATTCATTCTTACGATCCATTCTAATTCATTCGCACAATCCAATCTAATTCATTCGCATGATCCATTCTAATTCATTCGCATGAATTCATTCGTACAATCCATTCTAATTCATTCGCACGAATGTATCCATTCTAATTCATTCGTACGATCCATTCTAATTCATTTGTACGATCTATTCTAATTCATTCGTACGATCCATTCTAATTCATTAGCATGATCCATTCTAATTCATTCGTACGATCCATTCTAATTCAGTCGTACAATCCATTCTAATTCATTCGTACGATCCATTCTAATTCATTCGTATGATCCATTCTAATTCATTCGTACGATCCATTCTAATTCATTCGCACGATCCATTCTAATTCATTCATACGATCCATTCTAATTCATTCGCAATGAATTAGAATGGATCGTACGAATGAATTAGATTGTATCGTACGAATGAATTAGAATGGATCGTGCGAATGAATTAGAATGGATCGTACGAATGAATTAGAATGGATCGTATGAATGAATTTGAATGGATCGTGCGAATGAATTATAATGGATCGTAAGAATGAATTAGAATGGATCGTGCGAATGAATTAGAATGGATCGTACGAATGAATTAGAATAGATCGTACGAATGAATTAGAATGGATACATTCGTGCGAATGAATTAGAATGGATCGTACAAATGAATTAGAATGGATCGTGCGAATGAATTAGAATTGATCATGCGAATGAATTAGAATAGATCGTACGAATGAATTAGAATGGATCGTATGAATGAATTAGAATGGATCGTATGAATGAATTAGAAAGGATTGTACGACTGAATTAGAATGGATCATACATATGAATTAGATTGATTCATTCTAATACATTCGTACGAATGAATTAGAATGGATTCATTCATACGATCCATTCTAATTCATTCGTACGATCCATTCTAATTCATTCGCACGATCCATTCTAATTCATTCGTACCATACAATCTAATTCATTCGTACGATCGATTCTAATTCATTCGCACGATCCATTCTAATTCATTCGTACAATCCATTCTAATTCATTCGCACGAATGTATCCATTCTAATTCATTCGTACGATCCATTCTAATTCATTTGTACGATATATTCTAATTCATTCGTACGATCCATTCTAATTGATTCGCATGATCCATTCTAATTCATTCGTACGATACGATCTAATTCATACGTATGATCCATTCTAATTCAGTCGTACAATCCTTTCTAATTCATTCATACAAACCATTCTAATGGATCGTACGAATGAATTAGAATGGATACATTCGTGCGAATGAATTAGAATAGATCGTATGAATGAATTAGAATAGATACCTTCGTGCGATCCGTTCTAATTCATTCGTACGATCCATTCTAATTCATTTGTACGATACATTCTAATTCATTCGTACGATACAATCTAATTCATTCGAATGATCTATTCTAATTCATTCGTGTGATTCATTCTAATTCATTCTAATGGATCGTGGTAATGAATTAGATTGTATCGTATGAATTAGAATTAATCGTTTGTATCATACAAATTAGAATGAATGATTACAAATTCATTCGTAAGAATGAATTCATTCTAAGATCATATGAATGAATTAGAATGGATCGTACGAATGAATTAGAATGGATAATTCATTCGAAAGAATAGATTGGATTATATGAATGAATTAGAATGGATCGTACGAATAAATTAGAATGGATACATTCGTGCGAATGAATTAGAATGGATCGTACGAGTGAATTAGAATGGATCATGCGAATGAATTAGAATGGATCGTACGAATGAATTAGAATGGATCATACGAATGAATTAGATCTTATGAATGAATTAGAATGGATCGTACGAATGAGTTAGAATGAATTAGAATGGATCATAGAATGGATTAGAATGGATCGTACGAATGAATTAGAATGGATCGTGCGAATGAATTAGAATGGATCGTATGAATGAATTAGAATGGATCGTGCGAATGAATTAGAATGGATCGTACGAATAAATTAGAATGGATCGTACGAATTAATTAGAATGGATCGTGCGAATGAATTAGAATGGATCGTGCGAATGAATTAGAATGGATCGTACGAATGAATTAGAATAGATCGTATGAATGAATTAGATTGGATCCATTCGTATGAATGAATTAGAATGGATCGCACGAAGGTATCCATTCTAATTCATTCATACGATCTATTCTAATTCATTCATACGATCTATTCTAATTCATTCATACGATCCATTCTAATTCATTCGCACGATCCAATCTAATTCATTCGTACGATCCATTCTAATTCATTCGTACGATTTATTCTAATTCATTCGCACGATCCATTCGTGCGAATGAATTAGATTGGATCTTAGAATGAATTCATTCTTACGAATGAATTTGTAATCATTAATTCTAATTTGTATGATACAAACGATTAATTCTAATTCATACGATACTATCTAATTCATTACCACGATCCATTAGAATGAATTAGAATGAATTAGAATGGATCACACGAATGAATTAGAATGGATCGTTCGAATGAATTAGATTGTATCGTACGAATGAATTAGAATGTATCGTACAAATGAATTAGAATGGATCGTACAAATAAATTAGAATGGCGTACGAATGAATTAGAATGGATACATTCGTGCGAATGAATTAGAATGGATCGTACGAATGAATTAGAATGGATCGTGCGAACGAATTAGAATGGTTCATATGAATGAATTAGAGTTGATCGTGCGAATGAATTAGAATGGATCGTGCGAATGAATTAGAATGGATCGTACGAATGAATTAGAATGGATTGTACGACTGAATTAGAATGGATCATACGAATGAATTAGATTGGATCATGCGAATGAATTAGAATGGATCGTACGAATGAATTAGAATGAATACATTCTTACGAATGAATTTGTATGGTTCGTATGAATGAATTAGAATGGATCGTACGACTGAATTAGAATGGATCGTACGAATGAATTAGAATGGATCCATTCACTCGTACGATCCATTCTAATTCATTCGTACGATCTATTCTTACTCATTCGTACGATCCATTTTAATTCATTCGTACGATCCATTCTAATTCAGTCGTACAATCCATTCTAATTCATTCGTACGATCCATTCTAATTCATTCGCACGATCCATTCAAATTCATTCGCACGATCCATTCTAATTCATTAGAATGGATTGTACGACTGAATTATAATGGATCGTACGAATGAATTAGAATGGATTGTACGATCCATTCTAATTCATTCATAAGATCCATTCTAATTTATTCGCACGATCCATTCTAATTCATTCGTACGATCCATTCTAATTCATTCGAACGAATGTATCCATTCTAGATCCATTCTAATTAATTTGTATGATCCATTCTAATTCATTTGCACGATCCAATCTAATTCATTTGTACGATCCATTCTAATTCATTCGCACGATCCATTCTAATTCATTCGCACGAATGTATCCATTCTAATTCATTCGTACGATCCATTCGCACGAATGTATCCATTCTAATTCATTCGCACGATCCATTCTAATTCCTTCGTACAATCCATTCTAATTCATTCGCACGAATGTATCCATTCTAAATCATTCGCACGATCCATTCTAATTCATTCGTACGATCCATTCTAATTCATTCGCACGATCTATTCTAATTCATTCGTACGATACAATCTAATTCATTCGTATGATCCATTCTAATTCAGTCGTACAATCCATTCTAATTCATTCGTACGATCCATTCTAATTCATTCGCACGATCCATTCTAATTCATTCGCACGATCAATTCTAATTCATTCATATGATCCATTCTAATTCCTTCGCATGATCCATTCTAATTCATTCGTACGATCCATTCTAATTCATTCGCACGAATGTATCCATTCTAATTCATTCGTAAGATCTATTCTAATTCATTCGTACGATCCATTCTAATTCATTCGTACGATCCATTCTAATTCATTCGCACGATCCAATCTAATTCATTCGTACGATCCATTCTAATTCATTCGTACGATCCATTCTAATTCATTCGCACGATCCATTCTAATTCATTCGCACGATCCATTCTAATTCATTCGTACGATCCGTACGATCCATTCTAATTCAGTCGTACGATCCATTCTAATTCATTCGTACGATCCATGCGAATGAATTAGAATAGATCGTACGAATAAATTATAGTGGATACATTCATGCGAATGAATTAGAATGGATCGTGCGAATGAATACAATCTAATTCATTCGTATAATCCATTCTAATTCAGTCGTACAATCCATTCTAATTCATTCGTACGATCCATTCTAATTCATTCGCACGATCCATTCTAATTCATTCGCACGATCAATTCTAATTCATTCATATGATCCATTCTAATTCATTCGTATGATCCATTCTAATTCATTCGCATGATCCATTCTAATTCATTCGCACGAATGTATCCATTATAATTTATTCGTACGATCTATTCTAATTCATTCGCATGATCCATTCTAATTCATCCATACGATCCATTCTAATTCATTCGTACGATCCATTCTAATTCATTCGTACGATCCATTCTAATTCATTCACACGAATGTATCCATTCTAATTCATTCGCACGATCCATTCTAATTCATTCGTACGATCCATTCTAATTCAATCGTGCGGTCCATTCTAATTCATTTGCATGATCCATTCTAATTCATTCGTACGATCCATTCTAATTCATTCGTATGTATCCATTCTAATTCATTCGTACGATCTATTCTATATCATTCGCACGATCCATTCTAATTCATTCATACGATCCATTCTAATTCATTCGTACGATCCATTCTAATTTATTCGGACGATCTGTTCTAATTCATTCGTACGATCCATTCTAATTCATTCTTACGATCCTTTCTAATTCATTCGCACGATCCAATCTAATTCATTCACACGATCCATTCTAATTCATTCGTACGATCCATTCTAATTCATTCGCACGAATGTATCCATTCTAATTCATTCGTACGATCTATTCTAATTCATTCGTACGATCCATTCTAATTCTTTCATACGATCCATTCTAATTCATTCGTACGATCCATTCTAATTCATTCGCACGATCCATTCTAATTCATTCGTACGATCCATTCTAATTCATTCGCACGATCCATTCTAATTCATTCGTACAATCCATTCTAATTCATTCGCACGAATGTATCCATTCTAATTCATTCGTTCGATCTATTCTAATTCATTCGCAAGATCCATTCTAATTCATTCATACGATCCATTCTAATTCATTCGTACGATCCATTCTAATTCATTCGCACGATCCATTCTAATTCTTTCGTACGATCCATTCTAATTCATTCGCACGATCTATTCTAATTCATTCGTACGATCCATTCTAATGCAGTCGTACAATCCATTCTAATTCATTCGTACGATCCATTCTAATTCATTCGCACGATCCATTCTAATTCATTCGCACGATCCATTCTAATTCATTCTCACGATCCATTCAAATTCATTCGTACGATACATTCTAATTCATTCGCATGAATGTATCCATTCTAATTCATTCGTACGATCTATTCTAATTCATTCGTACGATCGATTCTAATTCATTCGTACGATCCATTCTAATTCATTCGCACGATCCAATCTAATTCATTCGTACGATCCATTTTAATTCATTCGTACGATCCATTCTAATTCATTCGCACGATCCATTCTAATTCATTCGTACGATCCATTCTAATTCATTCGTACGATCTATTGTAATTCATTCGCACGATCCATTCTAATTCATTCATACATCCATTCTAATTCATTCGTACGATCTATTCTAATTCATTCGCACGATCCATTCTAATTCATTCGTACGATCCATTCAAATTCATTCGTACGATCCATTCTAATTCATTCGTACGATCCATTAAAATTCATTCGTACGATCCATTCTAATTCATTCGTACGAACCATTCTAATTCATTCGTATGATCCATTCTAATTCAGTCGTACAATCCATTCTAATTCATTCGTACGATCCATTCTAATTCATTCGCACGATCCATTCGTACGAAGGAATTAGATTGGATTGTGCAAATGAATTAGAATGGATCGTACGAATGAATTAGAATGGATCAAGAATGGATACATTCGTTCGAATGAATTAGAATGGATCGTACGAATGAATTAGAATGGATCGTGCGAATGAATTAGAATGGATCTTATGAATGAATTAGAATGGATCGTGCGAATGAATTAGAATAGATCGTACAAATGAATTAGAATGGATCGTACGAATGAATTAGAATGGATTGTACGACTGAATTAGAATGGATCATACGAATGAATTAGATTGTATCGTATGAATGAATTAGAATGGATCGTGCGAATGAATTAGAATGGATCGTATGAATGAATTAGAATGGATCGTGCGAATGAATTAGAATAGATCGTACGAATGAATTAGAATGGATACATTCGTGCGAATGAATTAGAATGGATCGTACGAATGAATTAGAATGGATACATTCGTGCGAATGAATTACAATGGATCGTGCGAATGTATCTATTCTACTTCATTCGTACGATCCATTCTAGTTCATTCGTACGATCCATTCTAATTCATTCGTACGATACAATCTAATTCATTCGTATGATCCATTCTAATTCAGTCGTACAATCCATTCTAATTCATTCGTATGATCCATTCTAATTCATTTGTACGATCTATTCTAATTCATTCACACGATCCATTCTAATTCATTCATAAGATCCATTCTAATTCATTCGCACGATCCATTCTAATTCATTCGTATGATCCATTCTAATTCATTCGTACGATCCATTCTAATTCATTCGCACGATCAATTCTAATTCATTCATATGATCCATTCTAATTCATTTGCACGATCCATTCTAATTCATTCGTACGATCCATTCTAATTCATTCGCACGAATGTATCCATTCTAATTCATTCGTACGATCCATTCTAATTCATTCGCAAGATCTATTCTAATTCATTCATACGATCCATTCTAATTCATTCATACAATCCATTCTAATTCTTTCGCACGAATGTATCCATTCTAATTCATTGAGTAAGATCTATTCTAATTCAAATTCATTCTATTTCATTCGTACGTACGAATGAATTAGAATGGATCGTACGAATGAATTAGAATGGATCGTGCGAATGAATTAGAATGGATCGTGCGAATGAATTAGAATAGATCGTATGAATGAATTTGAATAGATACCTTTGTGCGATCCATTCTAATTCATTCGTACGATACAATCTAATTCATTCGTACGATCCATTCATTCATACGATCCATTCTAATTCATTCATACGATCTATTCTAATTCATTCGTACGATCTATTCTAATTCATTCATATGATCCATTCTAATTCATTCGCATGATCCAATCTAATTCATCATGCGAATGAATTAGAAGGGATCGTACGAATGAATTAGAATGGATCGTATTAATGAATTAGAATGGATCGTACAAATGAATTAGAATAGATCGTACGAATGAATTAGAATGGATACATTCGTGCGATCCATTCTAATTCATTCGTACGATCCATTCTAATTCATTTGTACGATACATTCTAATTCATTCGTACGATACAATCTAATTCATTCGAACGATCCATTCTAATTCATTCGTGTGATCCATTCTAATTCTTTCTAATTCATTCTAATGGATCGTGGTAATGAATTAGATTGTATCGTATGAATTAGAATTAATCGTTTGTATCATACAAATTAGAATGAATGATTACAAATTCATTCGTAAGAATGAATTCATTCTAAGATCCAATCTAATTCATTCGCACGAATGGATCGTGCGAATGAATTAGAATGGATCGTACGAATGAATTAGAATGGATACATTCGTGCTAATGAATTAGAATGGATCGTACGAATGAATTAGAATGGATCGTGCGAATGAATTAGAATGGATCGTGCGAATGAATTAGAATGGATTGTACGAATGAATTAGAATAAATCGTACGAATGAATTAGAATGGATCCATTCATTCGTACGATTTATTCTAATACATTCGCACGATTGATCGTACGAATGAATTAGAATGGATTGTGCGAATGAATTAGAATGGATCGTACGAATGAATTAGAATGGATCGTACGAATGAATTAGAATAGATCGTACGAATGAATTAGAATGGATCGTGCGAATGAATTAGAATGGATCATATGAATGAATTAGAATTGATCGTGCGAATGAATTAGAATGGATCGTGCGAATGAATTAGAATGGATCATACGAATGAATTAGAATGGATTGTACGACTGAATTAGAATGGATCATACGAATGTATTAGATTGTATCGTACGAATGAATTAGAATGGATCATGCGAATGAATTAGAATGGATAGTACAAATGAATTAGAATGGATCGTACGAATGAATTAGAATGGATCGTACGAATGAAATAGATTGTATCGTACGAATGAATTAGAATGGATCGTGCGAATGAATTAGAATGGATCGTACGAATGAATTAGAATGGATCGTGCGAATGAATTAGAATGGATCGTACGAATGAATTAGAATAGATCGTATGAATGAATTAGAATGGATCGTACGAATGAATGGATCGTATGAATGAATTAGAATGGATCGTGCGAATGAATTAGAATGGATCGTGCGAATGAATTAGAATGGATCGTACGAATGAATTAGAATGGATTGTACGACTGAATTAGAATGGATCGTGCGAATGAATTAGAATGGATCATACGAATGAATTAGAATTGATCATACGAATGGATTTGATTGGATCGTGCGAATGAATTAGAATGGATCGTACGAATGAATTAGAATGGATCATACAAATGAATTAGAATAGATCGTACGAATGAATTAGAATGGATACATTCGTGCGAATGAATTAGAATGGATCGTACGAATGAATTAGAATGGATCGTGCGAATGAATTAGAATGGATCATGCGAATGAATTAGAATTGATCGTACGAATGAATTAGAATGGATCGTACGAATGAATTATAATGGATCGTACGAATGAATTATAATGGATCGTACGAATGAATTAGAATGGATCGTATGAATGAATTAGAATGGATCGTGCGAATGAATTAGAATAGATCGTACGAATGAATTAGAATGGATGTATGAATGAATTAGAATGGATCGTGCGAATGAATTACAATAGATCGAACGAATGAATTAGAATGGATCGTACGAATGAATTAGAATGGATCGTGCGAATGAATTAGAATGTATCATACGAATGAATTAGAATGGATCGTACGAATGAATTAGATTGGATCGTGCGAATGAATTAGAATGGATCATGCGAATGAATTAGAATGGATCGTGCGAATGAATTAGAATGGATCGTACGAATGAATTAGAATGGATTGTACGACTGAATTAGAATGGATCATACGAATGAATTAGATTGTATCGTACGAATTAATTAGAATTGATCATGCGAATGAATTAGAATAGATCGTACGAATGAATTAGAATGGATCGTATGAATGAATTACAATGGATCGCGCGAATGAATTAGAATAGATCGTACGAATGAATTAGAATGGATACATTCGTGCAAATGAATTAGAATGGATCGTACGAATGAATTAGAATGGATCGTGCGAATGAATTAGAATGGATCGTACGAATGAATTAGAAAGGATCATACGAATGAATTAGATTGTATCGTACGAATGAATTAGAATGGATCGTGCGAATGAATTAGATTTGATCGTACGAATGAATTACAATTGATCGTGCGAATGAATTAGAATAGATCGTGTGA
This sequence comes from Chamaelirium japonicum, assembly GCA_947650365.1. Taxonomy (NCBI): domain Eukaryota; kingdom Viridiplantae; phylum Streptophyta; class Magnoliopsida; order Liliales; family Melanthiaceae; genus Chamaelirium; species Chamaelirium japonicum. Next base: position 28,043,139 of record OX393556.1, read on the forward strand.
ATGAATTAGAATGGATCGTACGAATGAATTAGATTGGATCGTGCGAATGAATTAGATTGGATCATACGAATGAGTTAGAATGGATCGTACGAATGAATTAGAATGGATCGTACGAATGAATTAGAATGGATCATAAGTATGAATTAGAATGGATCATGCGAATGAATTAGAATGGATCATGCGAATGATTTAGAATGGATCGTACGAATGAATTAGAATGGATCGTACGAATAAACTAGATTGGATCGTGCGAATGAATTAGAATGGATCGTACGAATGAACTAGAATGGATCGTACGAATGAATTAGAATGGATCGTACGAATGAATTAGAATAGATCGTATGACTGAATTAGAATGGATCGTATGAATGAATGGATCGTACGAATGAATTAGATTGTATCGTACGAATTTATTCGCACGAATGTATCCATTCTAATTCATTCGTACGATCTATTCTAATTCATTCGCACGATCCATTCTAATTCATTCGTACGATACAATCAAATTCATTCGTATGTTCCATGCTAATTCATCCGCACGAATGTATCCATTCTAATGCATTCGTACGATCCATTCTAATTCATTAGAATGGATTAGAATGGATCTAATTCTAGTTCATTCGTACGATCCATTCTAATTCATTCGCACGAATGTATCCATTCTACTTCATTCGTACGATCCATTCTAGTTCATTCATACGATCCATTCTAATTCATTCGCACGATCCATTCAAATTTATTCGTACGATCCATTCTATTTCATTCGTACGATCCATTCTTACTCATTCGTACGATCCATTCTAATTCATTCGCACGAATGTATCCATTCTAATTCATTCGTACGATCCATTCTAATTCATTCGTACGATACAATCTAATTCATTCGTATGATCTATTCTAATTCATTCGTACGATCCATTCTAATTCATTCGTACGATCCATTCTAATTCATTCGCACGATCCATTCTAATTCATTCGCACGATCAATTCTAATTCATTCATATGATCCATTCTAATTCATTCGCACGATCCATTCTAATTCATTCGTACGATCCATTCTAATTCATTCGCATGAATGTATCCATTCTAATTCATTCGTACGATCCATTCTAATTCATTCGCACGATCTATTCTAATTCATTCATACGATCCATTCTAATTCATTCATACAATCCATTCTAATTCTTTCGCACGAATGTATCCATTCTAATTCATTCGTACGATCCATTCTAATTCATTCGCACGATCCATTCTAATTCATTCGTACGATCCATTCTAATTCATTCGCACGAATGTATCCATTTTAATTCATTCGTACGATCTATTATAATTCATTCACACGATCCATTCTAATTCATTCATACGATCCATTCTAATTCATTAGTACGATCCATTCTAATTCATTCGCACGATCCATTCTAATTCATTCGCACGATCCATTCTAATTCATTCGTACGATCCATTCTAGTTCATTCGCATGTTCGATTCTAATTCATTCGCACGATCCATTCTAATTCATTCATACGATCCATTCTAATTCATTTGCACAATCCATTCTAATTCATTCAAATTCATTCGTATGATCCATTCTATTTCATTCGTACGACTGAATTAGAATGGATACATTCGTGCGAAAGAATTAGAATGGATTGTATGAATGAATTAGAATGGATCGTATGAATGAATTAGAATAGATCGTACGAATGAATTAGAATGGATCGTACGAATGAATTAGAATGGATCGTACGACTGAATTTGAATGGATCGTGCGAATGAATTAGAATGGATCATACAATTGAACTAGAATGGATCGTACGAATGAAGTAGAATGGATACTGTTGGGGGTAGCTGAAATCCTCCCTGGAGTTCGCACCCCCCCCCCCCCCCCCCCCGTGCTCACCAAATCACCTTGACAGGGAGCGAGATCCACATTAGGCTGAAAGGGCCTAGGCCAAGAGCACTCTTAGGAGCTCGCCTAAGCTCGATGGAGCTCGCCTGAGATCGCCCAGGAGCTCGCCTAAGCTCGCTCAGGAGCGCGCTAAGCTCACCCAGAAGCTCGCCAACTCGCCCAGGAGCTCGCCTAAGCTCGCTCAGGAGCTCGCCAAGCTCACCCAGGAGCTCGCCAAACTCGCCCAGGAGCTCGCCTAAGCTCGCTCAGGAGCTCGCCAAGCTCACCCAGGAGCTCGCCTAAGCTCGCTCAGGAGCTCGCCCCGGAGCTCGCCAAGCCCGCGCGAGAACTCGGTGGCAGTGATAGCGGGAGTTAGACCGTCATGCATAACGAAGACACCGGCATCGCAAACGCCCCTAGCTCGCGCAGGAGCTCGCCCCTAGCTCGCGCAGGAGCTCGCCCAAGCTCGCGAAGGAGCTCATCCAAGCTCGCTCAGGAGCTCGCCCAAGCTCTCCAGAATTCCCCAGTTTATCGAAGAGGTTGCTCCCGCGAGGTCCGACTCTTGATAGATGTGGAAGAGAAGGCGGAGCAATGGAGGGTGGGCTCACCTTAGCTCCCATCGGAGGATGCCCACAATATATGAGAGGATGCCAGGTGTCAAAACCCCACGGAAGCTACACGGACAAACGTGGTCCACGGAAGCTCGCTCGAATCAGTTCGAGACCTCCCAGACTTGAACATTCCAGAATGGCCACCTGGCCACGACAAGAAAGATTCCCTCCCCCACTCAAACCGCCTGGCAGGCTTGACGACAGAATGTCAGGGCGCGAGTACCGAGGACTGTCAGACCCATGCGAGCCAGAACGTGGGGGGTCTAGAAGGCGCCAGAAGAATCTCCACGTATCGGGCCACGGTAGGCCGCCGATTGCTATAAATGCTCACCCCCAGGCTCCATAGTAGAGGTTGGAATTCCTTTTCCCTACCACTTTGGTATACCGCAGCTCGCCGTTGTGCCACCGTTGGGTCTGCGCTCCTAAGGGAGCCAGCCATTCTCACGTTCTCTTTTCTTTGTCTTGCAGGCAGCCCGCACGGACCAGCGAAAATCCCCCGAACATTAGGCGCCGTCTGTGGGATCTTCGACTGGTTCCTGCGAGAACGCCCACGACCACGCGGTTGAGCGCCGTTCGCTCTCGTAATATCAAGGATGGCTCCGACGACAAGGGGACGCAGGCGACCGAGGACTCGTGCCAGATCTACGCCCAGCGAGCCTCCGGTCGAGACCCCTCAGCCCCAGGTCCCGCTCAGCGACCAACTCTTGTTGGAGATGTTGGCCACCCAGCGGGCCATGATGGAGGAACTGACGCGATTGCGTCAGGCTCCGGCGGCCAGCCGGCGGTCTGGGCCGGCGAAGACGGCGTCTCCGGTGCGACCACCGGTGTCAACATCGTGACCGCCCATGGTCGCTCCGGCGCGGCAGGTTTCCCATCCGGAACCCCCAGTCGGGAGAGCGGCTGCGCGAGGGGTACCGGAAACCCCGCTCACGAGGTTGCAGAAGCTAGTCACCCAGCGATCTAGCAACCGGGCGACCTCGCGTGCGACCATCCCTTGCCGCCGTAGCCGGAGCATTGATTCTGACGGATCGGAGGAAAGGTCTCTAGAGCGGGACCGCGACCCGCGCCATCGGTGACGAGGGAAAGAGCCCACGGTGGAAATACCTTCCGAAGCTCGCGAGGCAACGTCCTCCCACAGGCCAACTGACGCGTTGAAGGAATCCGCGGGTGGACGGCAAGGAGGCCGCCGAGCGGTTGCCTCCGAGGGTCGCCGCGGGGTGGGACCGACCTCGCCACAAGGGAGCGTACAAGACCGCCTAGGACCTGCGCAGCCGCCTCTGGGAGTTCTCCCCGGGCACTGGCAGCGATCTAGTGCGCCAGTAGATTTACTGGAAGATCTCGCCGCCCACGGAGGTAGCTCGCCTTTCACCAGCGAGGTCCACCGAGGGGGTTTTCCGCACCACTGGACCCCCCCGAAGTTTGTATTGTTCGACGGATCGCAGGATCCCGTTGACCATCTCTTGGCCTACAGAAAGCTTCTGTTTTTCCGGGACCAAGACCATGTCTTGTGCCGAGCATTCCCGAGTAGTCTGATCGGCTCGGCATTGAACTGGTTCCACAAGTTGCCGCCCGGCATGATCCCTGACTTTCCAACTCTCTCTAGGCTATTCCTGGAGCAGTATCGCTGCAATAGGCAGCCCCCGAAGAGAATCGAGTCTCTGTTTACCTTAACCATGGGAGCTCGCGAGACGCTCCGGTGCTTCGCAACGCGATTCTGAAGCGCCTACCTCGCTCTGGAAGACGCGGCGGGCCAAGATCGTACCGTGGTGAGCGCTTTCAGAAGCGCCCTCCCCGAGGGTTGCAAGCTTCATGACGCTCTAGTGATCAAGGACCCTCGCACGATGGTTGAACTATTTGCCCTGGTCCAGCAACACATCAAGCTCGAAGACACCGTGCTAGACCGGAAGGGAAAGGCAATCGAGCAACGACCTCCTCCGGCCCCGCGACCGCTGGTCGTTAAGGCCGTAGAGAGAAGGGAAGTGCCCCTGGCGGTGCCTTTGCCTGGACCGCCCGCTGCCCCTGCTGAACAGCCCGCTGCCCCTGCTGAACAGCCCGCTGAAGCCCCCGCGGCTGTCGCTGGAAGGCCGGCGAACTGGCGCTTGCCTCCAGGACCCGGGGAGCGGGACTTCACCGTGCTAACCCACTCGCCAGGACAAATCTTCCATCAGATTCGGAATGAACCTTTCTTCCATTACCCGCCACCCCTGCAGGTCGGAGAGCCCGGCTCTACCGATAACTCGCGGCGGTGCGCTTTTCATCGAAGCCCTGGGCATCACACTAACAGATGCCGGGCTCTCAAGAACCACCTCGAGGATTTGGTCACCCAAGGCCACTTGAATCAGTTTATTTCGCCTCTAAGGAGGTTCGAGGTGGTACCGGCACGGGCTCCTCGGGAGGGAGATCGCCCGGGGCCCGCTGAGCCCGCCCTGCCTCCGCCTCCCCCGGGAGGACCGGCGATCTGCCATACCATTAGCGGGCGGCTGAGTGGCCCGAGATCCAGTAATGAAGCCCGCCGACGAGTCAGGGAGATAGAGCGGGCACAGAAGGTATTTTCCATCTCGCTAACTCCTACTTTACTTCAAGCACCAAGGGTGGAAGCCCGCGATTTTCTCTGGTTTTCGGAAGATGACATGACTGGGGTCGTTACGCCCCACAATGACCCCCTCGTTATACGCCTGATGATGGCTAACATCGAAGTGAGGCGGGCTCTGGTTGATTCGGGGAGCGCCGTGGACATCCTTTTTCTGTCGGCCTATCTGCGAATGGCGTTGAGACTCGCCGACCTGTCTCCCTCGACGAGCTCCCTCAGTGGATTCACCGGCGAGGTCGCCAAAGTGGCAGGGGAGATAACCCTCACTGTGACCGCTGGCCCGGAGGCTCGCCAAGTCCGCTTCGCGGTAGTGGATGGAAGTTCCGCATTTAACGCCATCCTTGGGCGGCCTTGGCTAAGGCAAATAAATGCGGTAGCTTCACCCAACCATCAGGCCCTCAAATTCCAGACCGCGAGCGGGGTCGTAGTAATTCGGGGTGATCAGGTAGCCGCTACCCGATGCGAGCAGGATGTCCTTCACCTTATGGACATGGAGGTCGCCGAGGCCAAGAGGCCCGCACCCTCCTAGCAGTTACCGCCCGCTACGAGCGAGCTATTGGGGAGCCCGCTGGAGGCCTCCTCGCTTAAGTCCCCTACTCCACCCCCGGGTGGGAGCGGTGTGGACCTTAAGTTGGAGGAGGGAGGTCGCCCGACAACCCCCAAGAAAGGAAGTCTTCCAATTGCCGAACCACTTCAAGAGGTCGACATCGGCGGCGAAGAAGGGCCAAGAGTTGTTAGCCTCGGGACCTCGCTAACCAAGGGCGAGGTCCTGGCCATAACCAACTTGCTCAGGGAATACCCTGACGTATTCGCTTGGAGCTTCGCGGACATGCCAGGGATTGACCCGGAGGTCGCCTGTCATCGTCTGCACACCATGAAGGAGTTCCCGCCGGTCAAGCAGAAAGCTCGGCACATACCTGCTGCAAAGTCCGTTGCAGTGGCGGCGGAGATAGACAAGCTGGAGTGAGCCGGCTTCATCCGCGAGGCGCACTTCCCCGAGTGGATCTCCAATATCGTGGCGGTGCCAAAGAAGAGCGGAGCGGTCAGGGTGTGCATCGACTTCTCCGACCTCAATAAGGCATGCCCGAAGGACGGATTTCCTCTTCCGAGAATAGGCGCACTGGTCGACGCAGCTGTCGGGTTCCAGGCCCTGTCCTTCATGGATGGATATTCGGGGTATAACCAGATACCTCTCCACGCCGACGATCAGGAGAAGACCGCCTTCTACTCTGGGGCGGGCTACCAGAAGTTGTACTGCTATCGAGTGATGCCGTTCGGACTTAAGAACGCTGGAGCGACCTACCAACGGTTAGTCACTCAGATGTTCAAAGATCAGATCGGCAGAAACGTCGAAGTTTATGTAGACGACCTCCTGGTGAAGAGTCGGGAGCGGGAGGGGCATGTTGCCGATCTCCGCGAAACCTTCGAGGTACTGAGAAAGTACTAAATGAGGCTAAACCCGGCGAAGTGCGCATTCGGGGTGACGTTGGGGAAATTCCTCGGGTACCTGGTCACCCACAGGGGGATCGAGGCCGACCCTGGGCAAATCCGAGCGCTTGTCGAAATGCCCACGCCGAGGACCCGGCAGGAAGTCCAGAGACTGAGCGGGCGAATCGCCGTGCTCAATCGGTTCATCTCCAAATCCTCAGACAACTGCCGACCTCTTTTCGAGCTGCTACGAAAAGGAGCGAGCATTTGTTGGGATGAGAAGTGCGAGCACGCCTTCCAAAAGATCAAAGACTACCTGACGAGCCCACCGATCTTAGCGGCACCCAAAGAGGGCACCGAACTCGGCGTGTACCTTGCGGTCACTGAGAATTCGGTGAGCGGGGTCCTGGTTGTGGAAGAAGCAAAGGTGGAGCGGCCTGTCTACTTTGTAAGCCACACGATGCTTCCCGCTGAGCTCCGGTATCGACCAATCGAGAAGGTCGCATTGGCCATGGTCCTTACCGCGAGAAAGCTCCACCCCTACTTCTCGACGCACCCTGTCCGGGTCATCACAGAGCACCCTCTAAAGAGCGCGCTCTCCAGGCCCTCAGTAGCCGGCAGGCTCTACCGTTGGTCCGCCGAGCTCGCCGCCTATGGTTTGGAGTATGTCCCTCGAGTTGCTGTCAAAGGACAGGCGCTCGCCGATTTCTTGGCGGACTTCCCCATAGAAGAACCGGTCCAATACCGGGAGGATGAGCCAACTGAGGCACACCCTGGGAAGGCGAGGTTCTAAGACAACCAAGGCGAGCATCCTCCAACTAAGCGTTCAGAGGAGGCAGGCTGGGAATTATTCGTCGATGGATCCTCCAACGCTTTGGGGGCTGGGATCGGGGTCGCACTGATCGCCCAGTCGGTACTTCTGGAGAAGTCAGTCCGACTGGATTTCGCCGCTACCAACAATGAGGCGGAATATGAGGCGCTGCTGGCTGGCCTGGAGCTCGCTCAAGAGGTAGGCGCCAAACGCTTGAAGGTCTTTAGCGATTCCCAGCTAATTGTTTGCCAAGTCAATGGGGAGTACGCCTCTCGGGACGCACGAATGGCGGGCTATGTGGATCTGGTGAAGCACAAGGCCGCGGAGTTCGAAAAGATCTCTTCGAGCAAATTCCGTGAGCCGATAATAGGCGAGCTGATGCTTTGGCAAACGCCGCCTCTTTGCTGGGAACATCAGAGGCTCGCCAGATTCTCATCGAGGTCCAAAATCAGTCTCGGCTCCAACTGATGGAGCCCGCTGTTAACCAAGTCTCCGCCGACGTACCACCTAGCGGGTGGACCGCCCCCATTTTTCGCTTTCTCCAGAAGGGCGAGCTACCAGAGGATAGAGAGGAAGCCCGGCGAGTGGAGAAATGCGTTGGGCGCTATCTCATTCGCTGGGATCGCCTTTTTCGAAGATCCTTTGGCGGGCCAAGTCTCTGTTGCGTCGAGAGCCCGGAAACCGAAGAAGTTCTAAAGTGCATTCACTCTGGTGAGCTGGGAAACCACGCTGGTGGGCGGTCTCTGGCTGCGAAAGTACGAAGGCAAGGATACTGGTGGCCCACTCTGGAGCAAGACGCTTTGAATGTCGCCCAGAGGTGCATCCAGTGCCAGAAGCACACCACCACGAACCATATGCCCGCAGAAGAACTGCATCCTCTGGCGAGCCCCTGGCCTTTCCAGCAATGGGGGTTGGACATTGTGGGACCTTTCCCTGTGTCAGCCCGGCAAAAGAAATTCATCCTAGTAGCTACGGACTACTTCACCAAATGGGTGGAAGCGGTCCCGCTAGCTAAGATAGGCGAGAAGCAGGTAAAAGACTTCCTTTGGAAGAATATTTTCTGCCGGTTCGGTCTGCCTCGGGTACTTATCACCGACAATGGTCGCCAGTTCGACAATCGCTTAGTCAGAAGCTTTTGTGTTGAATATGGAGTCGACCTAAGATTCTCTTCCCCAAGGTACCCTCAAAGCAACGGGCAGGCCGAAGCAACGAATCGCGTGATCTTGGACAACCTAAAGAAGAGGCTGGAAGGGAAAAAAGGATTGTGGGAGCAGGAGCTCGATGGAGTCTTGTGGGCCTATCGCACTACTCCAAGTCGCTCAACTAACGAATCCCCTTTCAGTCTCACTTTTGGTTGCGAAGCCGTGCTGCCCATAGAGGCCGAGCTGCCCACTGAAAGAAGGCTTGCGTCGGCGGAGGTCGACAACGACAAACTGCTCGTCGACTCCCTTGATCAGCTCGAAGAAGGGCGAGAGCGTGCCAATCTACACCTCGCCGGATACAGACAAGAGATGAAGCGCGCCTATGACAAAAGAGTCCGCCATCGGGCATTTAAGGCCGGCGATCTGGTGATGAGAAAGGTGTTCGCCAACACGCAAGAGCCTAATGCCAGAAAGCTCGCGGCGAACTGGGAAGGCCCATACATAATACACGAAGCAGGAAGCTCGGGGGCTTACCGGTTGATGACCGCTGGAGGCGACCTGTTAGAGCGACCTTGGAACGCTCTGTACCTCCGCAAGTTCTATGCCTAAGGGAATTTTTGTAAATTCTGAAGAAGTTATGAATGAACGATGGGGGTTTTTCAACAATTTAACTAGGAAGCTCGGCACATACTGAGCCCGCATGATTTATAGTGTGCAGTCCACCGTTGTGCGGACTTAAAGCAAGACCGGGATCCTCAGAGGCAGCCAGTGGGCGACCTTGAGCTTCCCGGGGCAGTCCGCCGTTGTGCGGACTTAAAGCAAGACCGGGATCCTCAGAGGCAGCCAGTGGGCGACCTTGAGCTTCCCGGGGCAGTCCGCCGTTGTGCGGACTTAAAGCAAGACCGGGATCCTCAGAGGCAGCCAGTGGGCGACCTTGAGCTTCCCGGGGCAGTCCACCGTTGTGCGGACTTAAAGCAAGACCGGGATCCTCAGAGGCAGCCAGTGGGCGACCTTGAGCTTCCCGGGGCAGTCCGCCGTTGTGCGGACTTAAAGCAAGACCGGGATCCTCAGAGGCAGCCAATGGGCGACCTTGAGTTTCCCGGGGTAGTCCGCCGCTGTGCGGACTTAAAGCAAGACCGGGATCCTCAGAGGCAGCCAGTGGGCAACCTTGAGCTTCCCGGGGAAGTCCGCTGCCTAGTGGACTCTAAACCTAACCAGGATCCTTCGCGTTCACCTGCCATGAACGGAAGCATCCTGGCGTTGGCAAACCCCTCAAAGGGCGAGCCCGCCAAACAGGATCATCGAGAGAAATTAACCGGGCAGGGGGCAGCTAGCACTTATTAGTTTCCTTTAAAATAAAAATGGTTTAAGTCTCTGAGTGTAGGGAAGTTTTTGAAGTCTTTTGGTTCGTTTAAACGTTTTCCGGGCTCAGAGACTATCGAGTTTTTACGAACCTGCCAAGTTTTTCGTTTGCATATACTTAAAAATAAAAAGTTTGAATCGAATTAGCTGCCTCGCCCGGGGTATCGCTCTCGAGGTCGCTGCGAACTCCTAAAGCGTACTCATGAGCAACACAAGGAAAGGAAAAGAGACATGGAAAAGTAAGGAACAGAGGCGAGCTCAAAAGGATATGTCATTCACTATACTGAAAATGATTACAAGGGTTACAAAGGTACAGCCTAGGCTGGGCCCGCGCCAGTGCCCGCGTCGTCATCACGCTTCCTCTTTTTCAACCTTTCGGCCTTGTACTTCTCGATGGCGTCGAGCGCACCTTTCCGCAGGAGCTCGTTGAGCTGCGCCTGGAGGCGGCGTTGCTGAGCGTGGAGGTCTTGGAGATGCGTCTCCCTCAGAGACGCGATCTCATCCCTAGAGGCCGCCAACTGACGTTGGAGTTCGGAGATTTCCTTCTGGGCGGCCTCTTCAGCTCGACGGGCCCCTTGCGCATCGGATAGGGCACGGTCACGGGCGTCCTCAACCGAAGCTAGCATGGTGGTGAAGGTGGCGGCCCGCTGGCGCAGTTCATCGACCTCCGTGTTAGAGGAGGCGACCTGCTGGCGCAGCCGGTCCACTTCAGCCCGCAGCTCGCCCGACCGGTCCATTTGGCGGATTCGAAGGATGTACTCGTCTACTCTCCTCTCCGAGTCATGGAGAGTGTCATCGTAGAGAGCGACAGTATCCCCCACGACTTCCGCGACCTCGTCGGCGAGAGCCCGGCTGACCCGCTCTACCTGCGAAAAGTGCGAACAGTTTGAGTTAGAAGTTAGAGCAGGAGTTTGGGGACAAAGAAGTGTGAAGGTAGTCTTACCTCGAGCAGTCGGTTGATGAGAGCGATGTAGGGAGTCCGAGCGAAGATGTTGCGCCCCAGGATCTCCCGCATGAAGAAAGGGGTGCGCTCGGGGTCGCCAGAGGAGGAGCCCGCCTGGCTTACCTCGGCAGGAGCAGCGGGAGGAGGCGCAGTGATGGCAGCAGCAGCGGGCTCGGTCCCTTGAGCACCGGCGACCCCTTCATTGGCAGGGGAGGGCACGGCGGTTCCCCCTTGCCCGGGCAAGTCCGGGCCCGAGTTTTCCGAGCTGGAGCATGGAAAGTCGTCTAGGATGGCCCCCAGGTCCGGAGACCAGTAGACCAACCAGCCCAGCTCTGGGAGAGGAGGAACCTCAAGAGCGCCAGGAGCGGGCTCGGACGCGGGCGCGCTGATAGCAGGTGCAGGTGCAGGCGCAGGCTCGGGCGCGGGCGCGCTGGTAGCATGCGCAGGCGCGGGCTCGGGCGCGGGCACGCTGAGGGAAGGCGGAGGCGCGAGCACGGGCTCGGGCGCCGGCGTGCTGGCAGGCGCAGGCTCAGGCACGGGCTCGGGCTCGAGCGCGGGCGCGGGCGCGGGCGCGGGCTCGGGCGCAGGCGCGATAGCAGCGGCGGGCTCAAGCGCGGGTGCAGGCGCGGACTCGGGCGCGGGTGCAGGCGCGGGCTCGGGCGTGTGCTCGGGCACAGGCGCGCTAGCAGCGGAGGGCGCAGGCACGGGCGCGGACGTGCTGGGAGCAGGCGCGGCCGGTGTTGGCATCGAGCTCGGAGCAGGCGGAGGATTTGAGCTCGGCGGAGCTGATCCCTCAAAGGGCGGGGAAGGCCCCGCAGTTGCAGCTGCGGGCTCATCTTCTGAAGCCCGCTCATCGTCATCGGAGCTGGAGGTCGTGCAGATATCATCGGCTGATCCCAAGCCCGCCTCCGCGAGGGCGGCCTTCCTCCGCTCCTCGATGACTTGTTGGAAGGCTTCACGAGCCTCCCGAACAATGCTGTCCTCTCCCGACGGGCGGGCTGGAGGAGTCTTCTTCTTCTTCGACTTCTTCCGCGGAGCGCCCTCCTCTGGATTCATCACCACAATAAACAAAGTTTTAGTCAGATCGCCTGGGAACTCGCGCATCAGCACTTCAGCCATTGGGGACTCTACTTCCGCCATGCTGAGAAGAAGCTCGACGCGCGGATCCTCTGGCTCGACGAAGGAAATGTGACGTCGCCGAGGCTCCGGGGCGGGGGCCCTCGGAGAAATGACAGAGAGAGAGGTCGCCTGACCTGGGGCTGCTTCGCGGGTTGGTGGCGGCGGTGGCGCGACATCCTCCTCGTCGAGCATCTCGAGGGTGTCCTTGTCGGCGACCTGGATGGGGGAAGCCCGCTTCTTCCCCTTCCTCGTCGAGCTCCCCGCGGCGGAGGTCCCGGCAGCAGGCCGGGAGACCGTGACCTTCCTCTGCATCACCTTCTGCCGGGTGGTGATGGTTCCGGTCCGTAGATCCTTCCAGAGGAAGGAGAAGTCCGGCGCCAGGATCTTCTCGGGAGTCCGCCCCCCGAGGAAGTGCAAGATCGCCTCATCGAGAGATTTCTCTCGGGCTGCGGAGATGCATTTCTTCCCCTTGGGGCGATACTCCGCGATCTCCTTGAAGACCGGCAGAGGCGGTCTGCCGGGAAGAGAGCGGACTCCGGCGCAGGTACCTCGCCAGTTGCCCTTGACCACGAACGGATACTCCTTCCAGTACCGATCCTTGTTCTCGACCGCGGAGAAGGGCAGCACCTCGCCGGGGCGGCCTGAGAGGTAGAAGTGGCCGCAGTCGACCACGCTGAAGACTGTCCCCGGCTTGAGGGACCACTTCTTCAAGAGGTAGGCCAGGGGGATCCTCATGTTGAGGGCTTCCTCGATTTGAGAAAGCCCGTAAAGAATCCCCCACGAGTTGCCTGGGAGCTGGGCGGGGCATAAGCCCGCCAGCTCCAGGAGCTCGCTGGCTAGATGGTTCAGGGGCAGCCGAAGCCCTGACCATATTTGCCCCACGGAGACCGCGGTTCCGGAGAGCGGTCTCCCCGATCTCGGGAAGGGGAGAATAGCGAGCTCTTGAGGGATACCCGCCGCTGTCCGTAGACTCTCGGGGACGGGCACGCCCCCGATGTCGTTGAACCAGAGGACGGCGGGCTCCTTGGGAGGAGCCTCTCTCTCGGTGCCTGGAGCGAGCACCGAGATGGGGGCGACATTGAGAGGCTCCTCCCGAGAGGTCGCAGCGGCAGCAGCAGCGGTTGAAGAAGAAGCGGCAGCAGAGGAAGCCATGAGTGCAAGAGGGCGCTAGCGAGCTGCGAGTTGAGAGGGCGCTAGCGAGCTGCGAGTTGAGAAAGTTATGGGAGAAGGGAGAGCTGTTTTTCACGCAGCGGTAAAAATCGCCCCCCGTATCCTATTTATAGGCAAGTGAGAGACAGGCGAATCGATCCGCAGTTAATGCCCAAGCGCGCGTGGCGAGGCGACGTGACGGCGATCGAAGTGACAGCTCGCCCTTCGCCAATCAGGCAGTGCCGCGTGGGCCACGCGTGAAAAAAGATGCGTCGGCGCTGACACTGTCATTACTGACAAAAGAAGCGCGAATGAGGAGGAGACACGTGTCTCGCGCCGATCGGGATCTCATGATGAGATTCGCCGTATCAGCGTTGAGCCTCGCGTCGCATTTAAGGTGAAGCGACCGTTGGAGATTTGGTGCGATACCCAAGTTACAAGATCGCTTGCGGCAGGTGCCCGCAGCTCGCCCGAGGCAGACCCTGGCCGCATGTGACGAGCTCGCATCGGAAGGAGATCGCTCGTGGCTGACGCTCCCGGCCCGCCCAGCATTTGAGAAGTACTGGCAGTCAAAGCTCTCGGCGTAGACTGCCCGCGGCAGGCGCCCAAGCTCGCCCGAAGCAGACCCTGGCCGCATGTGACAAGCTCGCATCGGAAGGAGATCGCTCGTGGCTGACACTCCCGGCCCGCCCAGCGTTTGAGAAGTACTGGCAGTCAAGCTCTCGGCGCAGATTGCTCGCGGCAGGTGCCCGCAGCTCGCCCGAGGCAGACCCTGGCCGCATGTGACAAGCTCGCATCGGAAGGAGATCGCTCGTGGCTGACGCTCCCGGCCCGCCCAGCGTTTGAGAAGTACTGAGAGTCAAAACTCTCGACGCAGACCGCCCGCGGCAGGCGCCCAAGCTCGCCCGAAGCAGACCCTGACCGCATGTGAGGAGCTCGCATCGGAAGGAGATCGCTCGTGGCTGATGCTCGTGGCCCGCCCGGCGTTTGTGAAATACTGGCAGTCAAAGCTCTCGGCGTAGGCCGTCATCGCTACTATCTCCGCCCCACAAGAAAACTGTTACGGCAGACATTGATATCAGGCACATTACCAGGGATAGGAGTTCGCTAAGACTCCTGAGCAAGCGCCAAAGTCTCCTTGGTCGCTCCCTCAGGAGGGGGTAATGTTGGGGGTAGCTGAAATCTGCCCTGGAGTTCGCACCCCCCCCCCCCCCCCCCCCCCCGTGCTCACCAAATCACCTTGACAGGGAGCGAGATCCACATTAGGCTGAAAGGGCCTAGGCCAAGAGCACTCTTAGGAGCTCGCCTAAGCTCGATGGAGCTCGCCTGAGATCGCCCAGGAGCTCGCCTAAGCTCGCTCAGGAGCGCGCTAAGCTCACTTAGAAGCTCGCCAACTCGCCCAGGAGCTCGCCTAAGCTGGCTCAGGAGCTCGCCAAGCTCACCCAGGAGCTCGCCAAACTCGCCCAGGAGCTCGTCTAAGCTCGCTCAGGAGCTCGCCAAGCTCACCCAGGAGCTCGCCCCGGAGCTCGCCAAGCCCGCGCGAGAACTCGCTGGCAGTGATAGCGGGAGTTAGAACGTCATGCATAACGAAGACACCGGCATCGCAAACGCCCCTAGCTCGTGCAGGAGCTCGCCCCTAGCTCGCGCAGGAGCTCGCCCAAGCTCGCGAAGGAGCTCATCCAAGCTCGCTCAGGAGCTCGCCCAAGCTCGCCAGAATTCCCCAGTTTATCGAAGAGGTTGCTCCCGCGAGGTCCGACTCTTGATAGATGTGGAAGAGAAGGCGGAGCAATGGAGGGCGGGCTCACCTTAGCTCCCATCGGAGGACGCCCACAATGTATGAGAGGATGCCAGGTGTCAAAACCCCACGGAAGCTACGCGGACAAACGTGGTCCACGGAAGCTCGCTCGAATCAGTTCGAGACCTCCCAGACTTGAACATTCCAGAATGGCCACCTGGCCACGACAAGAAAGATTCCCTCCCCCACTCAAACCGCCTGGCAGGCTTGACGACAGAATGTCAGGGCGCGAGTACCAAGGACTGTCAGACCCACGCGAGCCAGAACGTGGGGGGTCTAGAAGGCGCCAGAAGAATCTCCACGTGTCAGGCCACGGTAGGCCGCCGATTGCTATAAATGCTCACCCCCAGGCTCCATAGTAGAGGTTGGAATTCCTTTTCCCTACCACTTTGGTATACCGCAGCTCGCCGTTGTGCCACCGTGACTGACTTGAGCGTCGGAGGGTCTGCGCTCCTAAGGGAGCCAGCCGTTCTCACGTTCTCTTTTATTTGTCTTGCAGGCAGCCCGCACGGACCAGCGAAAATCCCCCGAACAGATACATTCGTGTGAATGAATTAGAATGGATCGTACGAATGAATTAGAATTGATCGTACAAATGAATTAGAATAGATTATACGAATGAATTAGAATGGATCGTGCGAATGAATTAGAATAGATCGTACAAATGAATTAGAATGGATCGTACGAATGAATTAGAATGGATTAGAATGGATAGATCGTACGAATGAATTAGAATGGATACATTCGTGCGAATGAATTAGAATGGATCGTACGAATGAATTAGAATGGATCGTGCGAATGAATTAGAATGGATCATATGAATGAATTAGAATTGATCGTGCGAATGAATTAGAATGGATCGTACGAATGAATTAGAATCGATCGTACGAATGAATTAGAATGGATGTATGAATGAATTAGAATGGATCGTGCGAATGAATTAGAATAGATCGTACGAATGAATTAGAATGGATCGTACGAATGAATTAGATTGTATCGTACGAATGAATTAGAATGGATCGTACGAATGAATTAGATTGGATCGTGCGAATGAATTAGAATGGATCGTACGAATGAATTAGAATCGATCGTACGACTGAATTAGAATAGATCGTACAAATGAATTAGAATGGATACATTCGTGCGAATGAATTAGAATGGATCGTACGAATGAATTAGAATGGATCGTGCGAATGATTTAGAATGAATCATATGAATGAATTAGAATAGATCGTGCGAATGAATTAGAATGGATCGTGCGAATGAATTAGAATGGATCGTACGAATGAATTAGAATTGATTGTACGACTGAATTAGAATGGATCATACGAATGAATTAAATTGTATTGTACGATCCATTCTAATTCAATCTAATTCGTTCGTACAATCCATTCTAATTCATTCGCACGAATGTATCCATTCGTACGATCCATTCTAATTCATTCGTACGAATGAATTATAAGGGATCGTACGATACAATCTAATTAATTCGTATGATCCATTCTAATTCAGTCGTACAATCCATTCTAATTCCTTCATACGAACCATACAAATTCATTCGTAAAAATGTATTCATTCTAATTCATTCGTACGATCCATTCTAATTCATTCGCATGATCCATTCTAATTCATTCGTATGATCCATTCTAATTCAGTCGTACAATCCATTCTAATTCATTCGTACGATCCATTCTAATTCATTTGTACGATCTATTCTAATTCATTCGCACGATCAATTCCAATTCATTCATAAGATCCATTCTAATTCATTCGCACGATCCATTCTAGTTCATTCGTACGATCCATTCTAATTTATTCGAGCGAATGTATCCATTCTAGATCCATTCTAATTCATTCGTACGATCCATTCTAATTCTTATGCACGATCCAATCTAATTCATTCGTACGATCCATTCTAATTCATTCGCACGATCCATTCTAATTCATTCGCACGAATGTATCCATTATAATTTATTCGTACGATCTATTCTTATTCATTCGCATGATCCATTCTAATTCATCCATACGATCCATTCTAATTCATTCGTACGATCCATTCTAATTCATTCGCACGATCCATTCTAATTCATTCGTACGATACAATCTAATTCATTCGTATGATCCATTCTAATTCAGTCGTACAATCCATTCTAATTCATTCGTATGATCCATTCTAATTCATTCGCATGATCCATTCTAATTCATTCGCACGATCAATTCTAATTCATTCATATGATCCATTATAATTCATTCGCACGATCCATTCTAATTCATTCGTACGATCCATTCTAATTCATTCGCACGAATGTATCCATTCTAATTCATTCGTACGATCCATTCTAATTCTTGCGATTATACTAATTCATTCGCACGATCCATTCTAATTCATTCGTACGATCGTACTAATTCATTCGCATGGATTAGATTGTATCCATTCTAATTCATTCGTACGATCCATTCTAATTCATTCTTACGATCCATTCTAATTCATTCGCACGATCCAATCTAATTCATTCACACGATCCATTCTAATTCATTCGTACGATCCATTCTAATTCATTCGCACGAATGTATCCATTCTAATTCATTCGTACGATCCATTCTAATTCATTCATACGATCCATTATAATTCATTCATACGATCCATTCTAATTCATTCGCACGATCCATTCTAATTCATTCGTACGATCCATTCTAATTCATTCGCATGATCCATTCTAATTCATTCGTACAATCCATTCTAATTCATTCGCACGAATGTATCCATTCTAATTCATTCGTTCGATCAATTCTAATTCATTCATATGATCCATTCTAATTCATTCGCACGATCCATTCTAATTCATTCCTACGATACAATCTAATTCATTCATATGATCCATTCTAATTCAGTCATACAATCTATTCTAATTCATTCGTACGATCCATTCTAATTCATTCATACGATCCATTCTAATTCATTCGCACGATCCATTCTAATTCATTCGTACGATCTATTCTAATTCATTCGCGCGATCCATTGTAATTCATTCATACGATCCATTCTAATTCATTCGTACGATCTATTCTAATTCATTCGCATGATCAATTCTAATTCATTCGCACGATCCATTCTAATTCATTCGTACGATCCATTCTAATTCATTCGCACGAATGTATCCATTCTAATTCATTCGTACGATCTATTCTAATTCATTCGTACGATCCATTCTAATTCATTAGACTGGATACATTCGTGCGAATGAATTAGAATGGATCGTACGAATGAATTAGAATGGGTCGTGCAAAGGAATTAGAATGGATCGTACGAATGAATTAGAATGGATACATTCGTGCGAATGAATTAGAATGGATCGTACGGATGAATTAGATTGTATCGTACGAATGAATTAGAATGGATCGTGCGAATGAATTAGAATGGATCGTACGAATGAATTCGAATGGATCGTACGAATGAATTAGAATGGATACATTCGTGCGAATGAATTAGCATGGATCGTACGAATGAATTAGATGGTATCGTACGAATGAATTAGAATGGATCGTGCGAATGAATTAGATTGGATCGTACGAATGAATTAGAATGGATCGTATGGATGAATTAGAATGGATCATGGGAATGAATTAGAATAGATCGTACGAATAAATTATAATGGATACATTCGTGCGAATGAATTAGAATGGATCGTGCGAATGAATTAGAATGGATCGTACGAATGAATTAGATTGGATCGTGCAAATGAATTAGAATGGATCGTACGAATGAATTAGAATGGATCTAGAATGGATACATTCGTTCTAATGAATTAGAATGGATCGTACGAATGAATTAGAATGGATCGTGCGAATGAATTAGAATGGATCTTATGAATGAATTAGAATGGATCGTACGAATGAATTAAATGGATCGTACGAATGAATTAGATTGGATACATTCTAATTCATTCTTACGATCCATTCTAATTCATTCGCACAATCTATTCTAATTCATTCGTACGATCCATTCTATTTCATTAACACGATCCATTCTAATTCATTCATAAGATCCATTCTAATTCATTCGTACGATCCATTCTAATTCATTCGCACGATCCAATCAAATTCATTCATACGATCCATTCTAATTTATTCGTACGATCCATTCTAATTCGTAAGAATGGATTAGATTGTATCCATTCTAATTCATTCATACGATCCATTCTAATTCATTCGCACGATCCATTCTAATTCATTCGTACGATACAATCTAATTCATTCGTATGATCCATTCTAATTCAGTCATACAATCCATTCTAATTCATTCGTACGATCCATTCTAATTCATTCGCACGATCTATTCTAATTCATTCGCACTATCCATTCTAATTCATTCGTACGATCCATTCTAATTCATTCGCATGATCCATTCTAATTCATTCGTACGATCCATTCTAATTCATTCGCACGAATATATCCATTCTAATTCATTCGTACGATCCATTCTAATTCATTCGTACGATCTATTCTAATTCATTCGTACGATCCATTCTAATTCATTCGCACGATCCATTCTAATTCATTCGTACGATACAATCTAATTCATTCGTATGATCCATTCTAATTCATTTGTACGATCCATTCTAATTCATTCGCACGATCCATTCTAATTCATTCGTACGATCCATTCTAATTCATTCGCACGAATGTATCCATTCTAATTCATTCGTACGATCTATTCTAATTCATTCGTACGATCCATTCTAATTCATTCGCACGATCCAATCTAATTCATTCGTACGATCCATTCTAATTCATTCGTACGATCCATTCTAATTCATTCGCACGATCCATTCTAATTCATTCGTACAATCCATTCTAATTCATTCGCACGAATGTATCCATTCTAATTCATTCGTACGATCCATTCTAATTCATTCGCACGATCCATTCGTGCGAATGAATTAGAATGGATTGTACGAATGAATTAGACTGGATCGTGCGAATGAATTAGAATGGATCGTGCGAATGAATTAGAATTGATCGTACGAATGAATTAGAATGGATACATTCGTGTGAATGAATTAGAATCGATCGTACGACTGAATTAGAATAGATCGTACGAATGAATTAGAATGGATCGTGCGAATGAATTAGAATGGATCGTACGAATGAATTAGAATAGATCGTATGAATGAATTATAATGGATCCATTCGTACGAATGAATTAGAATGGATCGCACGAAGGTATCCATTCTAATTCATTCATACGATCTATTCTAATTCATTCGTATGATCTATTCTAATTCATTCGCACGATCCAATCTAATTCATTCGTACGATCCATTCTAATTCATTCGTACGATCCATTCTACTTCATTCGCACGATCCATTCTAATTCATTCGCACGATCCATTCTATTTCATTCGTACGATCCATTCTAATTCATTCGTACGATCCATTCTAATTCATTCTACAATCTAATTCATTCATACTAATGTATCCATTCTAATTCGTACGATACAATCTAATTCATTCGTACGATCCATTCTAATTCATTCGTACGATCTATTGTAATTCATACGCACGATCCATTCTAATTCATTCATACATCCATTCTAATTCATTCGTACGATCGATTCTAATTCATTCGTATGATCCATTCTAATTCATTCGTACGATACAATCTAATTCATTCGTACGATCCATTCTAATTCATTCGTACGATCCATTCTAATTCATTCGCACGATCCATTCTAATTCATTCGTACAATCCATTCTAATTCATTCGCACGAATGTATCCATTCTAATTCATTCGTACGATCCATTCTAATTCATTTGTACGAATGAATTAGATTGTATCGTACGAATGAATTAGAATGGATCGTGCGAATGAATTAGAATGGATCGTACGAATGAATTAGAATGGATCGTATGAATGAATTAGAATGGGTCGTGGGAATGAATTAGAATAGATCGTACGAACGAATTAGAATTGATACATTCGTGCGAATGAATTAGAATGGATCGTACGAATAAATTAGAATGGATACATTCTAATTCATTCATATGAATGGATCGTGCGAATGAATTAGAATGGATCGTACGAATGAATTAGAATGGATCGTATGAATGAATTAGAATGGATCGTGCGAATGAATTAGAATAGATCGTATGAATGAATAAGAATGGATACATTCGTGCGAATGAATTAGAATGGATTGTACGAATGAATTAGAATGGATCGTGCGAATGAATTAGAATGGATCGTACGAATGAATTAGAATGCATCATGCGAATGAATTAGAATGGATCGTGCGAATGAGTTAGAATGGATCGTACGAATGAATTAGAATGGATCGTACAACTGAATTAGAATGGATCGTACGAATGAATTAGAATCGATCGTACGACTGAATTAGAATAGATCGTACGAATGAATTAGAATGGATCGTACGAATGAATTAGAATGGATCGTGCGAATGAATTAGAATGGATCATATGAATGAATTAGAATTGATCGTGCGAATTAATTAGAATGGATCGTGCGAATGAATTAGAATGGATCGTATGAATGAATTAGAATGGATCGTACGAATGAATTAGAATAGATTGTACGACTGAATTAGAATGGATCATATGAATGAATTAGATTGTATCGTACGAATGAATTAGAATGGATCGTGCGAATGAATTAGAATGGATCGTACGAATGAATTAGAATGGATCGTACGAATGAATTAGAATTGATCGTACGAATGAATTAGAATAGATCGTACGAATGAATTAGAATGGATACATTCGTGCGAATGTATTAGAATGGATTGTACGAATGAATTAGAATGGATCGTGCGAATGAATTAGAATGGATCGTATGAATGAATTAGAATGGATCGTGCGAATGAATTAGAATGGATCGTGCGAATGAGTTAGAATCGATCGTACGAATGAGTAAGAATGGATCGTACGAATGAATTAGAATGGATCGTACGAATGAATTAGAATGGATCGTATGAATGATTTAGAATGGATCGTGCGAATAAATTAGAATGGATCGTACGAATGAATTAGAATGGATACATTCGTGCGAATGAATTAGAATGGATCGTACGAATGAATTAGAATGGATCATATGAATGAATTAGAATAGATCGTGCGAATGAATTAGAATGGATCGTGCGAATGAATTAGAATGGATCGTGCGAATGAATTAGAATGGATCGTACGAATGAATTAGAATGGATCGTAAGAATGTATTCTAATTCGCATGAATTAGAATAGCACGATCCTTTCTAATGAATTAGAATGGATACATTCGTGCGAATGAATTAGAATGGATCGTACGAATGAATTAGATTGCATCGTACGAATGAATTAGAATGGATCGTGCGAATGAATTAGAATGGATCGTACGAATGAATTAGAATGGATACATTCGTGCGAATGAATTAGCATGGATCGTACGAATGAATTAGATTGTATCGTATGAATGAATTAGAATGGATCGTGCGAATGAATTAGAATGGATCGTACGAATGAATTAGAATGGATCGTATGGATGAATTAGAATGGATCATGCGAATGAGTTAGAATAGATCGTACGAATAAATTATAATGGATACATTCGTGCGAATGAATTAGAATGGATCGTGCGAATGAATTAGAATGGATCGTACGAATGAATTAGATTGGATCGTGCAAATGAATTAGAATGGATCGTACGAATGAATTAGAATGGATCTAGAATGGATACATTCGTTCGAATGAATTAGAATGGATCGTACGAATGAATTAGAATGGATCGTGCGAATGAATTAGAATGGATCTTATGAATGAATTAGAATGGATCGTGCGAATGAATTAGAATAGATTGTACAAATGAATTAGAATGGATAGTACGAATGAATAAGAATGGATTGTACGACTGAATTAGAATGGATCGTACGAATAAATTAGAATCGATCGTACGACTGAATTAGAATAGATCGTACGAATGAATTAGAATGGATACATTCGTGCGAATGAATTAGAATGGATCGTACGAATGAATTACAATGGATCGTGCGAATGAATTAGAAGGGATCATATGAATGAATTAGAATTGATCGTGCGAATGAATTAGAATGGATCGTGCGAATGAATTAGAATGGATCGTACGAATGAACTAGAATGGATCGTACAAATGAAGTAGAATGGATACATTCGTGCGAATGAATTAGAATGGATCGTACGACTGAATTAGAATGGATCATACGAATGAATTAAATTGGATCGTACGAATGAATTAGATTGGATCGTGCGAATGAAATAGAATAGATCGTACGAATGAATTAGAATGGATCATACGATTGAATTAGAATAGATCGTGCGAATGAATTTGAATGCATATATTTGTGTGAATGAACTAGAATGGATCGTACGAATGAATTAGAATGGATCGTGCGAATGAATTAGAATGGATCGTACGAATGAATTAGAATGGATCGTACGAATGAATTAGATTGGATCGTGCGAATGAAATAGAATGGATCGTACGAATGAATTAGAATCGATCGTACGAATGAATTAGAATAGATCGTACGAATGAATTAGAATGGATACATTCGTGTGAATGTATTAGAATGGATCATACGAATGAATTAGAATGGATCGTGTGAATGAATTAGAATGGATCGTATGAATGAATTAGAATAGATCGTGCGAATGAATTAGAATGGATCGTGCGAATGAGTTAGAATGGATCATACGAATGAATTAGAATGGATTGTACGACTGAATTAGAATGGATCATAGGAATGAATTAGATTGTATCGTACGAAAGAATTAGAATGGATCGTGCGAATAACTTAGAATGGATCGTACGAATGAATTAGAATGGATCGTATGAATGAATTAGAATGGATCATACGATTGAATTAGAATGGATCGTACAAATGAATTAGATTGTATCGTACGAATGAATTAGAATGGATCGTGCGAATGAATTAGAATGGATCGTACGAATGAATTAGAATGGATCGTATGAATGAATTAGAATGGATCATACGAATGAATTAGAATGGATATATTCGTGCGAATGAATTAGAATGGATCGTGCGAATGAATTAGAATGGATCGCACGATTGGATTAGAATTGATCGTACGAATGAATTAGATTGAATCGTGCGAATGAATTAGAATGGATCGTACGAATGAATTAGAATAGATCGTACGAATGAATTAGAATAGATTGTACGAATGAATTAGAATGGATACATTCGTGCGAATAAATTAGAATGGATCGTACGAATGAATTAGAATGGATCGTGCGAATGAATTAGAATGGATCGTGCGAATGAATTAGAATGGATCGTACGAATGAATTAGATTGGATTGTGCGAATGAATTAGACTGGATCGTACGAATGAATTAGAATGGATCGTACGAATGAATTAGAATGGATACATTCGTGCAAATGAATTAGAATGGATCGTACGAATGAATTAGAATGGATCATGCGAATGAATTAGAATGGATCGTACGAATGAACTAGAATGGATCGTACGAATGAATTAGATTGTATCGTACGAATGAATTAGAATGGATCGTGCGAATGAATTAGAATGGATCGTACGAATGAATTAGAATGGATCGTGCGAATGAATTAGAATGGATCGTACGAATGAATTAGAATGGATCGTATGAATGAATTAGATTGGATCGTGCGAATGAATTAGAATGGATCGTACGAATGAATTAGAATGGATCGTACGAATGAATTAGAATAGATCGTACGAATAAATTAGAATGGATACATTCGTGCGAATATATTAGAATGGATCGTACGAATGAATTAGAATGGATCGTGCGAATGAATTAGAATGGATCGTATGAATGAATTAGAATGGATCGTGCGAATGAATTAGAATGGATAGTGCGAATGAATTAGAATGGATCGTAATAATGAATTAGAATGGATCGTACGAATGAATTAGATTAGATCGTACGAATGAATTAGAATGGATACATTCGTGCGAATGAATTAGAATGGATCGTACGAATGAATTAGAATGGATCGTGTGAATGAATTAGAATTGATCATACGAATGAATTAGAATGGATCGTATGAATAAATTAGAATGGATCGTGCGAATGAATTAGAATAGATCGTACGAATGAATTAGAATTGATACATTCGTGCGAATGAATTAGAATGAATCGTACGAATGAATTAGAATGGATCGTGCGAATGAATTACAATAGACCGTACGAATGAATTAGAATGGATCGTATGAATGAATTAGATTGTATCGTACGAATGAATTAAAATGGATCGTACGAACGAATTAGAATCGATCGTACGACTGAATTAGAATAGATCGTACGAATGAATTAGAATGGATACATTCGTGCGAATGAATTAGAATGGATCGTACGAATGAATTAGAATGGATCGTGTGAATGAATTAGAATGGATCGTGCGAATGAATTAGAATGGATCGTACGAATGAATTAGAATCGATCATACGAATGAATTAGAATAGATCGTACGAATGAATTAGAATGGATACATTCCTGCGAATGTATTAGAATGGATTGTACGAATGAATTAGAATGGATCGTGCGAATGAATTGGAATGGATCGTATGAATGAATTAGAATGGATCGTGCGAATGAATTAGAATGGATCGTGCGAATGAGTTAGAATGGATCGTACAAATGAATTAGAATGGATCATACGACTGAATTAGAATGGATCGTACGAATGAATTAGATTGTATCGTACGAATGAATTAGAATGGATCGTGCGAATGAATTAGAATGGATCGTACGAATGAATTAGAATGGATCGTATGAATGAATTAGAATGGATCATGCGAATGAATTAGAATAGATCGTACGAATGAATTAGAATGGATATATTCGTGCGAATGAATTAGAATGGATCGTACGAATGAATTAGAATGGATCGTACGATACAATCTAATTCATTCGTATTATCATTTCTAATTCAGTCGTACAATCCATTCTAATTTATTCATACGAACCATACAAATTCATTCGTAAGAATGTATTCATTCTAATTCATTCGTACGATCCATTCTAATTCATTCGCATGATCCATTCTAATTCATTCGTACGATCCATTCTAATTCAGTCGTACAATCCATTCTAATTCACTCGTACGATCCATTCTAAGTCATTCGTATGATCCATTCTAATTCATTCGTACGATCCATTCTAATTCATTCGCACGATCCATTCTAATTCATTCATACGATCCATTCTAATTCATTCGCACAATCCATTCTAATTCATTCGTACGATCGATTCTAATTCATTCGCACAAATGTATCCATTCTAATTCATTCGTACGATCTATTCTAGTTCATTCGTACGATCATTCTAATTCATTCGTACGATCCATTCTAATTCATTCGCACGAATGTATCCATTCTACTTCATTCGTACGATCCATTCTAGTTCATTCATACGATCCATTCTAATTCATTCGCACGATCCATTCAAATTCATTCGTACGATCCATTCTATTTCATTCGTATGATCCATTCTTACTCAGTCGTACGATCCATTCTAATTCATTCGCACGAATGTATCCATTCTAATTCATTCGTACGATCCATTCTAATTCATTCGTACGATACAATCTAATTCATTCGTATGATCTATTCTAATTCATTCGTACGATCCATTCTAATTCATTCGTACGATCCATTCTAATTCATTTATACGATCCATTCTAATTCATTCGCACGATCCAATCAAATTCATTTGTACGATCCATTCTAATTCATTCGCACGATCCATTCTAATTCATTCGTACGATCCATTCTAATTCATTCGCATGAATGTATCCATTCTAATTCATTCGTACGATCTATTCTAATTGATTCGCATGATCCATTCTAATTCATTCATACGATCCATTCTAATTCATTCGTACGATCCATTCTAATTCATTCGCACGATCCATTCTAATTCATTCGTACGATACAATCTAATTCATTCGTACGATCCATTCTAATTCAGTCGTACGATCCATTCTAATTCATTCGTACGATCCATTCTAACTCATTCGCACGATCCATTCTAATTCATTCGCACGATCCATTCTAATTCATTCATACGATCCATTCTAATTCATTCGCACGATCCATTCTAATTCACTCGTACAATCCATTCTAATACATTCGCACGAATGTATCCATTCTAATTCATTCGTACGATCTATTCTAATTCATTCGTACGATCGATTCTAATTCATTCGTACGATCCATTCTAATTCATTCGCACGATCCAATCTAATTCATTCGTACGATCCATTCTAATTCATTCGTACGATCCATTCTAATTCATTCGCATGATCCATTCTAATTCATTCGTACTATCCATTCTAATTCATTCGCACGAATATATCCATTCTAATTCATTCGCACGATTTATTCTAATTCAATCGTATGATCCATTCTAATTCATTTGTACGATCCATTCTAATTCATTCGCACGATCCAATCTAATTCATTCGTACGATCCATTCTTATTCATTTGTACGATCCATTCTAATTCATTCGCACGATCCATTCTAATTCATTCGTACGATTCATTCTAATTCATTCGCACGAATGTATCCATTCTAATTCATTCGTACGATCTATTCTAATTCATTCGCACGATCCATTCTAATTTATTCATACGATCCATTCTAATTCATTCGTATGATCAATTCTAATTCATTCACACGATCCATTCTAATTCATTCGTACGATCCATTCTAATTCATTCGCACGAATGTATCCATTCTAATTCATTCGTACGATCTATTCTAATTCATTCGTACGATCCATTCTAATTCATTATTACGATCCATTCTAATTCATTCGCACGATCCATTCTAATTCATTCATACGATCCATTCTAATTCATTCGCACGATCCATTCTAATTCATTCGTACGATCCATTCTAATATATTCGCACGAATGTATCCATTCTAATTTATTCGTACGATCTATTCTAATTCATTCGTACGATCCATTCTAATTCATTCGTATGATCCATTCTAATTCATTCGCACAATCCAATCTAATTCATTTGTACGATCCATTCTAATTCATTCGTACGATCCATTCTAATTCATTCGCACGATCCATTCTAATTCATTCGTACGATCCATTCTAATTCATTCGCACGATCCATTCTAATTCATTCGTACGATACAATCTAATTCATTCGTACGATCCATTCTAGTTCATTCGTACGACTGAATTAAATGGATCATACGAATGAATTAGAATGGATCCATTCACTCGTACGATCCATTCTAATTCATTCGTACGATCTATTCTTATTCATTCGTACGATCCATTCTAATTCATTCGTACGATCCATTCTAATTCATTCGCACGAATGTATCCATTCTAATTCAATGGATACATTCGAGCGAATGAATTTGAATGGATCGTACGAATGAATTAGAATGAATTAGAATGGATTCGGCGAATTAACTAGAATGGATTAGAATGGATCGTGCGAATGAATTAGAATGGATCGTGCGAATGAATTAGAATAGATTGTGCGAATAAATTAGAATGGATTGTACGAATTAATTAGAATGGATCGTGCGAATGAATTAGAATGGATCGTAAGAATGAATTAAAATGGATCGTATGAATGAATTAGAATGGATCGTGCGAATGCATTAGAATAGATCGTAAGAATGAATTAGACTGGATACATTCGTGCGAATGAATTAGAATGGATCGTACGAATGAATTAGAATGGATCGTGCGAATGAATTAGAATGGATCGTACGAATGAATTAGAATGGATACATTCGTGCGAATGAATTAGAATGGATTGTACGAATGAATTAGATTGTATCGTACGAATGAATTAGAATGGATCGTGCGAATGAATTAGAATGGATCGTACGAATGAATTAGAATGGATCGTACGAATGAATTAGAATGGATACATTCGTGCGAATGAATTAGAATGGATCGTACGAATGCATTAGAATGGATCGTGCGAATGAATTAGAATGGATCGTACGAATGAATTAAAATGGATCGTATTAATGAATTAGAATGGATCGTACGAATGAATTAGAATAGATCGTACGAATGAATTAGAATGGATACATTCGTGCGAATGAATTAGAATGGATCGTACGAATGAATTAGAATGGATCATACGAATGAAGTAGAATGGATACATTCGTGCGAATGAATTAGAATGGATCGTACGAATGAATTAGAATGGATACATTCGTGTGAATGAATTAGAATGGATCGTACGAATGAGTAAGAAAGGATCGTACGAATGAAATAGAATGGATCGTACGAATGAATTTGAATGAATTAGAATGAATTAGAATGGATCGTGCGAATGAATTAGAATGGATCTATGAATGAATTAGAATGGATCGTGCGAATGAATTAGAATGGATCGTACGAATGAATTAGAATGGATCGTATGAATGAACTAGAATGGATCGTACGAATGAAGTAGATACAATCTAATTCATTCGCACGATCCATTCAAATTCATTCGTACGATCCATTCTAATTCATTCGTACGATCCATTCTAATTCATTCATTAGAATGGATCGTGCGAATAAATTAGAATGGATACATTCGTGCGAATGAATTAGAATGATCGTACGAATGAAGTAGAATGGATCGTACGAATGAATTAGAATGGATCGTACGAATGAATTAGAATAGATACAATCATACGACTGAATTAGATTGTGTCGTACAAATGGATCGTACGAATGAATTAGAATGGATCGTTCGAATGAATTAGATTGTAATTCATTCGTACATTCTAATTCATTCGAAAGAATTAGAATGGATTGTACGACTGAATTAGAATATATCCATTAGAATGGATATATTCGCACGATCCATTCGTACGAATGAATTAGAATGGATCGTGCGAATGAATTAGAATAGATCGTACGAATGAATTAGAATGGATGTATGAATGAATTAGAATGGATCGTGCGAATGAATTACAATAGATCGTACGAATGAATTAGAATGGATCGTACGAATGAATTAGAATGGATCGTACGAATGAATTAGATTGTATCGTACGAATGAATTAGAATGGATCGTGTGAATGAATTAGAATGGATCGTAGGAATGAATTAGAATGGATCGTATGAATGAATTAGAATGGATCGTACAAATGAATTAGAATAGATCGTACGAATGAATTAGAATGGATACATTCGTGCGAATGAATTAGAATGGATCGTACGAATGAATTAGAATGGATCGTACGAATGAATTAGAATGGATCGTGCGAATGAAGTAGATTGGATCGTACAAATGAATTAGAATGGATCATATGAATGAATTAGAATGGATACATTCGTGCGAATGAATTAGAATGGATTGTACGAATGAATTAGAATGGATCGTGCGAATGAATTAGAATGGATCGTACGAATGAATTAGAATGGATCGTACGAATGAATTAGATTGGATCGTGCGAATGAATTAGAATGGATCGTACGAATGAATTAGAATCGATCGTACGACTGAATTAGATTAGATCGTACGAATGAATTAGAATGGATACATTCGTGCGAATGAATTAGAATGGATCGTATGAATGAATTAGAATGGATCGTGCGAATGAATTAGAATGGATCATATGAATGAATTAGAATGGATCGTGCGAATGAATTAGAATGGATCGTACGAATGAATTAGAATGGATCGTGCGAATGAATTAGAATGGATACATTCGTGCGAATGAATTAGAATGGATCGTGCGAATGAAGTAGATTGGATCGTACAAATGAATTAGAATGGATCATATGAATGAGTTAGAATGGATACATTCGTGCGAATGAATTAGAATGGATTGTACGAATGAATTAGAATGGATCGTGTGAATGAATTAGAATGGATCGTACGAATGAATTAGAATGGATCGTACGAATGAATTAGATTGGATCATGCGAATGAATTAAAATGGATCGTACGAATGAATTAGAATCGATCGTACGACTGAATTATAATAGATCGTACGAATGAATTAGAATGGATACATTCGTGCGAATGAATTAGAATGGATCGTACGAATGAATTAGAATGGATCGTGCGAATGAATTAGAATGGATCATATGAATGAATTAGAATGGATCGTGCGAATGAATTAGAATGGATCATATGAATGAATTAGAATGGATCGTGCGAATGAATTAGAATGGATACATTCGTGCGAATGAATTAGAATGGATCGTGCGAATGAAGTAGATTGGATCGTACAAATGAATTAGAATGGATCATATGAATGAGTTAGAATGGATACATTCGTGCGAATGAATTAGAATGGATTGTACGAATGAATTAGAATGGATCGTGTGAATGAATTAGAATGGATCGTACGAATGAATTAGAATGGATCGTACGAATGAATTAGATTGGATCATGCGAATGAATTAAAATGGATCGTACGAATGAATTAGAATCGATCGTACGACTGAATTATAATAGATCGTACGAATGAATTAGAATGGATACATTCGTGCGAATGAATTAGAATGGATCGTACGAATGAATTAGAATGGATCGTGCGAATGAATTAGAATGGATCATATGAATGAATTAGAATGGATCGTGCGAATGAATTAGAATGGATCGTATGAATGAATTAGAATGGATCGTGCGAATGAATTAGAATGGATCGTGCGAATGAATTAGAATGGATACATTCGTGCGAATGAATTAGAATGGATCGTGCGAATGAAGTAGATTGGATCGTACAAATGAATTAGAATGGATCATATGAATGAGTTAGAATGGATACATTCGTGCGAATGAATTAGAATGGATTGTACGAATGAATTAGAATGGATCGTGTGAATGAATTAGAATGGATCGTACGAATGAATTAGAATGGATCGTACGAATGAATTAGATTGGATCATGCGAATGAATTAAAATGGATCGTACGAATGAATTAGAATCGATCGTACGACTGAATTATAATAGATCGTACGAATGAATTAGAATGGATACATTCGTGCGAATGAATTAGAATGGATCGTACGAATGAATTAGAATGGATCGTGCGAATGAATTAGAATGGATCATATGAATGAATTAGAATGGATCGTGCGAATGAATTAGAATGGATCGTATGAATGAATTAGAATGGATCGTGCGAATGAATTAGAATGGATCGTATGAATGAATTAGAATGGATCGTGCGAATGAATTAGAATGGATCATATGAATGAATTAGAATGGATCGTGCGAATGAATTAGAATGGATCGTACGAATGAATTAGAATGGATCGTGCGAATGAATTAGAATGGATATATTCGTGCGAATGAATTAGAATGGATCGTGCGAATGAAGTAGATTGGATCGTACAAATGAATTAGAATGGATCATATGAATGAGTTAGAATGGATACATTCGTGCGAATGAATTAGAATGGATTGTACGAATGAATTAGAATGGATCGTGTGAATGAATTAGAATGGATCGTACGAATGAATTAGAATGGATCGTACGAATGAATTAGATTGGATCATGCGAATGAATTAAAATGGATCGTACGAATGAATTAGAATCGATCGTACGACTAAATTATAATAGATCGTACGAATGAATTAGAATGGATACATTCGTGCGAATGAATTAGAATTGATCGTACGAATGAATTAGAATGGATCGTGCGAATGAATTAGAATGGATCATATGAATGAATTAGAATGGATCGTGCGAATGAATTAGAATGGATCGTATGAATGAATTAGAATGGATCGTGCGAATGAATTAGAATGGATCCTACGAATGAATTAGAATGGATCGTACGAATGAATTAGATTGGATCGTGTGAATGAATTAGAATGGATCGTACGAATGAATTAGAATGGATCGTACGAATGAATTAGAATAGATCGTATGAATAAATTAGAATGGATACATTCGTGCGAATATATTAGAATGGATCGTACGAATGAATTAGAATGGATCGTGCGAATGAATTAGAATGGATCGTATGAATGAATTAGAATGGATCGTGCGAATGAATTAGAATGGATCGTGCGAATGAATTAGAATGGATCGTAATAATGAATTAGAATGGATCGTACGAATGAATTAGAATAGATCGTACGAATGAATTAGAATGGATACATTCGTGCGAATGAATTAGAATGGATAGTACGAATGAATTAGAATGGATCGTGTGAATGAATTAGAATTGATCATACGAATGAATTAGAATGGATCGTATGAATGAATTAGAATGGATCGTGCGAATGAATTAGAATAGATCGTACGAATAAATTAGAATGGATACATTCGTGCGAATATATTAGAATGGATCGTACGAATGAATTAGAATGGATCGTACGAATGAATTAGATTGGATCGTCCGAATGAATTAGAATGGATCGTGCGAATGAATTAGAATGGATCGTACGAATGAATTAGAATGGATCGTACGAATGAATTAGAATAGATCGTATGAATGTATTAGAATGGATACATTCGTGCGAATGAATTAGAATGGATCGTACGAATGAATTAGAATGGATCATGCGAATGAATTAGAATGGATCGTGCGAATGAATTAGAATGGATCGTACGAATGAATTAGATTGGATTGTGCGAATGAATTAGAATGGATCGTACGAATGAATTAGAATGGATCGTACGAATGAATTAGAATGGATCGTACGAATGTATTAGATTGGTTCGTACGATCCATTCTAATTCATTCGCACGATCCAATCTAATTCATTCGCACGATCCATTCTAATTCATTCGTACGATCCATTCTAATTCATTCGCACAATCTATTCTAATTCATTCGCACGATGCATTCTAATTCATTCGTACGACCCATTCTAATTCATTCGCACGATCCATTCTAATTCATTCATCAATCCATTCTAGTTCATTAGAATGATCGTACGAATTCATTCTAATTCGCACGAATGTATCCATTCTAATTCATTCGTACGATCTATTCAAATTCAGTCGTACGATCGATTCTAATTCATTCGTACGATCCATTCTAATTCATTCACACGATCCAATCTAATTCATTCGTACGATCCATTCTTACTCATTCGTACGATCCATTCTAATTCTAGTTCTTTCGCATGTATCGTATGAATTAGAATGGATCGTACGAATGAATTAGAATGGATCATGCGAATGAATTAGAATGGTTCGTATGAATGAATTAGAATGGATCGTGCGAATGAATTAGAATGGATCGTACGAATGAATTAGAATGGATCGTGCGAATGAATTAGAATAGATTGTGCGAATGAATTAGAATGGATCATACGAATGAATTAGATTGGATCGTGCGAATGAATTAGATTGGATCGTGCGAATGAATTAGAATGGATCGTATGATCCATTCTAATACATTCGTACGATCCATTCTAATTCATTCGCACGATCCATTCTAATTCATTCGTATGATCCATTCTAATTCATTCGCTCGAATGTATCCATTCTAATTCATTCGTACGATCTATTCTAATTCATTCGTACGATCTATTCTAATTCATTCGTACGATCGATTCTAATTCATTCGTACGATCCATTCTAATTCATTCGCACGATGCAATCTACTTCATTCACACGATCCATTCTAATTCATTCACACGATCCATTCTAATTCATTCGTACGATCCATTCTAATTCGTTCGCACGAATGTATCCATTCTAATTCATTCGTACGATCTATTCTAATTCATTCGTACGATCCATTCTAATTCATTCATACGATCCATTCTAATTCATTCGTACGATCCATTCTAATTCATTCGCACGATCTATTCTAATTCATTCGTACGATACAATCTAATTCATTCGTACGATCCATTCTAATTCATTCATACGATCCATTCTAATTCATTCATACGATCCATTCAAATTCATTCGTACGATCCATTATAATTCATTCGCACGATCCATTCTAATTCATTCGTACGATACAATCTAATTCATTCGTACGAATGAATGGATCCATTCGCACGATCTATTCTAATTCATTCGTAAATCAGAATACGAATGAATTAGAATGTATCGAATGAATTCGCATGATCCATTCTAATTCATTCGCACGATCCATTCTAATTCATTCGTACGATCCATTCTAATTCGTACGAATGAAATAGAATGGATCGTACGAATGAAATAGAATGGATCGTACGAATGAATTTGAATGGATCGTGCGAATGAATTAGAATGGATCGTACAAATGAACTAGAATGGATCGTACGAATGAAGTAGAATGGATACATTCATGCGAATGAATTAGAATGGATCGTACAAATGAATTAGAATGGATCGTACGAATGAATTAGAATGGATCGTTCGAATGAATTAGAATGGATCATGCGAATGAATTAGAATGGATCGTGCGAATGAATTAGAATGGATCGTGCGAATGAATTAGAATGGATTATACAAATGAATTAGAATAGATACATTCATGCGAATGAATTAGAATGGATCGTACGAATGAATTATTATGGATCGTGCAAATGAATTAGAATGGATCGTATGAATGAATTAGAATGGATACATTCGTGCGAATGAATTAGAATGGATCATCCGAATGAGAAAGAATGGATCGTACAAATGAAATAGAATGGATCGTACGAATGAATTTGAATGGATCATGTGAATGAATTAGAATGAATCGTACGAATGACTTAGAATGGATTGTACGACTGAATTAGAATGGATCATACGAATGAATTAGATTATATCGTACGAATGAATTAGAATGGATACATTCGTATGAATGAATTAGAATGGATCGTATGAATGAATTAGAATGGATTGTACGATCGTATGAATGAATTAGAATGGATAGTGCGAATGAATTAGAATAGATCGTGCGAATGAATTAGAATGAACGAATGGATCGCACAATCCATTCGCACGATTCATCATACGATCCATTCTAATTCATTCGTACGAATGAATGGATTGTACGAATGAATTAGAATGGATCGTACGAATGAATTAGATTGGATCGTGCGAATGAATTAGATTGGATCATACGAATGAGTTAGAATGGATCGTACGAATGAATTAGAATGGATCGTTCGAATGAATTAGAATGGATCGTACGTATGAATTAGAATGGATCGTGCGAATGAATTAGAATGGATCGTACGAATGAGTTAGAATGGATCGTACGAATGAATTAGAATGGATCGTACGAATGAACTAGAATGGATCGTACGAATGAAATAGAATGGATCGTGCGAATGAATTAGATTGGATCGTGCGAATAAATTAGAATGGATAGTACGAATGAATTAGAATGGATACATTCATGCGAATGAATTAGAATTGATCGTACGAATGAACTAGAATGGATCGTACGAATGAATTAGAATGGATCGTATGAATGAATTAGAATGGATCGTGCAAATGAATTAGAATAGATCGTACGAATGAATTAGAATGGATACATTCGTGCGAATGAATTAGAATGGATCGTGCGAATGAATTAGAATGAATACATTCTTACGAATGAATTTGTATGGTTTGTATGAATCAATTAGAATGGATTGTACGACTGAATTAGAATGGATCATACGAATGAATTAGATTGTATCGTACGAATGAATTAGAATGGATCGTGCGAATGAATTAGAATGGTTCGTACGAATGAATTACAATCGATCGTATGAATGAATTAGAATGGATCGTGCGAAAGAATTAGAACAGATTGTATGAATGAATTAGAATGGATACATTTGTGCGAATGAATTAGAATGGATCGTACGAATGAATTAGAATGGATCGTGCGAATGAATTAGAATGGATCGTACGAATGAACTAGATTGTACAATTCATTCGCACGATCCATTCTAATTAGATCCATTCTAATTCATTCGTACGATCCATTCTAATTCATGCATACGATCCATTCTAATTCATTCGCACGAATGTATCCATTCTAATTCATTCGTACGATCTATTCTAATTCATTCGTACGATCCAATCTAATTCATTCGTACGATCCATTCTAATTCATTCGCACGATCCATTCTAATTCATTCGCACGATCCATTCTAATTCATTCGTACGATCCATTCTAATTTATTCGCACGAATGTATCCATTCTAATTCATTCGTACAATCTATTCTAATTTATTCGTACGATCCATTCTAATTCATTCGTACGATCCATTCTAATTCATTCACACGATTCAATCTAATTCATTCGTACGATCAATTCTAATTCAATCGTGCGATCCATTCTAATTCATTCACACGATCCATTCTAATTCATTCGCACGAATATATCCATTCTAATTCATTCTAATTCATTCGCATGATCCATTCTAATTCATTCCTACGATCCATTCTAATTCATTCGTACGATCCATTCTAATTTATTCGCACGATCCATTCTAATTCATTCGTACGATACAATCTAATTCATTCGTACGATCCATTCTAATTCAATCGTATGATCCATTCTAATTCATTCATACGATCCATTCTAATTCATTCATACGATCCATTCTAATTCATTCGCACGATCCATTCTAATTCATTCGTACGATACAATCTAATTCATTCCTATGATCCATTCTAATTCAGTCGTACAATCCATTCTAATTTATTCGTATGATCCATTCTAACTCATTTGCACGATCCATTCTAATTCATTCGCACGATCCATTCTAATTCATTCATACGATCCATTCTAACTCATTCGCACGATCCATTCTAATTCATTCGTACGATCGATTCTAATACATTCGCACGAATGTATCCATTCTAATTCATTCGTACGATCTATTCTAATTCATTCATACGATCGATTCTAATTCATTCGTACGATCCATTCTAATTCATTCGCACGATCCAATCTAATTCATTCGTACGATCCATTCTAATTCATTCGTACGATCCATTCTAATTCATTCGCACGATCTATTCTAATTCATTAGTACGATCCATTCTAATTCATTCGTACTATCCATTCTAATTCATTCGCACGATCCATTCTAATTCATTCGTACGATACAATCTAATTCATTCGTATGATCCATTCTAATTCAGTCGTACAATCCATTCTAATTCATTCACACGATCCATTCTAATTCATTCGCACGATCCATTCTAATTCATTCGCACGATTAATTCTAATTCATTCGTATGATCCAATCTAATTCATTCGCACGATCCAATCTAATTCATTCGTACGGTCCATTCTAATTCATTCGCACGATCTATTCTAATTCATTCGCATGATCCATTCTAATTCATTCGTACGATCCATTCTAATTCATTCGCACGATCCATTCAAATTCATTCGTACGATACAATTTAATTCATTCGTATGATCCATTCTAATTCATTCGTACGATCCATTATAATTCATTCGCACGATCCATTCTAATTCATTCGGACGATACAATCTAATTCATTCGTACGATCCATTCATTCGTACGATCCATTCTAATTCATTCATACGATCTATTCTAATTCATTCGTACGATCCATTCTAATTCATTCGTACGATCAATTCTAATTCATTCATATGATCCATTCTAATTCATTCGCACGATCCATTCTAATTCATTCGTGCGATCCATTCTAATTCATTCATACGATTGTATCGTACGATTCGCACGATCCGTTCTAATTCATACATTCGTACGATCATATGTATGAATTAGATTGGATCATGCGAATGAATTAGAATGGATCGCACGAATGAATTAGAATGGATCGTATGAATGAATTAGAATGGATCATACGAATGAATTAGAATGGATCATGCGAATAAATTAGAATGGATCGTACGAATGAATTAGAATTGATACATTCGTGCGAATGAATTAGAATGGATCGTACGAATGAGTAAGAATGGATCGTACGAATGAATTAGAATGGATCGTACGAATGAATTAGAATGGATCGTACGAATGAGTAAGAATAAATCGTACGAATGAAATAAAATGGATCGTACGAATGAAATAGAATTGATCGTACGAATGAATTTGAATGGATCGTGAGAATGAATTAGAATGGATCGTACGAATGAACTACAATGGATCGTACGAATGAAGTAGAATGGATACATTTGTGCGAATGAATTAGAATGGATCGTACGAATGAATTAGAATGGATTGTACGACTGAATTATAATGGATCGTACGAATGAATTAGAATGGATCATGCGAATGAATTAGAATGGATCGTACAAATGAATTAGATTAGATCGTACGAATGAATTAGAATGGATACATTCGTGCGAATGAATTAGAATGGA
This sequence comes from Chamaelirium japonicum, assembly GCA_947650365.1. Lineage (NCBI taxonomy): Eukaryota > Viridiplantae > Streptophyta > Magnoliopsida > Liliales > Melanthiaceae > Chamaelirium > Chamaelirium japonicum. Next base: position 28,082,260 of record OX393556.1, read on the forward strand.
TCGTATGAATGAATTAGAATGGATCGTATGAATGAATTAGAATGGATCGTGTGAATGAATTAGAATAGATCTTACGAATGAATTCGAATGGATACATTCGTGCGAATGAATTAGAATGGATCGTACGAATGAATTAGAATGGATCGTGTAAATGAATTAGAATGGATCGTACGAATGAATTAGAATGGATATATTCGTGCGAATGAATTAGAATGGATCGTACGAATGAGTAAGAATGGATCGTACGAATGAAATAGAATGGATTGTACGAATGAATTTGAATGGATCGTGTGAATGAATTAGAATGGATCGTACGAATGAACTAGAATGGATCGTACGAATGAAATAGAATGGATCATGCGAATGAATTAGATTGGATCGTGCGAATAAATTAGAATGGATAGTATGAATGAATTAGAATGGATACATTAATGCGAATGAATTAGAATTGATCGTACGAATGAATTAGAATGGATCGTACGAATGAATTAGAATGGATCGTATGAATGAATTAGAATGGATCGTGCGATTGAATTAGAATAGATCATACGAATGAATTAGAATGGATACATTCGTGCGAATGAATTAGAATGGATCGTGCGAATGAATTAGAATGAATACATTCTTACGAATGAATTTGTATGGTTTGTATAGATGAATTAGAATGGATTGTACGACTGAATTAGAATGGATCATACGAATGAATTAGATTGTATCGTACGAATGAATTAGAATGGATCGTGCGAATGAATTAGAATGGTTCGTACGAATGAATTAGAATCGATCGTATGAATGAATTAGAATGGATCGTGTGAAAGAATTAGAACAGATCGTACGAATGAATTAGAATGGATACATTTGTGCGAATGAATTAGAATGGATCGTATGAATGAATTAGAATGGATCGTGCGAATGAATTAGAATGGATCGTACGAATGAATTAGAATGAATATATTCGTGCGAATGAATTAGAATGGATCGTACGAATGAATTAGATTGTATCGTACGAATGAATTAGAATGGATCGTGCGAATGAATTAGAATGGATCGTACGAATGAATTAGAATGGATCGTGTGAATGAATTAGAATAGATCGTACGAATGAATTAGAATGGATATATTCGTGTGAATGAATTAGAATGGATCGTACGAATGAATTAGATGGATCGTGCGAATGAATTAGAATGGGTCGTACGAATGAATTAGAATGGATCGTACGAATGAATTAGATTGGATCATGCGAATGAATTAGAATGGATCGTACGAATGAATTAGAATGGATCGTACGAATGAATTAGATTGTATCGTACGAATGAATTAGATTGTATCGTACGAATGAATTAGAATGGATCGTGCGAATGAATTAGAATGGATCGTACGAATGAATTAGAATGGATCGTGCGAATGAATTAGAATGGATCGTACGAATGAATTAGATCGTACGATCCAATCTAATTCGTACGAATGAATCAGTACGAATGTATCCATTCTAATTCATACATTGATCGTACGAATGGATCATGCGAATGAATTAGAATCATTCGCACGATCCAAACGATTAATTCTAATTCATACGATACAATCTAATTCATTACCACGAATTAATTAGAATGGATCGTACGAAAAAATTAGAATGGATCGTACGAATGAATTAGAATGGATCGGACGAATGAACTAGATTGGATCGTGCGAATGAATTAGAATGGATCGTACGAATGAATTAGAATGGATCGTACGAATGAATTAGAATGGATCGTGCGAATGAACTAGAATGGATCGTGCGAATGAATTAGAATGGATCTAATTAGAATGGATCATGCGAATGAATTAGAATGGATCGTGCGAATGAATTAGAATGGATCGTGCGAATGAATTAGAATGGATCATACAAATGAATTAGAATGGATACATTCATGCGAATGAATTAGAATGGATCGTACGAATTAATTAGTATGGATCATGCGAATGAATTAGAATGGATCGTACGAATGAATTAGAATGGATACATTCGTGCGAATGAATTAGAATGGATCATCCGAATGAGAAAGAATGGATCGTACGAATGAAATAGAATGGATCGTACGAATGAATTTGAATGGATCGTGTGAATGAATTAGAATGAATCGTACGAATGAATTAGAATGGATTGTACGACTGAATTAGAATGGATCATACGAATGAATTAGATTGTATCGTACGAATGAATTAGAATGGATCGTGCGAATTCATTCGATACATTCTAATTCATTCGTATTCTAATTTACGAATGAATTAGAATAGATCGTGCGAATGGATCCATTCATTCGTACGATCTAATTCATTCGTACAAATGAATTAGAATGGATCGTACGAATGAATTAGAATGGATCGTGCGAATGAATTTGAATGGATCATATGAATGAATTAGAATTGATCGTGCGAATGAATTAGAATGGATCGTGCGAATGAATTAGAATGGATCGTACGAATGAATTAGAATGGATCGTCCAAACGAATTAGAATGGATCGTGCGAATGAATTAGAATGGATCGTACGAATGAATTAGAATGGATCGTATGAATGAATTAGAATGGATCTTGCGAATGAATTAGAATAGATCGAACGAACGAATTAGAATGGATACATTCGTGCGAATGAATTAGAATGGATTGCACGAATGAATTAGAATGGATCGTGCGAATGAATTAGAATGGATCGTACGAATGAATTAGAATGGATCGTGCGAATGAATTAGAATGGATCGTACGCACGATCCATTCTAATTCATTCGTACCATACAATCTAATTCATTCACACGATCCATTCTAATTCATTCGTACGATCCATTCTAATTCATTCGCACGAATGTATCCATTCTAATTCATTCGTAAGATCTATTCTAATTCATTCGTACGATCCATTCTAATTCATTCGTACGATCCATTCTAATTCATTCGCACGATCAAATCTAATTCATTCGTACGATCCATTCTAATTCATTCGTACGATCCATTCTAATTCATTCGCACGATCCATTCTAATTCATTCGCACGATCCAATCTAATTCATTCACACGATCCATTCTAATTCATTCGTACGATCCATTCTAATTCATTCGCACGAATGTATCCATTCTAATTCATTCGTACGATCTATTCTAATTCATTCGTACGATCCATTCTAATTCATTCATACGATCCATTCTAATTCATTCGTATGATCCATTCTAATTCGCACGAATGTATCCATTCTAATTCATTCGTACAATCCATTAGAATGGTTCGTATGAATGAATTAGAATGGATCGTACGAATGAATTAGAATAGATCGTACGAATGAATTAGAATGGATACATTCGTGCGAATGAAGTAGAATGGATCGTACGAATGAATTAGAATGGATCGTGTGAATGAATTAGATTGGATCGTGCGAATGAATTAGAATGAATCGTAAGAATGAATTAGAATGGATCGTACGAATGAATTAGAACAGATCGTACGAATGAATTAGAATGGATCGTACGAATGAATTAGAATGGATCGTACGAATGAATTAGAATGGATCGTGCGAATGAATTAGAATAGATCGTACGAATGAATTAGAATGGATGTATGAATGAATTAGAATGGATCGTGCGAATGAATTACAATAGATCGTACGAATGAATTAGAATGGATCGTACGAATGAATTAGAATGGATCGTGCGAATGAATTAGAATGGATCGTACGAATAAATTAGAATGGATCGTACGAATGAATTAGAATGGATCGTATGAATGAATTAGATTGGATCATGCGAATGAATTAGAATGGATCGTACGACTGAATTAGAATAGATCGTACGAATGAATTAGAATGGATACATTCGTGCGAATGAATTAGAATGGATCGTATGAATGAATTAGAATTGATCGTGCGAATGAATTAGAATGGATCGTACGAATGAATTAGAATGGATCGTACGAATGAATTAGAATGGATCGTACGATTCAGTAAGAATGGATCGTACGAATGAAATTAAACAATCGCACGATCCAATCCATTCTAATTCATTCGTATGATCCATTCTAATTCATTCTAATTCATTCGTAATGGATTGTACGAATGGATCGTTCTAATTCATTCATACGATCTATTCTAATTCATTCGCACGAATGTATCCATTCTAATTCATTCGTACGATCTATTCTAATTCAGTCGTATGATCGATTCTAATTCATTCGTACGATCCATTCTAATTCATTCGCACGATCCAATCTAATTCATTCGTACGATCCATTCTAATTCATTCGTACGATCCATTCTAATTCATTCGCACGATCCATTCTAATTCATTCGTACAATCCCTTCTAATTCATTCGCACGAATGTATCCATTCTAATTCATTCGTACGATCCATTCTAATTCATTTGTACGATCTATTCTAATTCATTCGTACGATCCATTCTAATTCATTCGCATGATCCATTCTAATTCATTCGTACGATACAATCTAATTCATACGTATGATCCATTCTAATTCAGTCGTACAATCCTTTCTAATTCATTCATACGAACCATTCTAATGGATTGTACGACTGAATTAGATTGGATTATATGAATGAATTAGATTGTATCGTACGAATGAAATAGAATGGATCGTACGAATGAAATAGAATGGATCGTACGAATGATATTGAATGGATCGTGCGAATGAATTAGAATGGATCGTACGAATGAACTAGAATGGATCGTACAAATGAAGTAGAATGGATACATTCGTGCGAATGAATTAGAATGGATCGTACGAATGAATTAGAATGGATTGTACGACTGAATTAGAATGGATCGTACGAATGAATTATAATGGATCATGCGAATAAATTAGAATGGATCGTACGAATGAATTAGAATGGATCGCACGAATGAATTAGAATGGATACATTCATGCGAATGAATTAGAATGGATCGTACGAATGAATTAGAATGGATCGTATGAATGAATTAGAATGGATTGTGCGAATGAATTAGAATAGATCGTACGAATGAATTAGAATGGATACATTCGTACGAATGAATTAGAATGGATCGTACGAATGAATTAGAATGGATCTTGCGAATGAATTAGAATGGATCGTACGAATAAATTAGAATGGATAGTACGAATGAACTAGAATGGATCCTACGAATGAACTAGAATGGATCGTACGAATGAATTAGAATGGATTGTACGACTGCATTAGGATGGATCATACGAAGGAATTAGAATGGATCTTACAAAGGAATTAGAATGGATCGTACGAATGAATTAGAATGGATACATTTGTACAAAAGAATTAGAATGGATTGTATGAATGAATTAGAATGGATCGGGTAAATGAATTAGAATGGATCATGCGAATGAGGATAGATTCGTGCGAATGAATTAGAATGGATCGTACGAATGCGTAATAATGGATCGTACGAATGAAATAGAATGTATCGTACGAATAAAATAGAATGGATCGTGCGAATGAATTAGAATGGATCGTACGAATGAACTAGAATAGACCGTACGAATGAAGTAGAATGGATACATTCGTGCGAATGAATTAGAATGGATCGTACGAATGAATTAGAATGGATTGTACGACTGGATTAGAATGGATCGTACGAATGAATTAGAATGGATCATGCAAATGAATTAGAATGGATCATACGAATGAATTAGAATGAACACATTCTTACGAATGAATTTGTATGGTTCGTATGAATAAATTAGAATGGAGTGTACGACTGAGTTAGAATGGATCATACGAATGAATTAGATTGTGTCGTACGAATGAATTAGAATAGATCGTGCGAATGAATTAGAATGGATCGTACGAATGAATTAGAATGGATCATATGAATGAATTAGAATGGATCGTGCGAATGAATTAGAATAGATCGTACGAATGAATTAGAATGGATACATTCGTGCGAATAAATTAGAATGGATCGTGCGAATGAATTAGAATGGGTCGTACGAATGAATTAGAATAGATACATTCGTGCGAATAAATTAGAATGGATCGTACGAATGAGTTAGAATGGATCGTACGAATGAAATAGAATGGATCGTACGAATGAATTTGAATGGATCGTGCAAATGAATTAGAATGGATCGTACGAATGAACTAGAATGTATTGTACGAATGAAGTAGAATGGATACATTCGTGCGAATGAATTAGAATGGATCGTACGAATGAATTAGAATGGATCATGCGAATGAATTAGAATGGATCATACGAATGAATTAGAATGGATACATTCGTGCGAATGAATTAGAATGAATCGTACGAATGAGTAAGAATGGATCGTACGAATAAAATAGAATGGATCATACGAATGAATTTTAATGGATCGTGCGAATGAATTAGAATGGATCGTACGAATGAACTAGAATGGATACATTCGTGCGAATGAATTAGAATGGATCGTACGAATAAATTGGAATGAATTGTACGACTGAATTAGAATGGATCGTACGAATGAATTAGAATGGATCATGCGAATGAATTAGAATGGATCGTACGAATGAATTAGAATGAATACATTCTTACGAAATGAATTTGTTTGGTTCGTCTGAATGAATTAGAATGGATTGTACGACTGAATTAGAATGGATCATACAAATGAATTAGATTGTATCGTACGAATGAATTAGAATGGATCGTGCGAATGAATTAGAATGGATCGTACGAATGAATTAGAATGGATTGTACGAATGAATTAGAATGGATCGTGCGAATGAATTAGAATAGATCGTACGAATGAATTAAAATGGATACATTCATGCGAATGAATTAGAATGGATCGTACGAATGAATTAGAATGGATCATGCGAATGAATTAGAATAGATCATACGAATGAATTAGAATGGATACATTCGTGCGAATGAATTAGAATGAATCGTACGAATGAGTAAGAATGGATCGTACGAATAAAATAGAATGGATCGTACGAATGAATTTTAATGGATCGTGCGAATGAATTAGAATGGATCGTACGAATGAACTAGAATGGATACATTCGTGCGAATGAATTAGAATGGATCGTACGAATAAATTAGAATGGATTGTACGACTGAATTAGAATGGATCGTACGAATGAATTAGAATGGATCATGCGAATGAATTAGAATGGATCGTACGAATGAATTAGAATGAATACATTCTTACGAATGAATTTGTTTGGTTCGTATGAATGAATTAGAATGGATTGTACGACTGAATTAGAATGGATCATACAAATGAATTAGATTGTATCGTACGAATGAATTAGAATGGATCGTGCGAATGAATTAGAATGGATCGTATGAATGAATTAGAATGGATTGTACGAATGAATTAGAATGGATCGTGCGAATGAATTAGAATAGATCGTACGAATGAATTAAAATGGATACATTCATGCGAATGAATTAGAATGGATCGTACGAATGAATTAGAATGGTTCGTGCGAATGAATTAGAATGGATCGTACGAATGAATTAGAATGGATACATTCGTGCGAATGAATTAGAATGGATCATACAAATGAGTAAGAATGGATCGTACGAATGAAATAGAATGGATCGTACGAATGAAATAGAATGGATAATACGAATGAATTTGAATGGATCATGCGAATGAATTAGAATGGATCGTACGAATGAACTAGAATGGATCGTACGAATGAAGTAGAATGGATACATTCGTGCAAATGAATTAGATTGGATCGTACGAATGAATTAGAATGGATTGTACGACTGAATTAGAATGGATCGTACGAATGAATTAGAATGGATCATGCGAATGAATTAGAATGGATCGTATGAATCAATTAGAATGAATACATTCTTACGAATAAATTTGTATGGTTCGTATGAATGAATTAGAATGGATTGTACGACTGAATTAGAATGGATCATACGAATGAATTAGATTGTATCGTACGAATGAATTAGAATGGATCGTGCGAATGAATTAGAATGGATCATATGAATGAATTAGAATGGATCATATGAATGAAATAGAATGGATCGTGCGAATGAATTAGAATAGATCGTACGAATGAATTAGAATGAATACATTCATGCGAATGAATTAGAATGAATCGTACGAATGAATTAGAATGGATCGTGCGAATGATTTAGAATGGGATCGTACGAATGAATTAGATTGGATAGTGCGAATGAATTAGAATGGATCGTACTAATGAATTAGAATCGATCGTACGACTGAATTAGAATAGATCGTACGAATGAATTAGAATGGATACATTCGTGCGAATGAATTAGAATGGATCGTACGAATGAATTAGAATGGATCGTACGAATGAATTAAATGGATCGTACGAATGAATTAGAATGGATCGTGCAAATGAATTAGAATAGATCGTACGAATGAATTAGAATGGATGTATGAATGAATTAGAATGGATCGTGCGAATGAATTACAATAGATCGTACGAATGAATTAGAATGGATCGTATGAATGAATTAGAATGGATCGTGCGAATGAATTAGAATGGATCGTACGAATGAATTAGAATGGATCGTACGAATGAATTAGATTGGATCATGCGAATGAATTAGAAGGGATCGTACGACTGAATTAGAATAGATCGTACGAATGAATTAGAATGGATACATTCGTGCGAATGAATTAGAATGGATCGTACGAATGAATTAGAATGGATCGTGCGAATGAATTAGAATGGATCATATGAATGAATTAGAATTGATCGTGCGAATGAATTAGAATAGATCATATGAATGAATTAGAATAGATCGTACGAATGAATTAGAATGGATTGTACGACTGAATTAGAATGGATCATACGAATGAATTAGATTGTATCGTACGAATGAATTAGAATGGATCGTGCGAATGAATTAGAATGGATAGTACAAATGAATTAGAATGGATCGTACGAATGAATGAGAATGGATCGTACGAATGAATTAGATTGTATCGTACGAATGAATTAGAATGGATCGTGCGAATGAATTAGAATGGATCATACGAATGAATTAGAATGGATCGTGCGAATGAATTAGAATGGATCGTACGAATGAATTAGAATTGATCGTATGAATGAATTAGAATGGATCGTACGAATGACTGGATCGTATGAATGAATTAGAATGGATAGTACGAATGAATTAGAATGGATCGTGCGAATGAATTAGAATGGATCGTACGAATGTATTAGAATGGATTGTACGACTGAATTAGAATGGATCGTGCGAATGAATTAGAATGGATCATACGAATGAATTAGAATTGATCATACGAATGGATTAGATTGGATCGTGCGAATGAATTTGAATGGATCATACGAATGAATTAGAATGGATCATACAAATGAATTAGAATAGATCGTACGAATGAATTAGAATGGATACATTCGTGCGAATGAATTAGAATGGATCATACGAATGAATTAGAATGGATCGTGCGAATGAATTAGAATGGATCATGCGAATGAATTAGAATAATTAGAATGGATCATATGAATGAATTAGAATTGATCGTGCGAATGAATTAGAATGGATCGTGCGAATGAATTAGAATGGATCGTACGAATGAATTAGAATGGATTGTACGACTGAATTAGAATGGATCATACGTATGAATTAGATTGTATCGTACGAATGAATTAGAATGGATCGTGTGAATGAATTAGAATGGATAGTACGAATGAATCAGAATGGATCGTACGAATGAATTAGAATGGATCATACGAATGAATTAGATTGGATCGTATGAATGAATTAGAATACATCGTACGAACGAATTAGAATGGATACATTCTAATTCATTCGTATGATCCATTCTAATTCAGTCGTACAATCCATTCTAATTTATTCATACAAACCATACAAATTCATTCGTAAGAATGTATTCATTCTAATTCATTCGCACGATCCATTCTAATTCATTCGCACGAATGTATCGATTCTAATTCATTCGTACGATCTATTCTAATTCATTCGCACGATCCATTCTAATTCATTCATACGATCCATTCTAATTCATTCGTACGATCCATTCTAATTCATTCGTACGATCAATTCTAATTCATTCGCATAAATGTATCCATTCTAATTCATTCATACTATCCATTCTAATTTATTCGCATGATCCAATCTAATTCATTCGCACGATCCATTCTATTTCATTCGTACGATCCATTCTAGTTCATTCTTACGATCCATTCTAATTCATTCGCACGATCCATTCAAATTTATTCGTACAATCCATTCTAGTTCATTCGTACGATCCATTCTTACTCATTCGTACGATCCATTCTAATTCATTCGCACGAATATATCCATTCTAATTCATTCGTACGATCCATTCTAATTCATTCGCACGATCCATTCTAATTCATTCGTACGATCCATTCTAATTCATTCGCACGAATGTATCCATTCTAATTCATTCGTAAGATCTATTCTAATTCATTCACACGATCCATTCTAATTCATTCATACGATCCATTCTAATTCATTCATACGATCCATTCTAATTCATTCGCACGAATGTATCCATTCTAATTCATTCGCACGAATGTATCCATTCTAATTCATTCGTACGATCCATTCTAATTCATTCGCATGATCCATTCTAATTCATTCGTACGATCCATTATAATTCAGTCGTACAATCCATTCTAATTCATTCGTACGATCCATTCTAATTCATTCGCACAAATGTATCCATTCTACTTCATTCGTACGATCCATTGTAGTTCATTCGTACGATCCATTCTAATTCATTCGCACGATCCATTCAAATTCATTCGTACGATCAATTCTATTTCATTCGTACGATCCATTTTATTTCATTCGTACGATCCATTCTTACTCATTCGTACGATCCATTCTAATTCATTTGTACGATCCATTCTAATTCATTCGTAAGATCCATTCTTACTCATTCGTACGATCCATTCTAATTCATTCCCACGAATGTATCCATTCTAATTCATTCGTACGATCCATTCTAATTTATTCGCATGATCCATTCTAATTCATTCGTACGATCCATTCTAATTCATTCATACGATCCATTCTTACTCATTCGTACGATCCATTCTAATTCATTCGCACGAATATATCCATTCTAATTCATTCGCACGATCTATTCTAATTCAATCGTATGATCCATTCTAATTCATTCGTACGATCCATTCTAATTCATTCGCACGATCCAATCAAATTCATTCGTACGATCCATTCTTATTCATTCGTACGATCCATTCTAATTCATTCGCACGATCCATTCTAATTCATTCGTACGATTCATTCTAATTCATTCGCACGAATGTATCCATTCTAATTCATTCGTACGATCTATTCTAATTCATTCGCACGATCCATTCTAATTCATTCATACGATCCATTCTAATTCATTCGTATGATCAATTCTAATTCATTCACACGATCCATTCTAATTCATTCGTACGATCCATTCTAATTCATTCGCACGAATGTATCCATTCTAATTCATTCGTATGATCTATTGTAATTCATTCGTACGATCCATTCTAATTCATTCATACGATCAATTCTAATTCATTCGTACGATCCATTCTAATTCATTCGCACGATCCATTCTAATTCATTCGTACGATCCATTCTAATTTATTCGCACGATCCATTCTAATTCATTCGTACAATCCATTCTAATTCATTCACACGAATGTATCCATTCTAATTCATTCGTTCGATCTATTCTAATTCATTCGCAAGATCCATTCTAATTCATTCATACGATCCATTCTAATTCATTCGTACGATCCATTCTAATTCATTCGCACGATCCATTTTAATTCGTTCGTACGATCCATTCTAATTCATTCGTACGATCCATTCTAATTCATTCGCACGATCTATTCTAATTCATTCGTACGATCCATTCTAATTCAGTCGTACGATCCATTCTAATTCATTCATACGATCCATTCTAATTCATTCGCATGATCCATTCTAATTCATTCGCACGATCCATTCTAATTCATTCGCACGATCCATTCAAATTCATTCGTACGATACATTCTAATTCATTCGCACGAATGTATCCATTCTAATTCATTCGTACGATCTATTCTAATTCATTCGTACGATCGATTCTAATTCATTCGAACGACCCATTCTAATTTATTCGCACGATCCAATCTAATTCATTCGTACGATCCAATGTAATTCATTCGTACGATCCATTCTAATTCATTCGCACGATCCATTCTAATTCATTCGTATGATCCATTCTAATTCATTCGTACGATCTATTGTAATTCATTCGCACGATCCATTCTAATTCATTCATACATCCATTCTAATTCATTCGTACGATCTATTCTAATTCATTCGCACGATCCATTCTAATTCATTCGTACGATCCATTCTAATTCATTCGTACGATCCATTCTAATTCATTCGTACGATCCATTATAATTCATTCGTACGATCCATTCTAATTCATTCGTACGATCAATTCTAATTCATTCACATGATCCATTCTAATTCATTCGCACGATCCATTCTAATTCATTCGTACGATCCATTCTAATTCATTCGCACGATCCATTATAATTCATTCATACGATCCATTCTAATTCATTCGCACGATCCATTCTAATTCATTCATACGATCCATTCTAATTCATTGATAAGATCCATTCTAATTCATTCGTACGATACAATCTAATTCCTTCGTACGATCCATTCATTCGTACGATTCATTCTAATTCATTCATACGATCTATTCTAATTCATTCGTACGATCTATTCTAATTCATTCATACGATCCATTCTAATTCATTCGCACGATCCAATCGAATTCATTCGTACGATCCATTCTAATTCATTCGTACGATCCATTCTACTTCATTCGCACGATCCATTCTAATTCATTCGCACGATCCATTCTAATTCATTCGTACGATCCATTCTAATTCATTCGCACGATTCAATCTAATTCATTCGTACGATCAATTCTAATTCATTCACACGATCTATTCTAATTCATTCGCACGATCCATTCTAATTCATTCGCACGAATGTATCCATTCTACTTCATTTGTACGATCCATTCTAGTTTATTCGTACGATCCATTCTAATTCATTCGCACGATCCATTCAAATTCATTCGTACGATCCATTCAATTTCATTCGTACGATCCATTCTATTTCATTCGTATGATACAATCTAATTCATTCGTATAATCCATTCTAATTCAGTCATACAATCCATTAGAATGAATTATAATGGATCGTACGAATGAATTAGAATGGATCATACGAATGAATTAGAATGGATCGTACGAATGAATTAGAATAGACACATTCGTGCGAATGAATTAGAATGGATCGTACGAATGAAATAGAATGGATCGTACGAATGAATTTGAATGGATTTTGCGAATGAATTAGAATGGATCGTACGAATGAACTAGAATGGATTGTACGATCCATTCTAATTGATTCGTACGATCCATTCTAATTCATTCGCACTAATGTATCCATTCTACTTCATTCGTACAATCCATTCTAGTTCATTCGTACGATCCATTCTAATTCATTCATACAATCCATTCTAATTCTTTCGCACGAATGTATCCATTCTAATTCATTCGTACGATCCATTTTAATTCATTTGTACGATCCATTCTATTTCATTCGCACAATCCATTATAATTCATTCGTACAATCCATTCTAATTCATTCATACGATCCATTCTAATTCATTCATACGAATGTATCCATTCTAATTCATCCGTACGATACAATCTAATTCATTCGTATGATCCATTCTAATTCAGTCGTACAATCCATTCTAATTCATTCGTACGATCCATTCTAATTCACTCATACGATCCATTCTAATTCATTCGCACGATCCATTCTAATTCATTCGTACGATCCATTCTAATTCATTCGCACGAATGTATCCATCCTTATTCATTCGTACAATCCATTCTAATTCATTCGCACGATCCATTCTAATTCATTCGTCTGATCCATTCTAATCCATTCTAATTCATTCGTACGATCGATTCTAATTCATTTGTACGATACATTCTAATTCATTCGTACGATACAATCTAATTCATTCGAACGATCCATTCTAATTCATTCGTGTGATCCATTCTAATTCATTCTAATTCATTCTAATGAATCGTGGTAATGAATTAGATTGTATCGTATGAATTAGAATTAATCGTTTGTATCATACAAATAAGAATGAATGATTACAAATTCATTCGTAAGAATGAATTCATTCTAAGATCCAATCTAATTCATTCGCACGAATGGATCGTGCGAATGAATTAGAATGGATCGTACGAATGAATTAGAATGGATACATTCGTGCGAATGAAATAGAATGGATTGTACGAATGAATTAGAATGGATCGTGCGAATGAATTAGAATGGATCGTACGAATGAATTAGAATGGATCGTACGAATGAATTAGATTGGATCGTGCGAATGAATTAGAATGGATCATACGAATGAATTAGAATCGATCGTACGACTGAATTAGAATAGATCGTACGAATGAATTAGAATGGATACATTCGTGCGAATGAATTAGAATGGATCTTACGAATGAATTAGAATGGATCATGCGAATGAATTAGAATGGATCATATGAATGAATTAGAATTGATCGTGCCAATGAATTAGAATGGATCGTGCGAATGAATTAGAATGAATTAGAATAGATCGTATGAATGAATTAGAATGGATCGTACGAATGAATTAGAATTGATCGTACGACTGAATTAGAATAGATCGTACGAATGAATTAGAATGGATACATTCGTGCGAATGAATTAGAATGGATCGTACGAATGAATTAGAATAGATCGTACGAATGAATTAGAATAGATCGTGCGAATGAATTAGAATAGATCGTACGAATGAATTATAATGGATCGTGCGAATGAATTAGAATAGATCGTACAAATGAATTAGAATGGATACATACGAATGAATTAGAATGGATCGTACGAATGAATTAGAATGGATCATGCAAATGAATTAGAATGGATCTAATTAGAATCCATTCTAATTCATTCGTACGATCCATTCTAATTCATTCGTACGATACAATCTAATTCATTCGTACGATCCATTCTAATTCATTCATACGATCCATTCTAAGTCATTCGTATGATCCATTCTAATTCAGTCGTACAATCCATTCTAATTCATTCGTACGATCCATTCTAATTCATTCGTACGATCCATTCTAATTCATTCGCACGAATGTATCCATTCTAATTCATTCGTACGATCTATTCTAATTCAGTCGTACGATCCATTCTAATTCATTCGCACGATCCATTCTAATTAGAATACGATCAATTCTAATTCATTCGTACGATCTATTCTAATCCATTCTAATTCATTCGTACGATCCATTCTAATTCATTCGCACGATCCATTCTAATTCATTCGTACGATCCATTCTAATTCATTCGCACGATCCATTTTAATTCATTCGTACGATACAATCTAATTCATTCGTACGATCCATTCTTTCGTACGATCCATTCTAATTCAGTCATACGATCTATTCTAATTCATTCGTACGATCCATTCAAATTCATTTGTACGATCCATTCTAATTCATTCGTACGATCCAATCTAATTCATTCGCACGATCCAATCTAGTTCATTCGTACGATCCATTCTAATTCATTCGCACGAATGTATCCATTCTAATTCATTCGTACGATCAATTCTAATTCATTCGCATGAATGTATCCATTCTAATTCATTCGTACCATCCATTCTAATTTATTCGCACGATCCAATCTAATTCCTTCGCACGATCCAATCTAATTCCTTCGTACGATCCATTCTAATTCATTCGCACGATCTATTCTAATTCATTCGCATGATCCATTCTAATTCATTCGTACGATCCATTCTAATTCATTCGCACGATCCATTCTAATTCATTCGTACGATACAATCTAATTCATTCGTATGATTCATTCTAATTCATTCGTATCATCCATTCTAATTCATTCGCATGATCCATTCTAATTCACTCGTACGATCCATTCTAATTCATTCGCACGAATGTATCCATTCTAATTCATTCGTGCGATCTATTCTAATTCATTCGCATGATCTATTCTAATTCATTCATACAATCCATTCTAATTCATTCATACGATCCATTCTAATTCATTCGCACGATCCATTCTAATTCATTCGTACGATCTATTCTAATTCATTCGTATAAGCCATTCAAATTCATTCGTACGATCCATTCTAATTCATTCGTATGATCATACAATCCATTCTAATTCATTCTAATTCAGTCGTACAATCGTGCGAATGAATTAGAATCGATCTATAATGGATCGTACGATCCATTCTAATTCATTCGTGTGATCCATTCTAATTCATTCGTACGATCCATTCTAATATATTCGTGCGATCCATTCTAATTCATTCGCACGAATGTATCCATTCTAAATCATTCGTACGATCTATTCTAATTCATTCGCACGATCCATTCTAATTCATTCATATGATCCATTCTAATTCATTCGCACGATCCATTCTAATTCATTCGCACGATCAATTCTAAATCATTCGTACAATCCAATCTAATTTATTCGCACAATCTATTCTAATTCATTCGCACGATCCATTCTAATTCATTCACACGATCCATTCTAATCGATTCTAGTTAATTAGCCGAATCCATTCTAATTCATTCTAATTCATTCGTACGATCCATTCTAATTCATTCGCTCGAATGTATCCATTCTACTTCATTCGTACGATCCATTCTAGTTTATTCGTACGATCCATTCTAATTCATTCGCACGATCCATTCTAATTCATTCGTACGATCCATTCTAATTCATTCGCATGAATGTATCCATTCTAATTCATTCGTACGATCTATTCTAATTCAGTCGTACGATCGATTCTAATTCATTCGTACGATCCATTCTAATTCATTCGCACGATCCAATCTAATTCATTCGTATGATCCATTCTAATTCATTCGTACGATCCATTCTAATTCATTCGCAAGATCCATTCTAATTCATTAGTACAATCCATTCTAATTCATTCGCAAGAATGTATCCATTCTAATTCATTCGTACGATCCATTCTATTTTATTCGTACGATCTATTCTATTTCATTCGTACGATCCATTCTAATTCATTTGTATAATACAATCTAATTCATTCCATTCTAATTCATTCGCATGATCCATTCTAATTCATTCGTACGATACAATCTAATTCATTCGTATGATCCATTTTAATTCAGTCGTACAATCCATTCTAATTCATTCGTACGATTCATTCTAATTCATTCACATGATCCATTCAAATTCATTCCTACGATCATTCTAATTCATTCGTACGATCCATTCTAATTCATTCGCACGAATGTATCCATTCTACTTCATTCGTACGATCCATTCTAATTCATTCGTACGATCCATTCTAATTCATTCGCACAATCCATTATAATTCATTCGTACAATCCATTCTAATTCATTCATACGATCCATTCTAATTCATTCGTACGAATGTATCCATTCTAATTCATTCGTACGATCTATTCTAATTCATTCGCACGATCCATTCTAATTCATTCGTACGATCCATTCTAATTCATTCGTACGATCCATTATAATTCATTCGTACGATCCATTCTAATTCATTCGTACTATCCATTCTAATTCATTGTACGATCCATTCTAATTCATTCGCACGAATGTATCCATTCGTATCCATTCTAATTCATCCGTACGATACAATCTAATTCATTCGTATGATCCATTCTAATTCAGTCGTACAATCCATTCTAATTCATTCGTACGATCCATTCTAATTCACTCAAACGATCCATTCTAATTCATTCGCACGATCCATTCTAATTTATTCGTACGATCCATTCTAATTCATTCGCACGAATGTATCCATCCTAATTCATTCGTACAATCCATTCTAGTTCTAATTCATTCATTCGTACGATCCATTCTAATTCATTCGCACGAATGTATCCATTCTAATTCATTCGTACGATCTATTCTAATTCATTCGTACGATCCATTCTAATTCATTCATACGATCCATTCTAATTCATTCGCATGAATGTATCCATTCTAATTCATTCGTACGATCCATTCTAATTCATTCGCACGAATGAATTAGAATGGATCGTAGGAATGAATTAAATCGTACGAATGAATTCTAATTAGAATGGATCCATTCGTGCGAATGAATTCGAATGGATCGTACGAATAAACTAGAATGGATCGTACGAATGAAGTAGAATGGATACATTCGAGCGAATGAATTAGAATGGATCGTACGAATGAATTAGAATGAATTAGAATGGATTCGGCTAATTAACTAGAATGGATTAGAATGGATCGTGCGAATGAATTAGAATGAATCGTGCGAATGAATTAGAACAGATTGTGCGAATAAATTAGATTGGATTGTACGAATGAATTAGAATAGATCGTGCGAATGAATTAGAATGGATCGTGTTAAAAAATTAGAATGGATCGTACGAATGAATTAGAATAGATTGTGCGAATGAATTAGATTGTATCGTACGAATGAATTAGAATGGATCGTAAGAATGAATTAGAATGGATCGTATGAATGAATTAGAATGGATTGTGCGAATGAATTAGAATTGATCGTATGAATGAATTAGACTGGATACATTCGTGCGAATGAATTAGAATGGATTGTACGAACGAATTAGAATGAATTAGAATGGATCGTACGATACAATCTAATTCATTCGTATGATCCATTCTAATTCAGTTGTACAATCCATTCTAATTCATTCGTATGATCCATTCTAATTCATTCGCACGATCCATTCTAATTCATTCGCACGATCTATTCTAATTCATTCATATGATCCATTTTAATTCATTCGCACGATCCATTCTAATTCATTCGTACGATCCATTCTAATTCATTCGCACGAATGTATCCATTCTAATTCATTCGTACGATCTATTCTAATACAGTCGTACGATCGATTCTAATTCATTCGTACGATCCATTCTAATTCATTCGCACGATCCAATCTAATTCATTCGTACGATCCATTCTAATTCATTCGTACGATACAATCTAATTCATTCGTATGATCCATTCTAATTCATTCGTACGATCTATTGTAATTCATTCACACGATCCATTCTAATTCATTCATACATCCATTCTAATTCATTCGTACGATTGATTCTAATTCATTCTTACGATCCATTCTAATTCATTCGCACGATCAATTCTAATTCATTCATATGATCCATTCTGATTCATTCGCACGATCCATTCTAATTCATTCGTACGATCCATTCTAATTCATTCGCACGAATGTATCCATTCTAATTCATTCGTACGATCTATTCCAATTCAGTCGTACGATCGATTCTAATTCATTCGTACGATCCATTCTAATTCATTCGCACGATCCAATCTAATTCATTCGTACGATCCATTCTAATTCATTCGTACGATCCATTCTAATTCATTCACACGATCCATTCTAATTCATTCGTACAATCCATTCTAATTCATTCGCACGAATGTATCCATTCTAATTCATTCACACGAATGTATCCATTCTAATTCATTCGTACGATCCATTCTAGTTCATTCGTACGATCCATTATAATTTATTCGTACGATCCATTCTAATTCATTCGCAAGATCCATTCTATTTCATTCGTACGATCCATTCTAATTCATTCGTACGAATGTATCCATTCTAATTCATTCGTACCATCTATTCTAATTCATTCGCATGATCCATTCTAATTCATTCATACGATCAATTCTAATTCATTCGTACGATCCATTCTAATTCATTCGCATGAATGTATCCATTCTAATTCATTCGTACGATCCATTCTAATTCATTCGAACGATCCATTCTAATTCATTCGCATGATCCATTGTAATTCATTCGTACGATCCATTCTAATTCAGTCGTACAATCCATTCTAATTCATTCGTACGATCCATTCTAATTCATTCGCACGAATGTATCCATTCTACTTCATTTGTACGATCCATTCTAGTTCATTCGTACGATCCATTCTAATTCATTCGCACGATCCATTCAAATTCATTCGTACGATCCATTCTATTTCATTCGTACGATCCATTCTATTTCATTCGTACGATACAATCTAATTCATTCGTATAATCCATTCTAATTCAGTCGTACAATCCATTAGAATGGTTCGTATGAATGAATTAGAAAGGATTGTACGACTGAATTAGAATGGATCATACGTATGAATTAGATTGTATCGTACGAATGAATTAAAATGGATCATGCGAATGAATTAGAATGGATCATACGAATGAATTAGAATAGATCATACAAATGAATTAGAATGGATCGTACGAATGAATTAGAATGGATACATTCGTGCGAATGAATTAGAATGGATCGTGCGAATGAATTAGAATGGATCGTACGAATGAATTAGAATGGATCGTACGAATGAATTAGATTGAATCGTGCGAATGAATTAGAATGGATCGTACAAATGAATTAGAATCGATTGTACTACTGAATTAGAATAGATCGTACGAATGAATTAGAATGGATACATTCGTGCGAATGAATTAGAATGGATCGTACGAATGAATTAGAATGGATCGTGCGAATGAATTAGAATGGATCATATGAATGAATTAGAATTGATCGTGCGAATGAATTAGAATGGATCGTACGAATGAATTAGAATCGATCGTACGAATGAATTAGAATGGATTTATGAATGAATTAGAATGGATCGTGCGAATGAATTACAATAGATCGTACGAATGAATTAGAATGGATCGTACAAATGAATTAGATTGTATCGTACGAATGAATTAGAATGGATCGTACGAATGAATTAGATTGGATCGTGTGAATGAATTAGAATGGATCGTACGAATGAATTAGAATCGATCGTACGACTGAATTAGAATAGATCGTACGAATGAATTAGAATGGATACATTCGTGCGAATGAATTAGAATGGATCGTACGAATGAATTACAATGGATCGTGCGAATGAATTAGAATGGATCATATAAATGAATTAGAATAGATCGTGCGAATGAATTTGAATGGATCGTGCGAATGAATTAGAATGGATCGTACGAATGAATTAGAATGGATTGTACGACTGAATTAGAATGGATCATATAAATGAATTAGATTGTATCGTACGAATGAATTAGAATGGATACATTCGTGCGAATGAAGTAGAATGGATTGTACGAATGAATTAGAATGGATCGTGCGAATGAATTAGAATGGATCGTACGAATGAATTAGAATGGATCGTACGAATGAATTAGAATGGATCGTGCGAATGAATTAGAATGGATACATTCGTGCGAATGAATTAGAATGGATTGTAAGAATGAATTAGAATGGATCGTGCGAATGAATTAGAATGGATCGTACGAATGAATTAGAATGGATCGTACGAATGAATTAGATTGGATCGTGCGAATGAATTAGAATGGATCGTACGAATGAATTAGAATCGATCGTACGACTGAATTAGAATAGATCGTACGAATGAATTAGAATGGATACAATCGTGCGAATGAATTAGAATGGATCGTACGAATGAATTAGAATGGATCGTGTGAATGAATTAGAATGGATCATATGAATGAATTAGAATTGATAGTGCGAATGAATTAGAATGGATCGTGCGAATGAATTAGAATGGATCGTACGAATGAATTAGAATGGATTGTACGACTGAATTAGAATGGATCATACGAATGAATTAGATTGTATCGTACGAATGAATTAGAATGGATCGTGCAAATGAATTAGAATGGATAGTACGAATGAATTAGAATGGATCGTACAAATGAATTAGAATGGATCGTACGAATGAATTAGATTGTATCGTACGAATAAATTAGAATGGATCGTGCGAATGAATTAGAATGGATCGTACGAATGAATTAGAATGGATCGTACGA
Organism: Chamaelirium japonicum; assembly: GCA_947650365.1. Lineage (NCBI taxonomy): Eukaryota > Viridiplantae > Streptophyta > Magnoliopsida > Liliales > Melanthiaceae > Chamaelirium > Chamaelirium japonicum. The sequence continues at coordinate 28,104,263 of OX393556.1, forward strand.
ATGAATTAGAATGGATCGTACGAATGAATTAGATTGGATCGTGCGAATGAATTAGAATGGATTGTACGAATGAATTAGAATGGATTGTACGACTGAATTAGAGTGCATCGTACGAATGAATTAGAATGGATCGTGCGAATGGATTAGAATGGATCGTACTAATGAATTAGAATGGATCGTACGAATGAATTAAAATGGATACATTCGTGCGAATGAATTAGAATAGATCGTACGAATGAATTAGAATGGATCGTACGAATGAATTAGAATGGATTGTGCGAATGAATTAGAATGGATCATATGAATGAATTAGAATTGATCGTGCGAATGAATTAGAATGGATCGTACGAATGAATTAGAATCGATCGTATGAATGAATTAGAATGGATGTATGAATGAATTAGAATGGATCGTGCGAATGAATTACAATAGATCGTACGAATGAATTAGAATGGATCGTACGAATGAATAAGATTGTATCGTACGAATGAATTAGAATGGATCGTACGAATGAATTAGATTGGATCGTGCGAATGAATTAGAATGGATCGTACGAATGAATTAGAATCGATCGTACGACTGAAGTAGAATAGATCGTACGAATGAATTAGAATGGATACATTCGTGCGAATGAATTAGAATGGATCGTACGAATGAATTAGAATGAATCGTGCGAATGAATTAGAATGGATCGTACGAATGAATTAGAATGGATCGTGCGAATGAATTAGAATGGATCGTACGAATGAATTAGAATGGATCGTGCGAATGATTTAGAATGGATCGTACGAATGAGTTAGAATGGATCGTACGAATGAACTAGATTGGATCGTGCGAATGAATTAGAATGGATCGTATGAATGAATTAGAATGGATCGTACGAATGAATTAGAATGGATCGTACGAATGAATTAGAATAGATCGTACGAATGAATTAGATTGTATCGTACGAATGAATTAGAATGGATCGTGCGAATGTATTAGAATGGATCGTACGAATGAATTAGAATGGATCATGCGAATGAATTAGAATGGATCGTGCAAATGAATTAGAATGGATCGTATGAATTAGAATGAATTAGAATGGATCGTGCGAATGAATTAGAATAGATCTTACGAATGAATTTGAATGGATACATTAGTGCGAATGAATTAGAATGGATCGTACGAATGAATTAGAATGGATACATTCGGGTGAATGAATTAGAATGGATCGTACGAATGAGTAAGAATGGATCGTACGAATGAATTAGAATGAATCGTACGAATAAATTAGAATGGATCGTACGAATGAGTAAGAATGGATCGTACGAATGAATTAGAATGGATCGTGCGAATGAATTAGATTGTATCGTACGAATGAATTAGAATAGATCGTGCGAATGAATTAGAATGGATTGTACAACTGAATTAGAATGGATCATACGAATGAATTAGATTGTATTGTACGAATGAACTAGATTCGTACGATACAATCTAATTCATTCGTACGATCCATTCTAATACATTCGTACGATCCATTCTAATTCATTCGAACGAATGTATCCATTCTAGATCCATTCTAATTCATTCACACGATCCATTCTAATTCATACGTACGATCTATTCTAATTCATTCGTACGATCCATTCTAATTCATTCGTACGATCCATTCTAACTCATTCGTATGATCCAATCTAATTCATTCGCACGATCCATTCTAATTCATTCGTACGATCCATTCTAATTCATTCGTACCATACATTCATACGTACGATCCATTCTAATTCATTCGTACGATCATTCATACGATCCATTCTAATTCATTCGTACGATCCATTCTAATTTATTCGCACGAATGTATCCATTCTAATTCATTCGTACGATCTATTCTAATTCAGTCGTACGATCCATTCTAATTCATTCGCACGATCCAATCTAATTCATTCGTACGATCCATTCTAATTCATTCGTACGATCCATTCTAATTCATTCGCACGATCCATTCTAATTCATTCGTACGATCCATTCTAATTCATTCGTACGATCTATTGTAATTCATTCGCACGATCCATTCTAATTCATTCATACATCCATTCTAATTCATTCGTACGATCTATTCTAATTCATTCGCACGATCCATTCTAATTCATTCGTACGATCCATTCTAATTCATTCGTACGATCCATTATAATTCATTCGTACGATCCATTATAACTCATTCGTACGATCTATTCTAATTCATTCGCATGATCCATTCTAATTCATTCGCACGATCCATTCTAATTCATTCGTACGATCCATTCTAATTCATTCGCACAAATGTATCCTTTCTAATTCATTCGTACGATCTATTCTAATTCATTTGTATGATCCATTCTAATTCATTCGTACGATCCATTCTAATTCATTTGCACGATCCAATCTAATCCATTCGTATGATCAATTCTAATTCATTCGTATGATCCATTCTAATTCATTCGCACGATCCCTTCTAATTCAGTCGTACAATCCATTCTAATTCATTCGAATGATCCATTCTAATTCATTCGCACGATCCATTCTAATTCATTTGCACGATCCATTCTAATTCATTCATACGATCCATTCATTCGTATGATCCATTCTAATTCATTCATACGATCTATTCTAATTCATTCGTACGATCCATTCTAATTCATTCGCATGATCCATTCTAATTCATTCGTACGATCCATTCTAATTCATTCGCACGATCCATACTAATTCATTCGTACGATACAATCTAATTCATTCGTACGATCCATTCTAATTCATTCGTACGATCCATTCTAGTTCATTCGTACAATCCATTCTAATTCATTCGCACGATCCATTCTAATTCATTCGTACGATACAATCTAATTCATTCGTATGATCCATTCCAATTCAGTCGTACAATCCATTCTAATTCATTTGTACGATCCATTCTAATTCATTCGCACGATCCATTCTAATTCATTCGCACGATCAATTCTAATTCATTCATATGATCCATTTTAATTCATTCGCACGATCCATTCTAATTCATTCGTACGATCTATTCTAATTCATTCGTACGATCCATTCTAATTCATTCGTATGATCCATTCTAATTCATTCGCACGATCCATTCTAATTCATTCGTATGATCCATTCTAATTCATTCGCATGATCCATTCTAATTCATACAAATGAATTAGAATGGATCGTGCGAATGAATTAGAATGGATCATGCGAATGAATTAGAATGGATCGTGCGAATGAATTAGAATGGATCGTGCGAATGAATTAAAATGGATCATACAAATGAATTAGAATAGATACATCCATGCAAATGAATTAGAATGGATCGTACGAATGAATTAGTATGGATCATGCGAATGAATTAGAATGGATCGTACGAATGAATTAGAATGGATACATTCGTGCGAATGAATTAGAATGGATCGTACGAGTGAATTAGATTGTATCGTACGAATGAATTAGAATGGATCGTGCGAATGAATTAGAATGGATCGTACGAATGAACTTGAATGGATCGTACGAATGAATTAGAATGGATCGTGCGAATGAATTAGAATAGATCGTACGAATGAATTAGAATGGATCATGCGAATGAATTAGAATGGATTGTACGACTGCATTAGGATGGATCGTACGAAGGAATTAGAATGGATCTTACAAAGGAATTAGAATGGATCGTACGAATGAATTAGAATGGATACATTTGTATAAAAGAATTAGAATGGATTGTATGAATGAATAAGAATGGATCGGGTAAATGAATTAGAATGGATCGTGCGAATGAGGATAGATTCGTGCGAATAAATTAGAATGGATCATACGAATGCGTAAGAATGGATCGTACGAATGAAATAGAATGTATCGTACAAATAAAATAGAATGGATCGTGCGAATGAATTAGAATGGATCGTACGAATGAACTAGAATAGACCGTACGAATGAAGTAGAATGGATACATTCGTGCGAATGAATTAGAATGGATCGTACGAATGAATTAGAATGGATTGTACGACTGGATTAGAATGGATCGTACGAATGAATTAGAATGGATCATGCAAATGAATTAGAATGGATCATACGAATGAATTAGAATGAATACATTCTTACGAATGAATTTGTATGGTTCGTATGAATAAATTAGAATGGATTGTACGACTGAGTTAGAATGGATCATACGAATGAATTAGATTGTGTCATACGAATGAATTAGAATAGATCGTGCGAATCAATTAGAATGGATCGTACGAATGAATTTGAATGGATCTTGCGAATGAATTAGAATGGATCGTACGAATGAACTAGAATGGATTGTACGATCCATTCTAATTGATTCGTACGATCCATTCTAATTCATTCGCATGAATGTATCCATTCTACTTCATTCGTACGATCCATTCTAGTTCATTCGTACGATCCATTCTAATTCATTCATACGATCCATTCTAATTCATTCGTATGATCCATTCTAATTCAGTCGTACAATCCATTCTAATTCATTCGTACGATCCATTCTAATTCATTCGTACGATCCATTCTAATTCATTCGCACGAATGTATCCATTCTAATTCATTCGTACGATCTATTCTAATTCAGTCGTACGATCCATTCTAATTCTTTTGCACGATCCATTCTAATTAGAATACGATCCATTCTAATTCATTCGTACGATCTATTCTAATCCATTCTAATTCATTCGTACGATCCATTCTAATTCATTCGCACGATCCATTCTAATTCATTCGTACGATCCATTCTAATTCATTCACACGATCCATTCTAATTCATTCGTACGATACAATCTAATTCATTCGTACGATCCATTCTTTCGTACGATCCATTCTAATTCAGTCATACGATCTATTCTAATTCATTCGTACGATCCATTCTAATTCATTTATACGATCCATTCTAATTCATTCGTACGATCCATTCTAATTCATTCGCACGATCCAATCTAGTTCATTCGTACGATCCATTCTAATTCATTCGGACGAATGTATCCATTCTAATTCATTCGTACGATCAATTCTAATTCATTCGCATGAATGTATCCATTCTAATTCATTCGCATGAATGTATCCATTCTAATTTATTCGCACGATCCAATCTAATTCCTTCGCACGATCCAATCTAATTCATTCGTACGATCCATTCTAATTCATTCGCACGATCTATTCTAATTCATTCGCACGATCCATTCTAATTCATTCGTACGATCCATTCTAATTCATTTGCATGATCCATTCTAATTCATTCGTACGATACAATCTAATTCATTCGTATGATCCATTCTATTTCATTCGTACGATCCATTCTAATTCATTCGCATGATCCATTCTAATTCACTCGTACGATCTATTCTAATTCATTCGCACGAATGTATCCATTCTAATTCATTCGTACAATCTATTCTAATTCATTCGCATGATCCATTCTAATTCATTCATAAAATCCATTCTAATTCATTCATACGATCCATTCTAATTCATTCGCACGATCCATTCTAATTCATTCGTACGATCCATTCTAATTCATTCGTATGAGCCATTCAAATTCATTCGTACGATCCATTCTAATTCATTCGTATGATCATACAATCCATTCTAATTCATTCTAATTCAGTCGTACAATCGTGCGAATGAATTAGAATCGATCTATAATGGATCGTACGATCCATTCTAATTCATTCGTGTGATCTATTCTAATTCATTCGTACGATCCATTCTAATATATTCGTGCGATCCATTCTTATTCATTTGCACGAATGTATCCATTCTAAATCATTCGTACGATCTATTCTAATTCATTCGCACGATCCATTCTAATTCATTCGCACGATCCATTCTAATTCATTCATATGATCCATTCTAATTCATTTGCACGATCCATTCTAATTCATTCGCACGATCTATTCTAATTCATTCGTACAATCCAATCTAATTTATTCGCACAATCTATTCTAATTCATTCGCACGATCCATTCTAATTCATTCGCACGATCCATTCTAATCCATTCTAGTTAATTAGCCGAATCCATTCTAATTCATTCTAATTCATTCGTACGATCCATTCTAATTCATTCGCTCCAATGTATCCATTCTACTTCATTCGTACGATCCATTCTAGGTCATTCGTATGATCGATTCTAATTCATTCGCATGATCCATTCTAATTCATTCGTACGATCCATTCCAATTCATTCGCACGAATGTATCCATTCTAATTCATTCGTACGATCTATTCTAATTCAGTCGTACGATCCATTCTAATTCATTCGCACGATCCATTCTAATTAGAATACGATCCATTCTAATTCATTCGTACGATCTATTCTAATCCATTCTAATTCATTCGTACGATCCATTCTAATTCATTCGCACGATCCATTCTAATTCATTCGTACGATCCATTCTAATTCATTCGCACGATCGATTCTAATTCATTCGTACGATACAATCTAATTCATTCGTACGTCCATTCTTTCGTATGATCCATTCTAATTTAGTCATACGATCTATTCTAATTCATTCGCACGATCCATTCTAATTCATTCGTACGATCCATTCTAATTCATTCGTACGATCCATTATAATTCATTCGTACGATCCATTCTAATTCATTCGTACTATCCATTCTAACTCATTCGTACGATCCATTCTAATTCATTCGCACGAATGTATCCATTCGTATCCATTCTAATTCATCCGTACGATACAATCTAATTCATTCATATGATCCATTCTAATTCAGTCGTACAATCCATTCTAATTCATTCGTACGATCCATTCTAATTCACTCATACGATCCGTTCTAATTCATTCGCACGATCCATTCTAATTCATTCGTACGATCCATTCTAATTCATTCGCACGAATGTATCCATCCTAATTCATTCGTACAATCCATTCTAGTTCTAATTCATTCATTCGTACGATCCATTCTAATTCATTCGCTCGAATGTATCCATTCTACTTCATTCGTACGATCCATTCTAGTTCACTCGTACGATCCAATCTAATTCATTCGCACGATCCATTCTAATTCATTCGTACGATCCATTCTAATTCATTCGCACGAATGTATCCATTCTAATTCATTTGTACGATCTATTCTAATTCAATCGTACGATCGATTCTAATTCATTCGTACGATCCATTCTAATTCATTCGCACGATCCAATCTAATTCATTCGTACGATCCAATCTAATTCATTCGTACGATCCATTCTAATTCATTCGCACGATCCATTCTAATTCATTCGCACGATCCATTCTAATTCATTCGCACGAATGTATCCATTCTAATTCATTCGTACGATCCATTTTAATTCATTCGCACGATCCATTCTAATTCATTCGTACAATCCATTCTAATTCATTCGCACGAATGTATCCATTCTAATTCATTCGTACGATCCATTCTATTTCATTCGTACGATCTATTCTATTTCATTCGTACGATCCATTCTAATTCATTTGTATAATACAATCTAATTCATTCCATTCTAATTCATTCGCATGATCCATTCTAATTCATTCGTACGATACAATCTAATTCATTCGTATGATCCATTCTAATTCAGTCGTACAATCCATTCTAATTCATTCGTACGATTCATTCTAATTCATTCACATGATCCATTCAAATTCATTCGTACGATCATTCTAATTCATTCGTACGATCCATTCTAATTCATTCGCACGAATGTATCCATTCTACTTCATTCGTACGATCCATTCTAATTCATTCGTACGATCCATTCTAATTCATTCGCACAATCCATTATAATTCATTCGTACAATCCATTCTAATTCATTCATACGATCCATTCTAATTCATTCATACGAATGTATCCATTCTAATTCATTCGTATGATCTATTCTAATTTATTCGCACGATCCATTCTAATTCATTCGTACGATCCATTCTAATTCATTCGTACGATCCATTATAATTCATTCGTACGATCCATTCTAATTCATTCGTACTATCCATTCTAATTCATTCGTACGATCCATTCTAATTCATTCGCACGAATGTATCCATTCGTATCCATTCTAATTCATCCGTACGATACAATCTAATTCATTCATATGATCCATTCTAATTCAGTCGTACAATCCATTCTAATTCATTCGTACGATCCATTCTAATTCACTCATACGATCCGTTCTAATTCATTCGCACGATCCATTCTAATTCATTCGTACGATCCATTCTAATTCATTCGCACGAATGTATCCATCCTAATTCATTCGTACAATCCATTCTAGTTCTAATTCATTCATTCGTACGATCCATTCTAATTCATTCGCTCGAATGTATCCATTCTACTTCATTCGTACGATCTATTCTAGTTCACTCGTACGATCCAATCTAATTCATTCGCACGATCCATTCTAATTCATTCGTACGATCCATTCTAATTCATTCGCACGAATGTATCCATTCTAATTCATTTGTACGATCTATTCTAATTCAGTCGTACGATCGATTCTAATTCATTCGTACGATCCATTCTAATTCATTCGCACGATCCAATCTAATTCATTCGTACGATCCATTCTAATTCATTCGTACGATCCATTCTAATTCATTCACACGATCCATTCTAATTCATTCGTACAATCCATTCTAATTCATTCGCACGAATGTATCCATTCTAATTCATTCGTACGATCCATTCTAATTCATTCGCACGATCCATTCTAATTCATTCGTACAATCCATTCTAATTCATTCGCACGAATGTATCCATTCTAATTCATTCGTACGATCCATTCTATTTCATTCGTACGATCTATTCTATTTCATTCGTACGATCCATTCTAATTCATTTGTATAATACAATCTAATTCATTCCATTCTAATTCATTCGCATGATCCATTCTAATTCATTCGTACGATACAATCTAATTCATTCGTATGATCCATTCTAATTCAGTCGTACAATCCATTCTAATTCATTCGTACGATTCATTCTAATTCATTCACATGATCCATTCAAATTCATTCGTACGATCATTCTAATTCATTCGTACGATCCATTCTAATTCATTCGCACGAATATATCCATTCTACTTCATTCGTACGATCCATTCTAATTCATTCGTACGATCCATTCTAATTCATTCGCACAATCCATTATAATTCATTCGTACAATCCATTCTAATTCATTCATACGATCCATTCTAATTCATTCATACGAATGTATCCATTCTAATTCATTCGTACGATCTATTCTAATTCATCCGCACGATCCATTCTAATTCATTCGTACGATCCATTCTAATTCATTCGTACGATCCATTCTAATTCATTCGTACGATCCATTATAATTCATTCGTACGATCCATTCTAATTCATTCGTACTATCCATTCTAATTCATTCGTACGATCCATTCTAATTCATTCGCACGAATGTATCCATTCGTATCCATTCTAATTCATCCGTACGATACAATCTAATTCATTCGTATGATCCATTCTAATTCAGTCGTACAATCCATTCTAATTCATTCGTACGATCCATTCTAATTCACTCATACGATCCGTTCTAATTCATTCGCACGATCCATTCTAATTCATTCATACGATCCATTCTAATTCATTCGCACGAATGTATCCATCCTAATTCATTCGTACAATCCATTCTAGTTCTAATTCATTCATTCGTACGATCCATTCTAATTCATTCGTACGATCCATTCAAATTCATTCGTACGATCCATTCTAATTCATTCGCACGAATGTATCCATTCTAATTCATTCGTACGATCTATTCTAATTCATTCGTACGATCCATTCTAATTCATTCATACGATCCATTCTAATTCATTCGCACGAATGTATCCATTCTAATTCATTCGTACGATCCATTCTAATTCATTCGCACGAATGAATTAGAATGGATCGTAGGAATGAATTAAATCGTACGAATGAATTCTAATTAGAATGGATCCATTCGTGCGAATGAATTCAAATGGATCGTAAGAATGAACTAGAAGGGATCGTACGAATGAAGTAGAATGGATACATTCGAGCGAATGAATTAGAATGGATCGTACGAATGAATTAGAATGAATTAGAATGGATTCGGCTAATCAACTAGAATGGATTAGAATGGATCATGCGAATGAATTAGAATGGATCATGCGAATGAATTATAATAGATTGTGCGAATAAATTAGATTGGATTGTACGAATGAATTAGAATATATCGTGCGAATGAATTAGAATGGATCGTGTTAATGAATTAGAATGGATCGTACGAATGAATTAGAATAGATTGTGCGAATGAATTAGATTGTATCGTACGAATGAATTAGAATGGATCGTAAGAATGAATTAGAATGGATCGTATGAATGAATTAGAATGGATTGTGCGAATGAATTAGAATAGATCGTATGAATGAATTAGACTGGATACATTCGTGCGAATGAATTAGAATGGATTGTACGAACGAATTAGAATGAATTAGAATGGATCGTACGATACAATCTAATTCATTCATATGATCCATTCTAATTCAGTCGTACAATCCATTCTAATTCATTCGTACGATCCATTCTAATTCATTCGCACGATCCATTCTAATTCATTCGCACGATCTATTCTAATTCATTCATATGATCCATTTTAATTCATTCGCATAATCCATTCTAATTCATTCATACGATCCATTCTAATTCATTCGCACGAATGTATCCATTCTAATTCATTCGTACGATCTATTCTAATTCAGTCGTACGATCGATTCTAATTCATTCGTACGATCCATTCTAATTCATTCGCACGATCCAATCTAATTCATTCGTATGATCCATTCTAATTCATTCGTACGATACAATCTAATTCATTCGTATGATCCATTCTAATTCATTCGTACGATCTATTGTAATTCATTCGCACGATCCATTCTAATTCATTCATACATCCATTCTAATTCATTCGTACGATCGATTCTAATTCATTCGTACGATCCATTCTAATTCATTCGCACGATCAATTCTAATTCATTCATATGATCCATTCTAATTCATTCGTACGATCCATTCTAATTCATTCGTACGATCCATTCTAATTCATTCGCACGAATGTATCCATTCTAATTCATTCGTACGATCTATTCTAATTCAGTCGTACGATCGATTCTAATTCATTCGTACGATCCATTCTAATTCATTCGCACGATCCAATCTAATTCATTCGTACGATCCATTCTAATTCATTCGTACGATCCATTCTAATTCATTCGCACGATCCATTCTAATTCATTCGTACAATCCATTCTAATTCATTCGCACGAATGTATGCATTCTAATTCATTTGTACGATCCATTCTAGTTCATTCGTACGATCCATTATAATTTATTCGTACGATCATTCTAATTCATTCGTACGATCCATTCTAATTCATTCGCACGAATGTATCCATTCTACTTCATTCGTACGATCCATTCTAATTCATTCGTACGATCCATTCTAATTCATTCGCACAATCCATTATTATTCATTCGTACAATCCATTCTAATTCATTCAAACGATCCATTCTAATTCATTCATACGAATGTATCCATTCTAATTCATTCGTAAGATCTATTCTAATTCATTCGCACGATTCATTCTAATTCATTCGTACGATCCATTCTAATTCATTCGTACGATCCATTCTAATTCATTCGTACGATCCATTATAATTCATTCGTACTATCCATTCTAATTCATTCGTACGATCCATTCTAATTCATTCGCACGAATGTATCCATTCGTATCCATTCTAATTCATCCGTACGATACAATCTAATTCATTCGTATGATCCATTCTAATTCAGTCGTATAATCCATTCTAATTCATTCGTACGATCCATTCTAATTCACTCATACGATCCGTTCTAATTCATTCGCACGATCCATTCTAATTCATTCGTACGATCCATTCTAATTCATTCGCACGAATGTATCCATCCTAATTCATTCGTACAATCCATTCTAGTTCTAATTCATTCATTCGTACGATCCATTCTAATTCATTCGTACGATCCATTCTAATTCATTCACACGATCCATTCTAATTCATTCGTACGATCCATTCTAATTCATTCGCACGAATGTATCCATTCTAATTCATTCGTACGATCTATTCTAATTCATTCGTACGATCCATTCTAATTCATTCATACGATCCATTCTAGTTCATTCACACGAATGTATCCATTCTAATTCATTCGTACGATCCATTCTAATTCATTCGCACGAATGAATTAGAATGGATCGTAGGAATAAATTAAATCGTGCGAATGAATTCTAATTAGAATGGATCCATTCGTGCGAATGAATTCGAATGGATCGTACGAATGAACTTGAATGGATTGTACGAATGAAGTAGAATGGATACATTCGAGCGAATGAATTAGAATGGATCGTACGAATGAATTAGAATGAATTAGAATGGATTCGGCTAATTAACTAGAATGGATTAGAATGGATCGTGCGAATGAATTAGAATGGATCGTGCGAATGAATTAGAATAGATTGTGCAAATAAATTAGATTGGATTGTACGAATGAATTAGAATAGATCGTGCGAATGAATTAGAATGGATCGTGTTAATGAATTAGAATGGATCGTACGAATGAATTAGAATAGATTGTGCGAATGAATTATGTTTGGGGGAATTTTTCCTGGTCCTTGCGAGCCACCTGTAAGACCAAGAAAAGAGAAACGTGAGAACGGCTGGCTCCCTTAGGAGCGCAGACCCTCCGACGCTCAAGTCAGTTATGGTAGCACAACGGAGAGCTGTTGTATACCAAAGTGGTAGTGAAAGGGATTTCGAACCTGTACTTTGGAGCCTGGGGGTGTGCATTTATAGACATGGGCGACCTATCGAGCTACGACGCGTGGAAGCTCTTTCCGGCACCTTCTAGGCCCCCACGTTCTAGCCTTCAATAGTTTCTGACAGTTCTTGGAACTTGGACCCCTGACATTCTTTGTCGTCTAGCTCGTCTGACGAAGTAGTGGGGGACAGCAGCTGCTGTTCTGTTGCCGCCATAGGAATCTTCTAGAATGTTCAAGTCTAGGAGGTCTCAAACCGACTCTGATGGGCTTCCGTGGACTGCAATCGTCCACGTAGCTTCAGTGGGTTCTCGACACCTGGTAATCTTTATGCTGCTTTTACTGGGGGGTAATCTCAGGGAAAAAGCAAAGGCCAGCTCGCCCGATACTGCTCCGTCCTTTCGCCCATATTTATCAAGAGTTGGACCTCATGGGAGCAACCTCTTCGATAAACAGGGGTCTAGGCGAGCTTTGGCGAGCTCATGAGCAAGCATGGGCGAGCTCCTGGGCGAGCTTGGGCGAGCTCCTGTGCGAGCTAGGCGAGCTCCTGATCGAGCATGGCGAGCTCCTAAATGAGCTTAGGCGAGCTCTTGTGCGAGCTAGGCGGGCTCATGAGCGAGCATGGCGAGCTCCTGGACGAGCTAGACGAGCTCCTGAGCGAGCATGGCGAGCTCCTGGACGAGTTTGGGCGATCTCCTTCGCGCTCTAGGCGAGCTCCTGAGCGAGCATGGCGAGCTTCTGGACGAGTTTGGGCGATCTCCTTCGCGCTCTTTGTCTAAGCCATTTATCGAATTTGGGCGTGTCATTGTGGGGACTGGGGGTGCGAGCTGTACTCAGATACAAGGTGTCCATCCAGCTCCCTGTGGGGGCGAGCTCCTGAAGGGCTGAGAGGGCGATCTCCTTCGCGCTCTTTGTCTAAGCCATTTATCGAATTTGGGCGTGTCATTGTGGGGACTGGGGGTGCGAGCTGTACTCAGATACAAGGTGTCCATCCAGCTCCCTGTGGGGGCGAGCTCCTGAAGGGCTGAGAGGGCGATCTCCTTGCGAGGGTTCCAACTCCTGGACGGGCTATCCAAGATATGTGGTTTTTGACTACCCCCAACATTACCCCCTCCTGAGGGAGTGATCGAGGAAACTCGACGCTTGCTCAGGAGTCTTAGCGAGTTCCTATCCCTCGTAATGTGCTTGATATCAATGTCTGTTGCAACAGTTTCCTGACGGGGAGGAGATAGTAGCTACGGGCGATCTGCGTCGAGAGCTTTGACTGCCAGTACTTCACAAACGCTGGACGGGCCACGAGCGTCAGCCACGAGCGATCTCCTTCCGATGCGAGCTTGTCACATGCGGCCAGGGTCTGCATCGGGCGAGCTGCGGGCACCTGCCACGAGCGATCTGCGCCGAGAGCTTTGACTGCCAGTACTTCCCAAAAGCTGGGCGGGCCACGAGCGTCAGCCACGAGCGATCTCCTTCCGATGCGAGTTTGTCACATGCGGCCAGGGTCTGCGTCGGGCGAGCTGCGGGCACCTGCCGCGAGCGATCTGTGCCGAGAGTTTTGACTGCCAGTACTTCACAAACGCTGGGCGGCCCACGAGCATCAGCCACGAGCGATCTCCTTCCGATGCGAGCTTGTCACACGCGGCCAGGGTCTGCGTCGGGTGAGCTGTGGGCACCTGCCGCGAGCGATCTTGTGACTTGGGTATCGCACCAAATCTCCAACGGTCGCTTCGTCTTAAATGCGACGCGAGACTCAATGCTGATACAGCGAATCTCATCATGAGATCCCGATCGGCGTGAGACACTTGTCTCCTCCTCATTCGTTCTTCTTCTGTCAGTAAATGATAGTGTCGGCGCCGGCGCAGCTTTTTCCACGCGTGGCCCACATGGCGCTTGACGATTGGAAGGGAACGAGCTGTCGCTTCGTCTGTCGTCACGTCGCCTCGCTGAGCGCGCTCGGGCATTAACTGCGGCCCGATTCACCTGTCTCTCATTTGCCTATAAATAGGGGAAGGGGGACGATTTTTTACCGCTGCGTGAAAACAGCTCTCCCTTCTCCCATAACTTTCTCAACTCGCAGCTCGCTTGCGCCCTCTTGCTCTCATGGCTTCCTCTGCTGCCGCTTCTTCTTCAGCCACTGCTGCTGCTGCTGCGATCTCTCGGGAGGAGCCTCTCGATGTCGCCCCCATCTCGGTGCTTGCTCCGGGCACCGAAAAAGAGGCTCCTCCCAAGGAGCCCGCCGTCCTCTGGTTCAACGACATCGGGGGCGTGCCTGTCCCCGAGAGTCTACGGACAGCGGCGGGCATCCCCCAAGAGTTCGACATCCTCCCTTTCCCGAGATCGGGGAGACCGCTCTCCGGAACTGCGGTCTCCGTGGGGCAAATATGGTCAGGGCTCCGACTGCCCCTGAACCATCTAGCCAGCGAGCTCCTGGAGCTGGCGGGCTTATGCCCCGCCCAGCTCCCAGGCAACTCGTGGGGGATTCTCTACGGGCTTTCTCGAATCGAGGAAGCCCTTAACGTGAGGATCCCCCTGGCCTATCTCCTGAAGAAGTGGTCCCTCAAGCCAGGGACAGTCTTCAGCGAGGTCGACTGCGGCCACTACTACCTCGCAGGCCGCCCCGGCGAGGTGCTGCCCTTCTCCGCGGTCGAGAACAAAGACCGTTATTGGAAGGAGTATCCGTTCGTGATCGAGGGCAATTGGCGAGGTCCCTGCGCCGGAGTCCGCTCTCTTCCTGGCAGACCGCCTCTGCCGGTCTTCAAGGAGATCACGGAGTATCGCCCTAAAGGGAAGAAATGTATCTCCGGGACCCGGGAGCAAGCTCTCGACAAGGCGATCCTGGAGTTCCTCGGCGGGTGGACTCCCGAGAAGATCCTGGCCCCGGACTTCTCCTTCCTCTGAAAGGATCTCCGGACGGGCACCATCATGACTCGCCAGAAGGTTATGCGCAAGAAGGTGGCGGTCTCTCGCCGCACCGGGGCGACCTCTCAGGCTGCTGCCGCGCCCTCCGGTGTCGGCACCTCTTTGGCGAGGAAGGGGAAGAAGAAGCGGGCTTCTCCGATTAGGCTCGCCGATGAAGACACCATCGACACGATCCGCGAGGAGGATATTCCCTCGCCGCCGCCTCCATCCCGCGAGGTTGCCCCAGGTCAGGCGAACTCCCCCTTCGTTTCCAATCCCCCCACGCGCTCCTCAGTTTCGGAATCCCCACGACGTCAAGTTGTGATGGTCGACCCTGAGGACCCGCGCGTCGAGCTCCTCCTTGGCATGGCGGAGGTCGAAACCCCAATGGCCGAGGTGCTGATGCGCGGGTTCCCGGGCGACCTTTCTAAACCTCTCTTTGTCGCGGTAATGACCCCAGAGATGGAGGGCGCCCATATAAAGAAGAAGAAAAAGAAGGCTCCAGCAGCCCGCCCATTGGCGGAGGACGTCGTCGTTCGCAAGGCTCGTGAAGCCTACGAACGAGCCATTGAGGACAGGAGGAAAGCTGCCCTCGATGAAGCGGGCTTAGCGTCGGGCGAGGACTTCAGCGACGAGTCTAGCTCGGAAGAAGAGCAGTCGCGGTCTCTTGAGGGCGAGCCCGCTTCTGCGACAGCGATGCCTCCCCTGCCCTTCGAGGGACCGGCGCCAACGAGCCCGACGCCTTCTGCACCAGCCCCGGCCAAGACCTCGGCACCGGCTGCGCCTGCCCCCAGTACGCCCGCGCCGGAGCCCGCACCTTTACCCGCGGCCGCTGCTTCGAGCGCGCCTGTATCCGAGCCTCCTAGCACGCCCGTGCCCACGCCCGAGCCTGTGCCTGTGCCCACGCTCGCGCCCGAGCCTCCTAGCACGCCCGCGCCCGAGCTTGCGCCCTCGCCCGCGCCTGTGCCTACGCCCGAGCTCGGACCCGTGTCCGATCCTGCGCCCGCGAACGAGCCCGCTTCTGCGTCCGGGCCCGCGCCTGTGCCCGCGCCTGCGCCCGCATCCGAGGCCGCGCCTGCTCCCAGTGCGTCCGCGTCCGAGCCCGCGCCTGCGCCCGAGCCTGCGCCCGCACCCGAGCCCGCGCCTGCGCCCGAGCCCGCGCTCGCGCCTGAGCCCGCGCCTACGTCTCCTAGCGCGCCCGCGCCTGAGCCCGCACCTGCCACTCTTGAAGTTCCTCCTCTCCCTGAGCTGGGCAGGTTGGCCTATTGGTCTCCGGACCTAGGGGCCATCCTGGACGACTTTCCGAGCTCCAGCTCGGAAGCCTCGGACCCGGACCTACCGGGGCGAAGGGGAGCCGCCGTGCCTTCCCCTACCAACGAAGGGATTGCCGGCGCTCAAGGGGCCGAGCCCGCTGCTGCCTCTATCAGTGCGCCCCCTCCAGCTGCTCCTACCGAGGCGAGCCAAGCGGGCTCTTCCTTTGGCGGTCCTGAGCGCGCCCCTTTCTTCATGCGGGAGATCCTGGGGCGCAACATCTTTGCCCGGACTCCCTACATCGATCTCATCAACCGACTGCTTGAGGTAAGACTACCTCCACTACACCTTTGTCCCCAAAACTCCTGCTGTTACTCTTAACTCAAACTGTTCGCCCTTTTCGCAGGCAGAGCGGGTTAACCGGGCTCTCGCCGACGAGGTCGCGGGCATCGCGGGGGATACTGTCGCTCTCTACGATGACACTCTCCATGACTCGGAGAGGAGAGTAGATGAGTACATTCTCCGAATCCGCCAAATGGACCGATCGGGCGAGCTACGGGCTGAAGTGGACCGACTGCGCCAGCAGGTCGCCTCCTCTAACACGGAGGTCAACGAACTGCGCCAGCGGGCCGCCACCTTCACCACCACGCTAGCTTCGGTTGAGGACGCCCGCGACCTTGCCCTATCCGATGCGCAGGCCGCCCAGAAGGAAATCTCCGAGCTTCAACGTCAGTTGGTGGCCTCTAGGGATGAGATCGCGTCTCTGAGGGAAACGCATCTCCAGGACCTCCACTCTCAGCAACGCCGCCTCCAGGCGCAACTCAACGAGCTTTTGCGGAAAGGCGCGATCGACGCCATCGAGAAGTACAAGGCCGAAAGGTCGAAAAAGAGGAAGCGCGGCGGCGACGACGAGGGCGCTGGCGTGGGCCCAGCTTAAGCTGTATCTCTGTAATCTTTGATTTAATGAATGAAATGAAACTTTTTGAGTCCGCTTGTTTCCATTTCTTTCTCTGTCTTGCTTTCGAGTCCGTTCTAGGAATTCGCAGCGATCTCGAGAGTGATACCCCGGGCGAGGCAGCTAATTCGATTCAACCCTTTTTAGTATATGCAAACGAAAAACCTCGGCATGCTCGTAAAAACTCAAGTCTCTGAGCCCGGAAAACGTTTAAGCAAAACAAAAGGATTTCAAAAACTTCCCTACACTCAGAGACAAAAAACCATTTTTATTTTTAAATGAAACTAATAAGTGCTAGCTGCCCCCTGCCCGGTTAATTTCTCTCGATGGTCCTGTTTGGCGGGCTCGCCCTTCGAGGGGTACGTCAACGCCAGGATGCTTCCGTTCATGGCAGGTGAACGCGAAGGATCCTGGTTAGGCTTAGAGTCCACTTGGCAGCGGACTTCCCCGGGAAGCTCAAGGTCGCCCATTGGCTGCCTCTGAGGATCCCGGTCTAGCTTTAAGTCCGCACAACGGCGGACTGCCCCGGGAAGCTCAAGGTCGCCCACTGGCTGCCTCTGAGGATCCCGGACTTGCTTTAAGTCCGCACAACGGCGGACTGCCCCGGGAAGCTCAAGGTCGCCCACTGGCTGCCTCTGAGGATCCCGGTCTTGCTTTAAGTCCGCACAACGACGGACTACCCCGGGAAGCTCAAGGTCGCCCACTGGCTGCCTCTGAGGATCCCGGTCTTGCTTTAAGTCCGCACAACGGCGGACTGCTTTGTAGATCAAGCGAGCTCTTGGTGCGGCGAGCTTCCGGGTGGAATTCTTTGTGGAAAACCCCATCATTCATTCATAACCCCTTCAAAAAGAAAATTTACAAAAATTTCCTTAGGCATAGAACTTGCGAAGGTGCAAAGTATTCCAAGGCCGCTCTAACAGGTCGCCTTCAGCGGTCATCAACTGGTAAGCCCCCGAGCCACGCGCTTCGCGTATTATGTAGGGGCCCTCCCAGTTCGCCGCGAGCTTCCCTGCATTAGGCTCCTGCGTGTTTGCGAACACCTTTCTCATCACCATGTCCCCGGCTTTGAATGCCCGATGGCGGACTCTTTTGTCGTAGGCGCGCTTCATTTCTTGTCGGTACCCAGCGAGATGTAGATTGGCGCGCTCTTGTCTTTCTTCGAGCTGGTCGAGGGAGTCGGCGAGCAGAGCGTCGTTATCGACCTCACCTGCAGCAAGCTTTCTTTCCGTTGGCAGCTCGGCTTCGATGGGCAGCACGGCTTCACACCCGTAAGTTAGGCTGAAAGGCGATTCGTCGGTTGAACGACGTGGAGTGGTACGATAAGCAAACAGCACGCCGTCGAGCTCCTGCTCCCACAGTCCTTTCTTCCCTTCCAACCTTTTCTTGAGGTTGTCTAAGATTACTCGGTTCGTAGCTTCGGCCTGCCCGTTGCTTTGAGGGTACCTCGGGGACGAGAATCTTAGGTCGACTCCATATTCAACACAAAAGCTTCTGATCAAGCGATTGTCGAACTGGCGACCATTGTCGGTGATGAGCACTCGGGGCAGCCCAAAGCGGCAGAAGATATTCTTCCATAGGAAGTCCTTGACTTGTTTCTCACCAATCTTAGCTAGTGGGACCGCTTCCACCCATTTGGTGAAGTAGTCCGTAGCTACTAAGATGAATTTCTTCTACCGGGTAGACACAGGGAAAGGTCCCACAATGTCCATTCCCCATTGCTGGAAAGGCCAGGGGCTCGCCAATGGGTGAAGTTCTTCTGCGGGCATATGGTTCGTCGTAGCGTGCTTCTGGCATTGGATGCACCTCCGGGCGATCTTCAAAGCGTCCTGCTCCAGAGTGGGCCACCAGTATCCTTGCCTTCGAACTTTCGCAGCTAGAGATCGCCCACCAGCGTGGTTTCCTAGCTCGCCAGAGTGGATGCAATTTAGTACTTCTTCGATCTCCGGGTTCTCGATGCAACGAAGATTCGGCCCGCCGAAAGATCTTCGAAAAAGGCGATCCCAGCGGATGAGATAGCGACCAGCACATTTCTCCATTCGCCGAGCTTCCTCTCTATCCCCCGGAAGCTCGCCCTTCTGAAGAAAACGAAGGATGGGAGCGATCCACCCGCCAGGAGATACGTCGGCAGAAACTTGGTTAACAGCGGGCTCCGCCAGCTGAAGCCGAGACTGATTTTGGACCTCAATGAGAATCTGCCGAGCTTCTGATGTTCCCAGCAAGGAGGCGGCGTTTGCCAAGGCATCAGCTCGCCTATTATCGGCTCGCGGAATTTGCTCGAAAGAGATCTTTTCGAACTCCGCGGCCTTGCTCTTCACCAGATCCATGTAGATCGCCATTCGTGCATCCCGGGAGGCGTACTCCCTATTGATTTGGCAAATAATTAGCTGGGAATCACTAAAGACTTTCAAGCGTTTGGCGCCTACCTCTAGAGCGAGCTCCAGACCAGCCAGTAACGCCTCGTATTCTGCTTCATTGTTGGTAGCAGTGAAATCCAGTCGGACTGATTTCTCGAGCAGCACCTCTTGGGCGATCAGAGCGACCCCGATCCCAGCCCCCAAAGCGTTGGAGGATCCATCGATGAACAATTCCCATCTCGTCGCCTCTGGACGCTCATTTGGAGGTCGCTCGCCTTGGTTGTCCAAGAACCTCGCTTTCCCAGGGTGTGCCTCAGTTGGCTCATCCTCCTGGTACTGGACTGGTTCTTCTATGGGAAAGTCCGCCAAGAAATCGGCGAGAGCCTGCCCTTTGACAGCAATTCGAGGGACGTACTCCAATCCATAGGCGGCGAGCTCGGCAGACCATCGATACAACCTGCCGGCTACCGAAGGCCTGAATAGGGCGCTCTTCAGGGGGTGCTCCGTGATGACTTTGACGATATGCGCTGAGAAGTAGGGATGAAGCTTTCTCGCGGTAAGGACCAAGGCCAATGCGACCTTCTCGATTGGTCGATACCGGAGCTCGGCGGGAAGCATCGTGTGGCTCACAAAATAGACAGGCCGCTCTACCTTTGCTTCTTCCACTACCAGGACCCCGCTTACGGCGTTCTCAGTGACTGCGAGATACACGCCAAGCTCGGCGCCATCTTTTGGTGCCGCTAGGATCGGCGGGCTCGCAAGATAGTCCTTGATCTTCTGAAAGGCGCGCTCGCAATTTTCATCCCAGCAAATGCTCGCTCCTTTTCGCAGCAGCTCGAAAAGAGGTCGGCAATTGTCTGAGGATTTGGATATAAACCGGTTGAGCGCGGCGATTCGTCCGCTCAATCTCTGGACTTCTTGCCGGGTTCTTGGTGCGGGCATTTCGACAAGTGCTCGGATTTGCCCAGGGTCGGCCTCGATCCCCCTGTGGGTGACCAGGTACCCGAGGAATTTCCCCGACGTCACTCCGAATATGCACTTCGCTGGGTTCAGCCTCATTCGGTACTTTCTCAGTATCTCGAAGTTTTCACGGAGGTCGGCGACATGCCCTCCTCGCTCTCGACTTTTTACCAGAAGGTCGTCAACATAAACCTCGACATTTCTGCCGATCTGATTTTTAAACATTTGAGTGACTAACCTTTGGTAGGTCGCTCCAGCGTTCTTGAGTCCGAAGGGCATCACTCGATAGCAGTACAGCTTCTGATAGCCCGCTCCGGAGTAGAAAGCGGTCTTCTCTTGATCCTCGGGATGGAGGGGTATTTGGTTGTACCCTGAGTATCCATCCATGAAGGACAGAGCTCGGAACCCGACAGCTGCGTCGACCAGTGCGCCGATTCTCGGAAGAGGAAATCCGTCCTTCGGGCATGCCTTGTTGAGGTCGGAGAAGTCAATGCACACCCTGACCGCTCCGCTCTTCTTAGGCACTGCCACGATATTGGAGATCCACTCGGGGAAGTGCGCCTCGCGGATGAAGCCGGCTCGCTCCAGCTTATCTATCTCCGCCGCCACTGCAACGGACTTCGCAGCAGGTATGTGCCGAGCTTTCTGCTTGACCGGCGGGAACTCCTTCACGGTGTGCAGACGATGACAGGCGACCTCCGGGTCAATCCCTGGCATGTCCGCGAAGCTCCAGGCAAATACGTCGCGGTATTCCCTGAGCAAGCTGGTTAGGGCTAGGACCTCACCCTCGGTTAACGAGGTCCCGAGACTAACAATTCTCGGCCCTTCTTTGTCGCCAATATCGATCTCTTGAAGTAGTTCGGCAACCGGAAAACTTCCTCTCTTGGGGGTTGTTAGGCGGCCTTCCTCCAACTTAAGATCCGCACCGCTCCCACCCGAGGATGGAGTAGGGGACTTAGGCGAGGAGGCCCCTGACGGGCTCCCCAGGAGCTCGCTCATACCGAGCGGTAATTGCTAGGAGGGTGCGGGCCTCTTGGCCTCGGCGACCTCCATGTCCATGAGGTGAGGAGCATCCTGCTCGTATCTGGTTGCGGTTACCTGATCACCCCGAATGACCACGACCCCGCTCGCGGTTGGGAATTTGAGGGCCTGATGATTGGGTGAAGATACCGCCTTTATCTGCCTTAGCCAAGGCCGCCCAAGGATGGCGTTAAAGGCCGAATTCCCGTCGACTACCGCGAAGCGGACTTGGCGAGCTTCCGGGCCCGCTGTCACGGTAAGGGTTATCTCTCCCGCTACTTTGGCGACCTCACCGGTGAATCCACTGAGGGAGCTCGTCGAGGGAGACAAGTCGGTGAGTCTCAAACCCATTATCAGGTAGGCCGACAGAAAGAGGATGTCAACGGCGCTCCCTGAATCCACCAGAGCTTGCCTCACCTCGATGTTTGCCATCATCAGGCGTACGACGAGGGGGTCATTGTGGGGCGCGACAACCCCTGCCATGTCGTCCTCCGAAAACCAGAGGAAATCGCGGGCTTCCACCCTTGGTGCTTGAAGTAAAGTAGGAGTTAGCGAGACAGAAAATACCTTCTGCGCCCGCTCCATCTCCCTGACTCGCCGGCGGGCTTCATTACTTGATCTGGGGCCGCTCAGCCGCCCGCTAATGGTATGGCAGATCGCCGGTCCTCCCGGGGGAGGCGGAGGTAAAGCGGGCTCCGCGAGTCCTGGGCGATCTCCCTCCCGAGGAGCTCGCTCTGGAATCACCTCGAACCTCCTCGGGAGCGAGATGAACTGGCTCAAGTGCCCCAAGGTGACCAAATCCTCCAGGTGGTTTTTCAGAGCTCGGCATCTGTTAGTGTGATGCCCAGGGCTTCGATGAAAAGCGCACCGCCGCGAGTTGTCGGTAGAGCCGGGCTCTCCGATCTGTAGGGGTGGTGGGTACTGGAAGAAATGCTCATTCCGAATCTGATGGAAAATTTGCCCCGGTGAGTGGGTCAGCACGGTGAAGTCCCGCTCCCCGGGTCCAGGAGGCAGGCGCCAGTTCGCCGGCCTTCCAGCGACCACCGCGGGTACTTCAGCGGGCAGTACTGCAGGAGCTGCGGATGGTCCGGGCAAGGGTACCGTAAGTGGCACCTCCCTCCTCTCCACGGCCTTAACGATAAGAGGTCGCAAAGCCGGAGGAGGTCGCTGCTCTACTGCCTTTCCCTTCCGATCTAGCACCGCATCCTCAAGCTTGATGTGCTGCTGGACCAGAGCGAATAGTTCGACCATTGTGCGAGGGTCCTTAATCACCAGGGCGTCATGAAGCTTGCCCCCCTCGGGGAGGGCGCTTCTGAAGGCACTCACCGCGGTACGATCCTGGCCCGCCGCGTCTTCCAGAGCGAGGTAAGCGCTTCGGAATCGCGTTGCGAAGCATCGGAGCGTTTCGCGAGCTCCCATGGCCAGAGTAAACAGAGATTCGATCCTCTTCGGGGGCTGCCTGTTGTAGCGATACTGCTCCAGGAATAGCCTAGAGAGAGTTGGAAAGTTGGGGATCACGCCGGACGGCAGCTTGTGGAACCAATTCAATGCCGATCCGGTCAGACTGCTTGGGAACGCGCGACACAGGACATGGTCCTGGTCCCGGAAAAATAGAAGTTTCCTGTAGGCCAAGAGATGGTCGACGGGATCTTGCGACCCGTCGAACAATACAAACTTCGGGGGGGTCCAGTGGTGTGGAAAACCCCCTTGATGGACCTCGCTGGTGAAAGGCGAGCTTCCTCCGTGGGCGGCGAGGTCCTCCAGTAAATCCACTGGCGCACTAGGTCGCTGCCAGTGCCCGGGGAGAAATCCCAAAGGCGGCTGCGCAGGTCCTAGGCGCTCGTGTGCACTCCCTCTAGGAAGGTTCGGATCCACCCCACGGCGACCCTCGGGAGCCACCAATCGGCGGCCTCCTGGCTGCTCGCGCGCGGATCCCTTCAGCGAGGTGGTTGGTCTGTGGGAGGTCGTCACCTCTCGAGGTTCGGAAGGCAGAGTCACCGCGGGCTCTTTCCCTCGTCGCCGATGGCGCGGGTCGCGATCCCTTTCTTGAGACCTCGCCTCCGATCCGTCAGAGTCGACGCTCCGGCTACGTCGGCGAGGGATGGTCGCGCGCGAGGTCGCCTGGTTGCTGGACCGCTGGGTTACCAGCTTCTGTAACCTTGTGAGCGGGGTCTCCTTCGCTCCACGCACGGCCGTCCTCTCAACCGGGGGTTCCGGGCAGGAAGTTCGCCGTGCTGGGACAGTCGTGGGCAGACGCGACGAGACGGGAGGTCGCACGGGGGACGCGGGCCTCGAAGGTCCTGACCGCCGGCTAGCCGCCGGAGCCTGACGCAAGCGCGTCAACTCCTCCATCATCGCCCGCTGGGTGGCCAACATCTCCAACAGGAGCTGGTTACTGAGCGGGACAAAGGGCTGGGGAGTCTCAGCGGGGGGTTCGCTGTGCACAGACCCCATACGGGCCCTCGCCCGCCTGCGCCCCCTTGTCGCCGGAGCCATCTTTGGGGTTATGAAGGCCGTCAACGCACAACCGTATGGTCGTGGGCGTTCTCACAGGAACCAGTCAAGATCCCACAGACGGCGCCAAATGTTTGGGGGAATTTTTCCTGGTCCTTGCGAGCCACCTGTAAGACCAAGAAAAGAGAAACGTGAGAACGGCAGGCTCCCTTAGGAGCGCAGACCCTCCGACGCTCAAGTCAGTTATGGTAGCACAACGGAGAGCTGTTGTATACCAAAGTGGTAGTGAAAGGGATTTCGAACCTGTACTTTGGAGCCTGGGGGTGTGCATTTATAGACATGGGCGACCTATCGAGCTACGACGCATGGAAGCTCTTTCCGGCACCTTCTAGGCCCCCACGTTCTAGCCTTCAATAGTTTCTGACAGTTCTTGGAACTTGGACCCCTGACATTCTTTGTCGTCTAGCTCGTCTGACGAAGTAGTGGGGGACAACAGCTGCTGTTCTATTGCCGCCATAGGAATCTTCTAGAATGTTCAAGTCTAGGAGGTCTCAAACCGACTCTGACGGGCTTCCGTGGACTGCAATCGTCCACGTAGCTTCAGTGGGTTCTCGACACCTGGTAATCTTTATGCTGCTTTTACTGGGGGGTAATCTCAGGGAAAAAGCAAAGGCCAGCTCGCCCGATACTGCTCCGTCCTTTCGCCCATATTTATCAAGAGTTGGACCTCATGGGAGCAACCTCTTCGATAAACAGGGGTCTAGGCGAGCTTTAGTGAGCTCATGAGCAAGCATGGGCGAGCTCCTGGGCGAGCTTGGGCGAGCTCCTGTGCGAGCTAGGCGAGCTCCTGAGCGAGCATGGCGAGCTCCTAAATGAGCTTAGGCGAGCTCTTGTGCGAGCTAGGCGGGCTCATGAGCGAGCATGGCGAGCTCCTGGACGAGCTAGACGAGCTCCTGAGCGAGCATGGCGAGCTCCTGGACGAGTTTGGGCGATCTCCTTCGCGCTCTAGGCGAGCTCCTGAGCGAGCATGGCGAGCTTCTGGACGAGTTTGGGCGATCTCCTTCGCGCTCTTTGTCTAAGCCATTTATCGAATTTGGGCGTGTCATTGTGGGGACTGGGGGTGCGAGCTGTACTCAGATACAAGGTGTCCATCCAGCTCCCTGTGGGGGCGAGCTCCTGAAGGGCTGAGAGGGCGATCTCCTTCGCGCTCTTTGTCTAAGCCATTTATCGAATTTGGGCGTGTCATTGTGGGGACTGGGGTTGCGAGCTGTACTCAGATACAAGGTGTCCATCCAGCTCCCTGTGGGGGCGAGCTCCTGAAGGGCTGAGAGGGCGATCTCCTTGCGAGGGTTCCAACTCCTGGACGGGCTATCCAAGATATGTGGTTTTTGACTACCCCCAACAAATTAGATTGTATCGTACGAATGAATTAGAATTCATCGTAAGAATGAATTAGAATGGATCGTATGAATGAATTAGAATGGATTGTGCGAATGAATTACAATAGATCATATGAATGAATTAGACTGGATACATTCGTGCGAATGAATTAGAATGGATTGTATGAACGAATTAGAATGAATTAGAATGGATCGTACGATACAATCTAATTCATTCGTATGATCCATTCTAATTCAGTCGTACAATCCATTCTAATTCATTCGTACGATCCATTCTAATTCATTCGCACGATCCATTCTAATTCATTCGCACGATCTATTCTAATTCATTCATATGATCCATTTTAATTCATTCGCACAATCCATTCAAATTCATTCATACGATCTATTCTAATTCATTCGCACGAATGTATCCATTCTAATTCATTCGTAAGATCTATTCTAATTCAGTCGTACGATCGATTCTAATTCATTCGTACGATCCATTCTAATTCATTCGCACGATCCAATCTAATTCATTCGTACGATCCATTCTAATTCATTCGTACGATACAATCTAATTCATTCGTATGATCCATTCTAATTCATTCATACGATCTATTGTAATTCATTCGCACGATCCATTCTAATTCATTCATACATCCATTCTAATTCATTCGTACGATCGATTCTAATTCATTCGTACGATCCATTCTAATTCATTCGCACGATCAATTCTAATTCATTCATATGATCCATTCTAATTCATTCGCACGATCCATTCTAATTCATTCGTACGATCCATTCTAATTCATTCGCACGAATGTATCCATTCTAATTCATTCGTACGATCTATTCTAATTCAGTCGTACGATCGATTCTAATTCATTCGTACGATCCATTCTAATTCATTCGCACGATCCAATCTAATTCATTCGTACGATCCATTCTAATTCATTCGTACGATCCATTCTAATTCATTCGCACGATCCATTCTAATTCATTCGTACAATCCATTCTAATTCATTCGCACGAATGTATCCATTCTAATTCATTCGTACGATCCATTCTAGTTCATTCGTACGATCCATTATAATTTATTCGTACGATCCATTATAATTCATTCGCAAGATCCATTCTAATTCATTCGTACGATCCATTCTAATTCATTCGTACGAATGTATCCATTCTAATTCATTCGTACGATCTATTCTAATTCATTCGCACGATCCATTCTAATTCATTCATACGATCAATTCTAATTCTTTCGTACGATCCATTCTAATTCATTCGCATGAATGTATCCATTCTAATTCATTCGTACGATCCATTCTAATTCATTCGTACGATCCATTCTAATTCATTCGCATGACCCATTCTAATTCATTCGTACGATCCATTCTAATTAAGTCGTACAATCCATTCTAATTCATTCGTACGATCCATTCTAATTCATTCGCACGAATGTATCCATTCTACTTCATTTGTACGATCCATTCTAGTTCATTCGTACGATCCATTCTAATTCATTCGCACGATCCATTCAAATTCATTCGTACGATCCATTCTATTTCATTCGTACGATCCATTCTATTTCATTCATACGAATGAATTAGAATGGATCGTGCGAATGAATTAGAATAGATCGTACGAATGAATTAGAATGGATACATTCGTGCGAATGAATTAGAATGGATCGTACGAATGAATTAGAATGGATACATTCGTGTGAATGAATTAGAATGGATCGTACGAATGAGTAAGAATGGATCATACGAAGGAATAAGAATGGATCGTACGAATAAATTAGAATGGATCGTACGAATGAGTAAGAATGGATCGTACGAATGAATTAGAATGGTTCGTGCGAATGAATTAGATTGTATCGTACGAATGAATTAGAATGGATCGTGCGAATGAATTAGAATGGATTGTACGACTGAATTAGAATGGATCATACGAATTAATTAGATTGTATCGTACGAATGAACTAGATTCGTACGATACAATCTAATTCATTCGTACGATCCATTCTAATTCATTCGTACGATCCATTCTAATTCATTCGAACGAATGTATCCATTCTAGATCCATTCTAATTCATTCGCACGATCCATTCTAATTCATACGTACGATCCATTCTAATTCATTCGTACGATCCATTCTAATTCATTCGTACGATCCATTCTAACTCATTCGTATGATCCAATCTAATTCATTCGCACGATCCATTCTAATTCATTCGTACGATCCATTCTAATTCATTCGTACGATACATTCATACGTACGATCCATTCTAATTCATTCGTACGATCCATTCTAATTCATTCGCACGAATGTATCCATTCTAATTCATTCGTACGATCTATTCTAATTCAGTCGTACGATCCATTCTAATTCATTCGCACGATCCAATCTAATTCATTCGTACGATCCATTCTAATTCATTCGTACGATCCATTCTAATTCATTCGCACGATCCATTCTAATTCATTCGTACGATCCATTCTAATTCATTCGTACGATCTATTGTAATTCATTCGCACGATCCATTCTAATTCATTCATGCATCCATTCTAATTCATTCGTACGATCTATTCTAATTCATTCGCACGATCCATTCTAATTCATTCGTACGATCCATTCTAATTCATTCGTATGATCCATTATAATTCATTCGTACGATCCATTCTAATTCATTCGTACGATCAATTCTAATTCATTCGCATGATCCATTCTAATTCATTCGCACGATCCATTCTAATTCATTCGTATGATCCATTCTAATTAATTCGCACGAATGTATCCAATCCAATTCATTCGTACGATCTATTCTAATTCATTTGTATGATCCATTCTAATTCATTCGTACGATCCATTCTAATTCATTCGCACGATCCAATCTAATCCATTCGTATGATCAATTCTAATTCATTCGTATGATCCATTCTAATTCATTCGCACGATCCATTCTCATTCAGTCGTACAATCCATTCTAATTCATTCGTACGATCCATTCTAATTCATTCGCACGATCCATTCTAATTCATTCGCACGATCCATTCTAATTCATTCATACGATCCATTCATTCGTACGATCCATTCTAATTCATTCATACGATCTATTCTAATTCATTCGTACAATCCATTCTAATTCATTCGCACGATCCATTCTAATTCATTCGTACGATCCATTCTAATTCATTCGCACCATCCATTCTAATTCATTCGTACGATACAATCTAATTCATTCGTACGATCCATTCTAATTCATTCGTACGATCCATTCTAATTCATTCGTACAATCCATTCTAATTCATTCGCACGATCCATTCTAATTCATTCGTACGATACAATCTAATTCATTCGTATGATCCATTCTAATTCAGTCGTACAATCCATTCTAATTCATTCGTACGATCCATTCTAATTCATTCGCACGATCCATTCTAATTCATTCGCACGATCAATTCTAATTCATTCATATGATCCATTCTAATTCATTCGCACGATCCATTCTAATTCATTCGTACGATCTATTCTAATTCATTCGTACGATCCATTCTAATTCATTCGTACGATCCATTCTAATTCATTCGTACGATCCATTCTAATTCATTCGCACGATCCATTCTAATTCATTCGTATAATCCATTCTAATTCATTCGCACGATCCATCCTAATTCGTACAAATGAATTAGAATGGATCGTGCGAATGAATTAGAATGGATCATGCGAATGAATTAGAATGGATCGTGCGAATGAATTAGAATGGATCGTGCGAATGAATTAGAATGGATCGTGCGAATGAATTAGAATAGATACATTCATGCAAATGAATTAGAATGGATCGTACGAATGAATTAGTATGGATCGTGCGAATGAATTAGAATGGATCATACGAATGAATTAGAATGGATACATTCGTGCGAATGAATTAGAATGGATCGTACGAGTGAATTAGATTGTATCGTACGAATGAATTAGAATGGATCGTGCGAATTAATTAGAATGGATCGTACGAATGAACTAGAATGGATCGTACGAATGAATTAGAATGGATCGTGCGAATGAATTAGAATAGATCGTATGAATGAATTAGAATGGATCGTGCGAATGAATTAGAATGGATTGTACGACTGCATTAGGATGGATCGTACGAAGGAATTAGAATGGATCTTACAAAGGAATTAGAATGGATCGTACGAATGAATTAGAATGGATACATTTGTACAAAAGAATTAGAATGGATTGTATGAATGAATAAGAATGGATCGGGTAAATGAATTAGAATGGATCGTGCGAATGAGGATAGATTCGTGCGAATAAATTAGAATGGATCGTACGAATGCGTAAGAATGGATCGTACGAATGAAATAGAATGTATCGTACAAATAAAATAGAATGGATCGTGCGAATGAATTAGAATGGATCGTACGAATGAACTAGAATAGACCGTACGAATGAAGTAGAATGGATACATTCGTGCGAATGAATTAGAATGGATCGTACGAATGGATTAGAATGGATTGTACGACTGGATTAGAATGGATCGTACGAATGAATTAGAATGGATCATGCAAATGAATTAGAATGGATCATACGAATGAATTAGAATGAATACATTCTTACGAATGAATTTGTATGGTTCATATGAATAAATTAGAATGGATTGTACGACTGAGTTAGAATGGATCATGCGAATGAATTAGATTGTGTCATACGAATGAATTAGAATAGATCGTGCGAATGAATTAGAATGGATCGTACGAATGAATTAGAATGGATCGTATGAATGAATTAGAATGGATCGTGCGAATGAATTAGAATAGATCGTACGAATGAATTAGAATGGATACATTCGTGCGAATAAATTAGAATGGATCGTGCGAATGAATTAGAATGGGTCGTACGAATGAATTAGAATGGATACATTTGTGCGAATGAATTAGAATGGATCGTACGAATGAGTTAGAATGGATCGTACGAATGAAATAGAATGGATCGTACGAATGAATTTGAATGGATCGTGCAAACGAATTAGAATGGATCGTACGAATGAACTAGAATGGATTGTACGAATGAAGTAGAATGGATACATTCGTGCGAATGAATTAGAATGGATCGTACGAATGAATTAGAATGGATTGTACGATTTAATTAGAATGGATCGTACGAATGAATTAGAATGGATCATGCAAATGAATTAGAATGGATCGTACGAATGAATTAGAATGAATACATTCTTACGAATGAATTTGTATGGTTCGTATGAATGAATTAGAATGGATTGTACGACAGAATTAGAATGGATCATACGAATGAATTAGATTGTATCGTATGAATGAATTAGAATGGATCGTGCGAATGAATTAGAATGGATCGTACGAATGAATTAGAAAGGATCGTATGAATGAATTAGAATGGATCGTGCGAATGAATTAGAATAGATCATACGAATGAATTAGGATGGATACATTCGTGCGAATGAATTAGAATGGATCGTCCGAATGAATTAGAATGGATCGTGCGAATGAATTAGAATGGATCATACGAATGAATTAGAATGGATACATTCGTGCGAATGAATTAGAATGAATCGTACGAATGAGTAAGAATGGATCGTACAAATAAAATAGAATGGATCGTACGAATGAATTTTAATGGATCGTGCGAATGAATTAGAATGGATCGTACGAATGAACTAGAATGGATACATTCGTGCGAATGAATTAGAATGGATCGTACGAATGAACTAGAATGGATACATTCGTGCGAATGAATTAGAATGGATCATACGAATAAATTAGAATGGATTGTACGACTGAATTAGAATGGATCGTACGAATGAATTAGAATGGATCATGCGAATGAATTAGAATGGATCGTACGAATGAATTAGAATGAATACATTCTTACGAATGAATTTGTATGGTTCGTATGAATGAATTAGAATGGATTGTACGACTGAATTAGAATGGATCATACAAATGAATTAGACTGTATCGTACGAATGAATTAGAATGGATCGTGCGAATGAATTAGAATGGATCGTACGAATGAATTAGAATGGATTGTACAAATGAATTAGAATGGATCGTGCGAATGAAATAGAATGGATTGTACGACTGAAATAGAATGGATCGTACGATACAATCTAATTCATTCGTACGATCCAATCTAATTTATTCGCACAATCTATTCTAATTCATTCGCACGATCCATTCTAATTCATTCGCATGATCCATTCTAATTCATTCGTACGATCCATTCTAATTCATTCGTATGTATCCATTCTAATTCATTCGTACGATCTATTCTAATTCATTCGCACGATCCATTCTAATTCATTCATACGATCCATTCTAATTCATTCGTACGAATGAATTAGAATGGATTGTACGACTGAATTAGAATGGATCATACGAATGAATTAGATTGTATCGTACGAATGAATTAGAATGGATCGTGCGAATGAATTCGAATGGATCGTACGAATGAATTAGAATAGATTGTATGATCATACGAATGAATAGAATGGATCGTACGAATAAATTTGAATGGCTCATACGAATGAATTAGAATGGATCGTACGAATGAATTAGAATGGATCGTGCGAATGAATTAGAATGGATCGTATGAATGAATTAGAATGGATTGTATGAATGAATTAGAATGGATCATGCGAATGAATTAGAATAGATCGTACGAATGAATTAGAATGGATACATTCGTGCGAATGAATTAGAATGGATCGTACGAGTGAATTAGAATGGATCATGCGAATGAATTAGAATGGATCGTACGAATGCATTAGAATGGATCATACGAATGAATTAGATTGTATTTTACGAATGAATTAGAATGGATCGTGCGAATGAATTAGAATGGATCGTACGAATGAAATAGAATGGATCGTGCGAATGAATTAGAATAGATCGTGCGAATGAATTAGAATGGATCGTACGAATGAATTAGATTGGATCGTACGAATGAATTAGATTGGATCATACGAATGAATTAGAATGGATCGTACGAATGAATTAGAATGGATCGTGCGAATGAATTAGAATGGATCGTGCGAATGAATTAGAATGGATCGTTCGAATGGATTAGAATGGATCGTACGAATGAATTAGATTAGATCATGCGAATGAATTAGAATGGATCGTATGAATGAATTAGAATGGATCGTACGAATGAATTAGAATGGATCGTACGAATGAATTAGAATAGATCGTATGAATGAATTAGAATGGATCGTACGAATGAATGGATCGTACGAATGAATTAGATTGTATCGTACGAATGAATTAGAATGGATCGTGCGAATGAATTAGAATGGATCGTACGAATGAATTAGAATAGATCGTATGAATGAAATAGAATGGATCGTACGAATGAATGGATCGTACGAATGAATTAGATTGTATCGTACGAATGAATTAGAATGGATCGTGCGAATGAATTAGAATGGATCGTACGAATGAATTAGAATGGATCATGCGAATGAATTAGAATAGATCGTGCGAATGAATTAGAATGGATCGTGCGAATGAATTAGAATGGATCGTACGAATGAATTAGAATCGATCGTACGAATGAATTAGAATAGATCGTACGAATGAATTAGAATTGATACATTCGTGCGAATGAATTAGAATGGATCGTACGAATGAATTTGAATGGATCATGCGAATGAATTAGAATGGATCGTATGAATGAATTAGAATGGATCGTGCGAATGAATTAGAATGGATCGTGCGAATGAATTAAAATGGATCGTACGAATGAATTAGAATAGATTGTACGACTGAATTAGAATGGATCATATGAATGAATTAGATTGTATCGTACGAATTAATTAGAATGGATCGTACAAATGAATTAGAATGGATTGTATGAATGAATTAGAATGGTTCGTATGAATGAATTAGAATGGATCGTACGAATAAATTAGAATGGATCGTACGAATGAATTAGAATGGATCGTGCGAATGAATTAGAATGGGTCGTACGAATGAATTAGAATGGATCGTATGAATGAATTAGAATGGATCATGCGAATGAATTAGAATAGATCATACGAATGAATTAGAATGGATACATTCGTGCGAATGAATTAGAATGGATTGTACGAATGAATTAGAATGGATCGTGCGAATGAATTAGAATGGATCATACGAATGAATTAGAATAGATCGTATGAATGAAATAGAATGGATCGTACGAATGAATGGATCGTACGAATGAATTAGAATGGATCGTGCGAATGAATTAGAATGGATCGTATGAAAGAATTAGAATGGATCGTGCAAATGAATTAGAATGGATCGTACGAATGAATTAGAATGGATCGTGCGAATGAATTAGAATGGATCGTACGAATGAATTAGAATGGATCGTACGAATGAATTAGATTGGATCGTGCGAATGAATTAGAATGGATCGTACGAATGAATTAGAATCGATCGTACGACTGAATTAGAATAGATCGTACGAATGAATTAGAATGGATATATTCGTGGGAATGAATTAGAATGGATCGTACGAATGAATTAGAATGGATCGTGCGAATGAATTATAATGGATCATATGAATGAATTAGAATTGATTGTGCGAATGGATTAGAATGGATCGTGCGAATGAATTAGAATGGATCGTACGAATGAATTAGAATGGATTGTACGACTGAATTAGAATGGATCATACGAATGAATTAGATTGGATCATGCGAATGAATTAGAATGGATCGTACGAATGAATTAGAATGAATACATTCTTACGAATGAATTTGTATGGTTCGTATTAATGAATTAGAATGGATCGTACGACTGGATTAGAATGGATCGTACGAATGAATTAGAATGGTACGATTCATTCTAATTCATTCGCACGATCCATTCTAATTCATTCGCACGAATGTATCTATTCTAATTCATTCGTACGATCTATTCTAATTCATTCGCACGATCCATTCTAATTCATTCATACGATCCATTCTAATTCATTCGTATGATCCATTCTAATTCATTCGTACGATCAATTCTAATTCATTCGTATGAATGTATCCATTCTAATTCATTCGTACTATC
The DNA here is from genome assembly GCA_947650365.1 of Chamaelirium japonicum. Classification (NCBI taxonomy): domain Eukaryota; kingdom Viridiplantae; phylum Streptophyta; class Magnoliopsida; order Liliales; family Melanthiaceae; genus Chamaelirium; species Chamaelirium japonicum. Next base: position 28,139,467 of record OX393556.1, read on the forward strand.
CATTCTAATTTATTCGCACGATCCAATCTAATTCATTCGCACGATCCATTCTATTTCATTCGTACGATCCATTCTAGTTCATTCGTACGATCCATTCTAATTCATTCGCACGATCCATTCAAATTCATTCGTACAATCCATTCTATTTCATTCGTACGATCCATTCTTACTCATTCGTACGATCCATTCTAATTCATTCGCACGAAAATATCGATTCTAATTCATTCGTACGATCCATTCTAATTCATTCGCACGATCCATTCTAATTCATTCGTACGATCCATTCTAATTCATTCGCACGAATGTATCCATTCTAATTCATTCGTAAGATCTATTCTAATTCATTCACACGATCCATTCTAATTCATTCATACGATCCATTCTAATTCATTCATACGATCCATTCTAATTCATTCGCACGAATGTATCCATTCTAATTCATTCGTACGATCCATTCTAATTCATTTGTACGATCCATTCTAATTCATTCGCATGATCCATTCTAATTCATTCGTACGATCCATTATAATTCAGTCGTACAATCCATTCTAATTCATTCGCACAAATGTATCCATTCTACTTCATTCGTACAATCCATTGTAGTTCATTCGTACGATCCATTCTAATTCATTCGCACGATCCATTCAAATTCATTCGTACGATCAATTCTAATTCATTCGCACGAATGTATCCATTCTAATTCATTCGTACGATCTATTCTAATTCATTCGTACGATCCATTCTAATTCATTCATACGATCCATTCTAATTCATTCGTACGATCCATTCTAATTCATTCGCACGATCCATTCTAATTCATTCGTACGATACAATCTAATTCATTTGTACGATCCATTCTAATTCATTCGTACGATCCATTCTAATTCATTCATACGATCCATTCTAATTCATTCGTACGATCCATTCTAATACATTCGCACGATCCATTCTAATTCATTCGTACGATACAATCTAATTCATTCATATGATCCATTCTAATTCAGTCGTACAATCCATTCTAATTCAGTCGTACGATCCATTCTAATTCGTTCGCATGATCCATTCTAATTCATTCGCACGATCAATTCTAATTCATTCATACGATCCATTCTAATTCATTCGTATGATCTATTCTAATTCATTCGTACGATCCATTCTAATTCATTCGTACGATCCATTCTAATTCATTCGCACGATCCATTCTAATTCATTCGCACGATCCATTCTAATTCATTCATATGATCCATTCTAATTCATTCGCACGATCCATTCTAATTCATTCGTACGATCCATTCTAATTCATTCGCACGAATGTATCCATTCTAATTCATTCGTACGATCCATTATAATTCATTCGCACGATCTATTCTAATTCATTCATACGATCCATTCTAATTCATAAATACAATCCATTCTAATTCTTTCGCACGAATGTATCCATTCTAATTCATTCGGACGATCCATTCTAATTCATTCGCACGATCCATTCTAATTCATTCGTACGATCCATTCTAATTCATTCGCACGAATGTATCCATTTTAATTCATTCGTATGATCTATTATAATTCATTCGCACGATCCATTCTAATTCATTCATACGATCCATTCTAATTCATTAGTACGATCCATTCTAATTCATTCGCACGATCCATTCTAATTCATTCGTACGATCCATTCTAGTTCATTCGCATGTTCGATTCTAATTCATTCGCACGATCCATTCTAATTCATTCATACGATCCATTCTAATTCATTCGCACAATCCATTCTGATTCATTCAAATTCATTCGTATAATCCATTCTATTTCATCCGTACGACTGAATTAGAATGGATACATTCGTGCGAAAGAATTAGAATGGATCGTACGAATGAATTAGAATGGATCGTGCGAATGAATTAGAATGGATCATATGAATGAATTAGAATTGATCGTGCGAATGAATTAGAATGGATCGTGCGAATGAATTAGAATGGATCGTACGAATGAATTAGAATAGATCGTACGAATGAATTAGATTGTATCGTACGAATGAATTAGAATGGATCGTACGAATGAATTAGAATGGATACATTCGTGCGAATGAAGTAGAATGGATCGTACGAATGAGTAAGAATGGATCGTACGAATGAAATAGAATGGATCGTACGAATGAATTTGAATGGATCGTGCGAATGAATTAGAATGGATCGTATGAATGGATCGTACGAATGAAGTAGAATGGATACATTCGTGCGAATGAATTAGAATGGGTCGTACGAATGAATTAGAATGATCGTACGAATGAACTAGAATGGATCGTACGAATGAATTAGAATAGATCGTACGAATGAATTAGAATGGATACATTTGTGCGAATGAATTAGAATCGATCGTACGAATGAATTAGAATGGATTGTGCGAATGAATTAGAATCGAACATGCGAATGAACTAGAATGGATCGTACGAATGAATTAGAATGGATCGTGCGAATGAATTAGAATGGATCGTGCGAATGAATTAGAATGGATCGTACTAATGAATTAGAATGGATCTTATGAATGAATTAGAATGGATCGTGCGAATGAATTATAATAGATCGTACGAATGAATTAAAAAGGATACATTCGTGCGAATGAATTAGAATGGATCGTACGAATGAATTAGAATGGATCGTGCGAATGAATTAGAATGGATCGTATGAATGAATTAGAATGGATACATTCGTGCGAAAGAATTAGAATGGATTGTATGAATGAATTAGAATGGATCGTATGAATGAATTAGAATAGATCGTGCGAATGAATAAGAATGGATCGTACGAATGAATTAGAATGGATACATTCGTGCGAATGAATTAGAATGGATCGTACGAATGAATTAGAATTAGATCGTACGAATGGATCGTACAAATTAGATCGTGCGAATGAATTAGAATCGTATGAAATAGAATGGATCGTGCGAATGAATTAGAATGGATACATTCGTGCGAATGGATCGTAAGAATGAATTAGAATGGATACATTCGTGCGAATGAATTAGAATGGATCGCACGAATGTATGGTTCGTATGAATGAATTTGAATGGATCGTGCGAATAAATTAGAATAGATCGTATGAATGAATTAGAATAGATACCTTCGTGCGATCCATTCTAATTCATTCGTACGATCCATTCTAATTCATTTGTACGATACATTCTAATTCATTCGTACGATACAATCTAATTCATTCGAACGATCCATTCTAATTCATTCGTGTGATCCATTCTAATTCATTCTAATGGATCGTGGTAATGAATTAGATTGTATCGTACGAATGAATTAGAATGTATCGTACAAATGAATTAGGATGGATCGTACGAATGAATTAGAATGGATGGCACGAAGGTATTTATACGAATGAATTTGTGCGAATGAATTAGAATGGATCGTACGAATGAATTAGAATGGATCGTACGAATGAATTAGATTGGATCGTGCGAATGAATTAGAAAGGATCGTGCGAATGAATTAGAATGGATCGTACGAATGAATTAGAATAGATCGTACGAATAAATTAGAATGGATACATTCGTGCGAATATATTAGAATGGATCGTACGAATGAATTAAAATGGATCGTGCGAATGAATTAGAATGGATCGTATGAATGAATTAGAATGGATCGTGCGAATGAATTAGAATGGATCATGCGAATGAATTAGAATGCATCGTAATAATGAATTAGAATGGATCGGACGAATGAATTAGAATAGATCGTACGAATGAATTAGAATGGATACATTCGTGCGAATGGATTAGAATGGATCGTACGAATGAATTAGAATGGATCGTGTGAATGAATTAGAATTGATCATACGAATGAATTAGAATGGATCGTATGAATGAATTAGAATGGATCGTGCGAATGAATTAGAATAGATCGTACGAATGAATTAGAATGGATACATTCGTGCGAATGAATTAGAATTAATCGTACGAATGAATTAGAATGGATCGTGCGAATAAATTAGAATGGACCGTACGAATGAATAAGAATGGATCGTACGAATGAATTAGATTGGATCGTGCGAATGAATTAGAATGGATCGTACGAATGAATTAGAATGGATCATACGATTGAATTAGAATAGATCGTGTGAATGAATTAGAATGGATATATTCGTGCGAATGAATTAGAATGGATCGTACGAATGAATTAGAATGGATCGTGCGAATGAATTAGAATGGATCGTACGAATGAATTAGAATGGATCGTACGAATGAATTAGATTGGATCGTGCGAATGAATTAGAATGGATCGTATGAATAAATTAGAATCGATAGTATGAATGAATTAGAATAGATCGTACGAATGAATTAGAATGGATACATTCGTGCGAATGTATTAGAATGGATTGTACGAATGAATTAGAATGGATCGTGCGAATGAACTAGAATGGATCGTATGAATGAATTAGAATGGATCGTGCGAATGAATTAGAATGGATCGTATGAATAAGAATGGATCGTACGAATGAAATAGAATAGATTGTACGACTGAATTAGAATGGATCATATGAATGAATTAGAATGGATACATTCGTGCGAATGAATTAGAATAGATCGTACGAATGAATTAGAATGGATCATGCAAATGAATTAGAATGGATCGTATGAATGAATTAGAATGGATCGTACGAATGAATTAGAATAGATTGTACGACTGAATTAGAATGGATCATATGAATGAATTAGATTGTATCGTAGGAATGAATTAGAATGGATCGTGCGAATGAATTTGAATAGATCATATGAATGAATTAGAATTGATCGTACGAATGAATTAGAATGGATCGTGCGAATGAATTAGAATGGATCGTACGAATGAATTAGAATGGATCGTACGAATGAATTAGAATAGATCATACGAAGGAATTAGATTGTATCGTATGAATGAATTAGAATGGATCGTACGAATGAAATAGAATGGATACATTCGTGCGAATGAATTAGAATGGATCGTACGAATGAGTAAGAATGGATCGTACGAATGAAATAGAATGGATCGTACGAATGAATTTGAATGGATCGTGCGAAAGAATTAGAATGGATCGTATGAATGAACTAGAATGGATCGTAGGAATGAAGTAGAATGGATACATTCGTGCGAATGAATTAGAATGGATCGAACGAATGAATTAGAATGATCGTACGAATGAACTAGAATGGATCGTACGAATGAATTAGAATAGATCGTACGAATGAATTAGAATTGATACATTTGTATGAATGAATTAGAATCGATCGTACGAATGAATTAGAATGGATTGTGCGAATGAATTAGAATGGATCGTATGAATGAATTAGAATGGATCGTGCGAATGAATTAGAATGGATCGTACGAATGAATTAGAATGGATCATACGAATGAATTAGAATAGATCGTACGAATGAATTAGAATGGATACATTCATGCGAATGAATTAGAATGGATCGTACGAATGAATTAGAATGGATCGTGCGAATGAATTAGAATGGATCGTGCGAATGAATTAGAATGGATCGTGCGAATGAATTAGAATGGATCGTACGAATGAATTAGAATGGATCGTACGAATGAATTAGATTGGATCGTGCGAATGAATTAGAATGGATCGTACGAATGAATTAGAATGGATCGTACGAATGAATTAGAATAGATCTTACGAATGAATTAGAATGGATACATTCGTGCGAATGAATTAGAATGGATCCTACGAATGAATTAGAATGGATCGTGTGAATGAATTAGATTGTATCGTACGAATGAATTAGAATGGATCGTGCGAATGAATTAGAATGGATCGTACGAATGAATTAGAATAGATCGTGCGAATGAATTAGAATGGATCGTGCGAATGAATTAGAATTGATCGTGCAAATGAATTAGATTGTATCGTACGAATGAATTGGAATGGATCGTACGAATGAACTAGAATGGATCGTACGAATGAAGTAGAATGGATACATTCGGACGATCCATTGTAATTCATTCGCACGAATGTATCCATTCTAATTCATTCGTATGATCCATTCTAATTCATTCGCACGAATGTATCCATTCTAATCCATTCTAATTCAGTCGTACGAATTGATCGTGCGAATCAATTAGAATGGATCGTACAATCCATTCGTACGATCGATTAGAATGGATACATTCATACGTACGATCCATTCTAATTCATTCTAATTCATTCGTACGATCTTATGAATGAATTAGAATATCCATTCAAATTCATTCGCAAGATCCATTCTAATTCATTCGTACAATCCATTCTAATTCATTCGCACGAATGTATCCATTCTAATTCATTCGTACGATCCATTCTAATTCATTCGCACGATCCATTCGTGCGAATGAATTAGATAGGATCTTAGAATGAATTCATTCTTACGAATGAATTTGTAATCATTCATTCTAATTTGTATGATACAAACGATTAATTCTAATTCATACGATACAATCTAATTCATTACCACGATCCATTAGAATGAACTAGAATGAATTAGAATGGATTACACGAATGAATTAGAATGGATCGTTCGAATGAATTAGATTGTATCGTACGAATGAATTAGAATGTATCGTACAAATGAATTAGAATGGATCGTACGAATGAATTAGAATGGATCGCACGAAGGTATCTATTCTAATTCATTCATACGATCTATTCTAATTCATTCGCACGAATGTGTCCATTCTAATTCATTCGCACGATCCATTCTAATTCATTCGTACGATCCATTCTAATTCATTCGCACGAATGTATCCATTCTAATTCATTCGTACGATCTATTCTAATTCAGTCGTACGATCGATTCTAATTCATTCGCACGATCCATTCTAATTCATTCGTACAATCCATTCTAATTCATTCATACGATCCATTCTAATTCATTCATACGAATGTATCCATTCTAATTCATTCGTACGATCCATTCTAATTCATTCGTACAATCGATTCTAATTCATTCGCACGATCCATTCTAATTCATTCGCACGATCCAATCTAATTCATTCGTACGATCCATTCTAATTCATTCGTACGATCCATTCTAATTCATTCGCACGATCCATTCTAATTCATTCGTACGATCCATTCTAATTCATTCGTACGATCTATTGTAATTCATTCGCACGATCCATTCTAATTCATTAATACATCCATTCTAATTCATTCGTACGATCTATTCTAATTCATTCGCACGATCCATTCTAATTCATTCGTACGATCCATTCTAATTCATTCGTACGATCCATTCTAATTCATTCGTACGATCCATTCTAATTCATTCGCACGAATGTATCCATTCTAATTCATTCGTACGATTTATTCTAATTCATTTGTATGATCCATTCTAATTCATTCGTACGATCTATTCTAATTCATTCGTATGATCCAATCTAATTCATTCGCACGATCCAATCTAATTCATTCGTATGATCCATTCTAATTCATTCGCATGATCTATTCTTACTCATTCGTATGATCCATTCTAATTCATTCGCACGAATAAATTAGAATGGATACATTCGTGCGAATAAATTAGAATGGATACATTCGTGCGAATATATTAGAATAGATCGTACGAGTGAATTAGAATGGATCGTGCGAATGAATTAGAATGGATCGTACAAATGAATTAGAATGGATCGTGCGAATGAATTAGAATGGATCGTAAAAATGAATTAGAATGGATCGTACGAATGAATTAGAATAGATCGTACGAATGAATTAGAATGGATACATTCGTGTGAATGAATTAGAATGGATTGTACGAATGAATTAGAATGGATCGTGCGAATGAATTAGAATGGATCGTACAAATGAATTAGAATGGATCGTACGAATGAATTAGATTGGATCGTGCGAATGAATTAGAATGGATCGTACGAATGAATTAGAATCGATCGTACGACTGAATTATAATAGATCGTACGAATGAATTAGAATGGATACATTCGTGCGAATGAATTAGAATAGATCGTACGAATGAATTAGAATGGATCATTCTAATTCATTCATACAATCCATTCTACTTCTTTCGCACGAATGTATCCATTCTAATTCATTCGTACGATCCATTCTAATTCATTCGTACGATCCATTCTAATTCATTCGTACGATCAATTCTAATTCATTCGCATGATCCATTCTAATTCATTCGCACGATCCATTGTAATTCATTCGTACGATCCATTCTAATTCATTCGCACGAATGTATCCATTCTAATTCATTCGTACGATCTATTCTAATTCATTTGTATGATCCATTCTAATTCATTCGTACGATCTATTCTAATTCATTCGTATGATCCAATCTAATTCATTCGCACGATCCAATCTAATTCATTCGTATGATCCATTCTAATTCATTCGCATGATCTATTCTTACTCATTCGTACGATCCATTCTAATTCATTCGCACGATCCATTCTAATTCATTCATATGATCCATCCTAATTCATTCGTACGATCCATTCTAATTCATTCGCACGATCCATTCTAATTCATTCCTACGATACAATCTAATTCATTCGCACGAATGAATTAGAATGGATCGTTCAAATGAATTAGATTGTATCGTACGAATAAATTAGAATGTATCGTACAAATGAATTAGAATGGATTGTACGAATGAAGTAGAATGGATACATTCGTGCGAATGAATTAGAATGGATCGTGCGAATGAATTAGAATGTATCCATTCGTGCGAATGAATTAGAATGGATCATCCGAATGAGAAAGAATGGATCGTACGAATGAAATAGAATGGATCGTACGAATGAATTTGAATGGATCATGTGAATGAATTAGAATGAATCGTACGAATGAATTTGAATGGATTGTACAACTGAATTAGAATGGATCATACGAATGAATTAGATTGTGTCGTACGAATGAATTAGAATGGATCGTGCGAATGAATTCGAATGGATCGTACGAATGAATTAGAATGGATCGTATGAATGAATTAGAATGGATCGTGCGAATGAATTAGAATGGATCGTGCGAATGAATTAGAATGGATCGTAATAATGAATAAGAATGGATCGTACGAATGAATTAGAATAGATCGTACGAATGAATTAGAATGGATACATTCGTGCGAATGAATTAGAATGGATCGTACGAATGAATTAGAATGGATCGTGTGAATGAATTAGAATTGATCATACGAATGAATTAGAATGGATCGTATGAATGAATTAGAATGGATCGTGCGAATGAATTAGAATAGATCGTACGAATGAATTAGAATGGATACCTTCGTGCGAATGAATTAGAATGAATCGTACGAATGAATTAGAATCGATCGTGCGAATAAATTAGAATGGACCATACGAATGAATAAGAATGGATCGTACGAATGAATTAGATTGGATCGTGCGAATGAATTAGAATGGATCGTACGAATGAATTAGAATGGATCATATGATTGAATTAGAATAGATCGTGCGAATGAATTAGAATGGATATATTCGTGCGAATGAATTAGAATGGATCGTACGAATGAATTAGAATGGATCGTGCGAATGAATTAGAATGGATCGTACGAATGAATTAGAATGGATCGTACGAATGAATTAGATTGGATCGTGCGAATGAATTAGAATGGATCGTATGAATGAATTAGAATCGATAGTACGAATGAATTAGAATAGATCGTACGAATGAATTAGAATGGATACATTCGTGCGAATGTATTAGAATGGATTGTACGAATGAATTAGAATGGATCGTGCGAATGAATTAGAATGGATCGTATGAATGAATTAGAATGGATCGTGCGAATGAATTAGAATGGATCGTATGAATTAGAATGAATCGTACGAATGAAATAGAATAGATTGTACGACTGAATTAGAATGGATCATATGAATGAATTAGAATGGATACATTCGTGCTAATGAATTAGAATAGATCGTACGAATGAATTAGAATGGATCATGCAAATGAATTAGAATGGATCGTATGAATGAATTAGAATGGATCGTACGAATGAATTAGAATAGATTGTACGACTGAATTAGAATGGATCATATGAATGAATTAGATTGTATCGTAGGAATGAATTAGAATGGATCGTGCGAATGAATTTGAATAGATCATATGAATGAATTAGAATTGATCGTACGAATGAATTAGAATGGATCGTGCGAATGAATTAGAATGGATCGTACGAATGAATTAGAATGGATCGTACGAATGAATTAGAATAGATCATACGAATGAATTAGATTGTATCGTATGAATGAATTAGAATGGATCGTACGAATGAATTAGAATGGATACATTCGTGCGAATGAATTAAAATGGATCGTACGAATGAGTAAGAATGGATCGTATGAATGAAATAGAATGGATCGTACGAATGAATTTGAATGGATCGTGCGAATGAATTAGAATGGATCGTATGAATGAACTAGAATGGATCGTAGGAATGAAGTAGAATGGATACATTCGTGCGAATGAATTATAATGGATCGAACGAATGAATTAGAATGATCGTACGAATGAACTAGAATGGATCGTACGAATGAATTAGAATAGATCGTACGAATGAATTAGAATTGATACATTTGTGCGAATGAATTAGAATCGATCGTACGAATGAATTAGAATGGATTGTGCGAATGAATTAGAATGGATCGTATGAATGAATTAGAATGGATCGTGCGAATGAATTAGAATGGATCATACGAATGAATTAGAATGGATCATACGAATGAATTAGAATGGATTGTACGACTGAATTAGAATAGATCGTACGAATGAATTAGAATGGATACATTCGTGCGAATGAATTAGAATGGATCGTACGAATGAATTAGAATGGATCGTGCGAATGAATTAGAATGGATCGTGCGAATGAATTAGAATGGATCGTGCGAATGAATTAGAATGGATCGTGCGAATGAATTAGAATGGATCGTACGAATGAATTAGAATGGATCGTACGAATGAATTAGATTGGATCGTGCGAATGAATTAGAATGGATCGTACGAATGAATTAGAATGGATCGTACGAATGAATTAGAATAGATCTTACGAATGAATTAGAATGGATACATTCGTGCGAATGAATTAGAATGGATCCTACGAATGAATTAGAATGGATCGTGTGAATAAATTAGATTGTATCGTACGAATGAATTAGAATGGATCGTGCGAATGAATTAGAATGGATCGTACGAATGAATTAGAATAGATCGTGCGAATGAATTAGAATGGATCGTGCGAATGAATTAGAATTGATCGTGCAAATGAATTAGATTGTATCGTACGAATGAATTGGAATGGATCGTACGAATGAACTAGAATGGATCGTACGAATGAAGTAGAATGGATACATTCGCACGATCCATTGTAATTCATTCACACGAATGTATCCATTCTAATTCATTCGTATGATCCATTCTAATTCATTCGCACGAATATATCCATTCTAATCCATTCTAATTCAGTCGTACGAATTGATCGTGCGAATCAATTAGAATGGATCGTACAATCCATTCGTACGATCGATTAGAATGGATACATTCATACGTACGATCCATTCTAATTCATTCTAATTAATTCGTACGATCTTATGAATGAATTAGAATATCCATTCAAATTCATTCGCAAGATCCATTCTAATTCATTCGTACAATCCATTCTAATTCATTCGCACGAATGTATCCATTCTAATTCATTCGTACGATCCATTCTAATTCATTCGCACGATCCATTCGTGCGAATGAATTAGATTGGATCTTAGAATGAATTCATTCTTACGAATGAATTTGTAATCATTCATTCTAATTTGTATGATACAAACGATTAATTCTAATTCATACGATACAATCTAATTCATTACCACGATCCATTAGAATGAATTAGAATGAATTAGAATGGATCACACGAATGAATTAGAATGGATCGTTCGAATGAATTAGATTGTATCGTACGAATGAATTAGAATGTATCGTACAAATGAATTAGAATGGATCGTACGAATGAATTAGAATGGATCGCACGAAGGTATCTATTCTAATTCATTCATACGATCTATTCTAATTCATTCGCACGAATGTGTCCATTCTAATTCATTCGCACGATCCATTCTAATTCATTCGTACGATCCATTCTAATTCATTCGCACGAATGTATCCATTCTAATTCATTCGTACGATCTATTCTAATTCAGTCGTACGATCGATTCTAATTCATTCGCACGATCCATTCTAATTCATTCGTACAATCCATTCTAATTCATTCATACGATCCATTCTAATTCATTCATACGAATGTATCCATTCTAATTTATTCGTACGATCCATTCTAATTCATTCGTACAATCGATTCTAATTCATTCGCACGATCCATTCTAATTCATTCGCACGATCCAATCTAATTCATTCGTACGATCCATTCTAATTCATTCGTACGATCCATTCTAATTCATTCGCACGATCCATTCTAATTCATTCTTACGATCCATTCTAATTCATTCGTACGATCTATTGTAATTCATTCGCACGATCCATTCTAATTCATTCATACATCCATTCTAATTCATTCGTACGATCTATTGTAATTCATTCGCACGATCCATTCTAATTCATTTGTACGATCCATTCTAATTCATTCGTACGATCCATTCTAATTCATTCGTACGATACATTCTAATTCATTCGCACGAATGTATAATTCATTCGTACGATCTATTCTAATTCATTCGTATGATCCAATCTAATTCATTCGCACGATCCAATCTAATTCATTCGTATGATCCATTCTAATTCATTCGCATGATCTATTCTTACTCATTCGTATGATCCATTCTAATTCATTCGCACGAATAAACTAGAATGGATACATTCGTGCGAATAAATTAGAATGGATACATTCGTGCGAATATATTAGAATAGATCGTACGAATGAATTAGAATGGATCGTGCGAATGAATTAGAATGGATCGTACAAATGAATTAGAATGGATCGTGCGAATGAATTAGAATGGATCGTAATAATGAATTAGAATGGATCGTACGAATGAATTAGAATAGATCGTACGAATGAATTAGAATGGATACATTCGTGCGAATGAATTAGAATGGATTGTACGAATGAATTAGAATGGATCGTGCGAATGAATTAGAATGGATCGTACAAATGAATTAGAATGGATCGTACGAATGAATTAGATTGGATCGTGCGAATGAATTAGAATGGATCGTACGAATGAATTAGAATCGATCGCACGACTGAATTACAATAGATCGTACGAATGAATTAGAATGGATACATTCGTGCGAATGAATTAGAATAGATCGTACGAATGAATTAGAATGGATCATTCTAATTCATTCATACAATCCATTCTAATTCTTTCGCACGAATGTATCCATTCTAATTCATTCGTACGATCCATTCTAATTCATTCGTACGATCCATTCTAATTCATTCGTACAATCAATTCTAATTCATTCGCATGATCCATTCTAATTCATTCGCACGATCCATTCTAATTCATTCGTACGATCCATTCTAATTCATTCGCACGAATGTATCCATTCTAATTCATTCGTACGATCTATTCTAATTCATTTGTATGATCCATTCTAATTCATTCGTACGATCTATTCTAATTCATTCGTATGATCCAATCTAATTCATTCGCACGATCCAATCTAATTCATTCGTATGATCCATTCTAATTCATTCGCATGATCTATTCTTACTCATTCGTACGATCCATTCTAATTCATTCGCACGATCCATTCTAATTCATTCATATGATCCATCCTAATTCATTCGTACGATCCATTCTAATTCATTCGCACGATCCATTCTAATTCATTCCTACGATACAATCTAATTCATTCGCACGAATGAATTAGAATGGATCGTTCAAATGAATTAGATTGTATCGTACGAATAAATTAGAATGTATCGTACAAATGAATTAGAATGGATCGTACGAATGAAGTAGAATGGATACATTCGTGCGAATGAATTAGAATAGATCGTGCGAATGAATTAGAATGTATCCATTCGTGCGAATGAATTAGAATGGATCATCCGAATGAGAAAGAATGGATCGTACGAATGAAATAGAATGGATCGTACGAATGAATTTGAATGGATCGTGTGAATGAATTAGAATGAATCGTACGAATGAATTAGAATGGATTGTACAACTGAATTAGAATGGATCATACGAATGAATTAGATTGTGTCGTACGAATGAATTAGAATGGATCGTGCGAATGAATTCGAATGGATCGTACAAATGAACTAGAATGGATCGTATGAATGAATTAGAATGGATCGTGCGACTGAATTAGAATAGATCGTACGAATGAATTAGAATGGATACATTCGTGCGAATGAATTAGAATGGATCGTACGAATGAATTAGATTGGATCGTGCGAATGAATTAGAATGGATCGTACGAATGAATTAGAATCGATCGTACGACTGAATTAGAATAGATCGTACGAATGAATTAGAATGGATACATTCATGCGAATGAATTAGAATGGATCGTACGAATGAATTAGAATGGATCATATGAATGAATTAGAATAGATCGTGCGAATGAATTAGAATGGATCGTGCGAATGAATTAGAATGGATCGTACGAATGAATTAGAATGGATTGTACGACTGAATTAGAATGGATCATACGAATGAATTAGATTGTATCGTACGATCCATTCTAATTCATTCTAATTCGTTCGTACAATCCATTCTAATTCATTCGCACGAATGTATCCAGTCTAATTCATTCATACGATCTATTCTAATTCATTCGCACAATCCATTCTAATTCATTCATACGATCCATTCTAATTCATTCTTACGATCCATTCTAATTCATTCGTACGATACAATCTAATTCATTCGCACAATCTATTCTAATTCATTCGTACGATCCATTCTAATTCATTAACACGATCCATTCTAATTCATTCGCACGATCTATTCTAATTCATTCCTACAATCCAATCTAATTTATTCACACAATCTATTCTAATTCATTCGCACGATCCATTCTAATTCATTTGCACGATCCATTCTAATCCATTCTAGTTAATTAGCCGAATCCATTCTAATTCATTCTAATTCATTCGTACGATCCATTCTAATTCATTCACTCGAATATATCCATTCTACTTCATTAGTACGAGCCATTCTAGTCCATTCGTACGATCCATTCTAATTCATTTGCACGATCCATTCTAATTCATTCGTACGATACAATCTAATTCATTCGTATGATCCATTCTAATTCAGTCGTACGATCCATTCTAATTCATTCGTACGATCCATTCTAATTCATTCGCACGAATGTATCCATTCTAATTCATTCGTACGATCTATTCTAATTCATTCGTACGATCCATTCTAATTCATTATTACGATCCATTCTAATTCATTCGCACGATCCATTCTAATTCATTCGCACGATCCATTCTAATTCATTCGCACGAATGTATCCATTCTAATTCGTTCGTACGATCGATTCTAATTTATTCGCACAAATGTATCCATTCTAATTCATTCGTACGATCTATTCTAATTCATTCGTACGATCCATTCTAGTTCATTCGTACGATCATTCTAATTCATTCGTACGATCCATTCTAATTCATTCGCACGAATGTATCCATTCTACTTCATTCGTACGATCCATTCTAGTTCATTCATACGATCCATTCTAATTCATTCGCACGATCCATTCAAATTCATTCGTACGATCCATTCTATTCCATTCGTACGATCCATTCTAGTTCATTCGTACGATTCATTCTAATTCATTCGCACGAATGTATCCATTCTAATTCATTCGTATGATCTATTCTAATTCATTCGCACGATCCATTCTAATTCATTCATACGATCCATTCTAATTCATTCGTACGATCCATTCGAATTCATTCGCACAATCCATTCTAATTCATTCGTACGATACAATCTAATTCATTCGTATGATCCATTCTAATTCAGTCGTACAATCCATTCTAATTCATTCGTACGATTCATTCTAATTCATTCACACGATCCATTCGAATTCATTCGTACGATCCATTCTATTTCATTCGTATGATCCATTCTTTCTTATTCGGATGATCCATTCTAATTCATTCGCACGAATGTATCCATTCTAATTCATTCGTACGATCCATTCTAATTCATTAGCATGATCCATACTAATTCATTCGTACGATCCATTCTAATTCATTCATACGAACCATTCTAATGGATCGTACAAATGAATTAGAATGGATACATTCGTGCGAATGAAATAGAATAGATCGTATGAATGAATTAGAATAGAATGGATTGTGCGAATGAATTAGAATGGATCTATTCTAATTTATTCGTACGATCCATTCTAATTCATTCGTACGATCAATTCTAATTCATTCGCATGATCCATTCTAATCCATTCGTACGATCCATTCTAATTCATTCGTACGATACAATCTAATTCATTCGTACGATCCATTCTAATTCATTCGTACGATCTATTCTAATTCATTCGTACGATCCATTCTAATTCATTCGCATGATCCAATCTAATTCATTCGTACAATCCATTCTAAGTCATTCGTACGATTCATTCTAATTCATTCACATGATCCATTCAAATTCATTCGTACGATCCATTCTATTTCATTCGTACGATCCATTCTTTCTCATTCGGATGATCCATTCTAATTCATTCGCACGAATGTATCCATTCTAATTCATTCGTACGATCCATTCTAATTCATTCGCATGATCCATACTAATTCATTCGTACGATCCATTCTAATTCATTCGCATGAATGTATCTATTCTAATTCATTTGTATGATCCATTCTAATTCATTCGCACGATCCATTCTAATTCATTCGCAAGATCCATTCTAATTCATTCGCACGATCCATTCTAATTCATTCGTACGATCCATTCTAATTCATTTGTACGATCCATTCTAATTCATTCGCACGAATGTATCCATTCTACTTTATTCGTACGATCCATTCTAGTTCATTTGTACGATCCATTCTAATTCATTCGCACGATCCATTCAAATTCATTCGTACGATCAATTCTATTTCATTCGTACGATCCATTCTATTTCATTCGTACGATCCATTCTAATTCATTTGTATAATACAATCTAATTCATTCGTATGATCCATTCTAATTCAGTCGTACAATCCATTAGAATGAATTAGAATGGATCGTACGAATGAATTAGAATGGATCAGACGAATGAATTAGAATGGATCGTGCGAATGAATTAGAATGGATTGTACGAATGAATTAGGATGGATACATTCGTGCGAATGAATTAGAATGGATCGTACGAATGAATTAGAATGGATCGTGCGAATGAATTAGAATGGATCGTATGAGTGAATTAGAATGGATCGTACGAATGAATTAGAATGGATTGTACGACTGAATTAGAATGGATCATACGAATGAATTAGATTGTATCGTACGGATAAATTAGAATGGATACATTCGTATGAATGAATTAGAATGGATCGTATGAATGAATTAGAATAGATTGTACGAATGAATTATAATGGATTGTGCGAATGAAATAGAATGGATCGTACGAATGAATTAGAATGGATCGTACGAATGAATTAGAATGGACACATTCGTGCGAAAGAATTAGAATGGATTGTATGAATGAATTAGAATGGATCGTACGAATGAACTAGAATGGATCGTACGAATGAATTAGAATGGATACATTCGTGCGAATGAATTAGAATGGATCGTACGAATGAATTAGAATGGATCGTGCGAATGAATTAGATTGGATCATGCGAATGAATTAGAATGGATCGTACGAATGAATTAGAATGGATCATACGATTGAATTAGAATAGATCGTGTGAATGAATTAGAATGGATATATTCGTGTGAATGAATTAGAATAGATCCATTCTAATCCATCGTAATTCATACGATACAATCTAATTCATTACGATCGTATGAATTAGAATGAATTAGAATGAATCGTGCGAATGAATTAGAATAAATCGTACGAATGAATGGATCCATTTTAATTCATTCGTACGATCTATTCTAATTCATTCGTAAGATCCATTCTATTCTAATTCATTCGTACGATCCATTCTAATTCATTCGTACGATCCATTCTTATTCATTCGCACGAATGTATCCATTCTAATTCATTCGTACGATGTATTCTAATTCATTCATACGATCCATTCTAATTCATTCGTACGATCCATTCTAATTCATTCGTACAATCCATTCTAATTCATTCGTACGATACAATCTAATTCATTCGTATTATCCATTCTAATTCATTCGCACGATACAATCTAATTCATTCGTATGATCCATTCTAATTCATTTGCACGATACAATCTAATTCATTCGTACGATCCATTTTAATTCATTCCTACGATCCATTCTAATTCGTACGATCCATTCTAATTCATTCGCACGATCCATTCAAATTCATTTGTTTGATCCATTCTATTTCATTCGTACGATTCATTCTTACTCATTCGTGCGATCCATTTTAATCTATTCGCACGAATGTATCCATTCTTACGAATTAGAATGGATCGTACGAATGAAATAGAATGGATCGTACGAATGAATTTGAATGAATTAGAATGAATTAGAATGAATTTGAATGAATTTGAATGGATCGTACGAATTCATACGTATTAGAATGGATCGTATGAATGAATTAGAATAGATCCATTCTAATTCTAATGAATAGTACAATCTAATTTACGACTGATTAGAATGGATCATACGTATTAGAATAGTATGATCGTATGATCCATTCTAATTCTATTCTAATCCATTCTAATTCATTCGCACGATCGCACGATCCATTCTAATTCATTTGCACGAATGTATCCATTCTAATTCATTCGTACGATCTATTCTAATTCAGTCGTACGATCGATTCTAATTCATTCGTACGATCCATTCTAATTCATTCGCATGATCCAATCTAATTCATTCGTACGATCCATTCTAATTCATTCGTACGATCCATTCTAATTCATTCGCACGATCCATTCTAATTCATTCGTACAATCCATTCTAATCCATTCGTACGATCCATTCTAATTCATTCGCACGATCCATTCGTGCGAATGAATTAGATTGGATCTTAGAATGAATTCATTCTTACGAATGAATTTGTAATCATTCATTCTAATTTATATGATACAAACGATTAATTCTAATTCATACGATACAATCTAATTCATTACCACGATCCATTAGAATGAATTAGAATGAATTAGAATGGATCACACGAATGAATTAGAATGGATCGTTCGAATGAATTAGATTGTATCGTACGAATGAATTAGAATGTATCGTACAAATGAATTAGAATGGATCGTACGAATGAATTAGAATGGATCGCACGAAGGTATCTATTCTAATTCATTCATACGATCTATTCTAATTCATTCGCATGAATGTATCCATTCTAATTCATTCGTACGATCCATTAGAATGGTTCGTATGAATGAATTAGAAAGGATTGTACGACTGAATTAGAATGGATCATACGTATGAATTAGATTGTATCGTACGAATGAATTAGAATGGATCATGCGAATGAATTAGAATGGATCGTACGAATGAATTAGAATAGATCGTACAAATGAATTAGAATGCATCGTACGAATGAATTAGAATGGATACATTCGTGCGAATGAATTAGAATGGATTGTACGAATGAATTAGAATGGATCGTATGAATGAATTAGAATGGGTCGAACGAATGAATTAGAATGGATCATATGAATGAATTAGAATAGATCGTGCGAATGAATTAGAATGGATCGTACGAATGAATTAGATTGGATCGTGCGAATGAATTAGAATGGATCGTACGAATGAATTAGAATCGATCGTACGACTGAATTAGAATAGATCGTACGAATGAATTAGAATGGATACATTCGTGCGAATGAATTAGAATGGATCGTACGAATGAATTAGAATGGATCGTGCAAATAAATTAGAATGGATCATATGAATGAATTAGAATTGATCGTGCGAATGAATTAGAATGGATCGTACGAATGAATTAGAATCGATCGTACGAATGAATTAGAATGGATGTATGAATGAATTAGAATGGATCGTGCGAATGAATTACAATAGATCGTACGAATGAATTAGAATGGATCGTACGAATGAATTAGATTGTATCGCATGAATGAATTAGAATGGATCGTACGAATGAATTAGATTGGATCGTGCGAATGAATTAGAATGGATCGTACGAATGAATTAGAATCGATCGTACGACTGAATTAGAATAGATCGTACGAATGAATTAGAATGGATACATTCGTGCGAATGAATTAGAATGGATCGTACGAATGAATTAGAATGGATTGTACGACTGGATTAGAATGGATCGTACGAATGAATTAGAATGGATCATGCAAAGAAATTAGAATGGATCATACGAATGAATTAGAATGAATACATTCTTACGAATGAATTTGTATGGTTCGTACGAATGAATTAGATTGTGTCGTACGAATGAATTAGAATAGATCGTGCGAATGAATTAGAATGGATCGTACGAATGAATTAGAATGGATCGTATGAATGAATTAGAATGGATCGTGCGAATGAATTAGAATAGATCGTACGAATGAATTAGAATGGATACATTCGTGCGAATAAATTAGAATGGATTGCGAATGAATTAGAATGGGTCGTACGAATGAATTACAATGGATACATTCGTACGAATGAATTAGAATGGATCGTACGAATGAGTTAGAATGGATCGTACGAATGAAATAGAATGGATCATACGAATGAATTTGAATGGATCGTGCAAATGAATTAGAATGAATCGTACGAATGAACTAGAATGGATTGTACGAATGAAGTAGAATGGATACATTCGTGCGAATGAATTAGAATGGATCGTACGAATGAATTAGAATGGATTGTACGACTTAATTAGAATGGATCGTACGAATGAATTAGAATGGATCATGCAAATGAATTAGAATGGATCGTACGAATGAATTAGAATGAATACATTCTTACGAATGAATTTGTATGGTTCGTATGAATGAATTAGAATGGATTGTACGACAGAATTAGAATGGATCATACGAATGAATTATATTGTATCGTATGAATGAATTAGAATGGATCGTGCGAACGAATTAGAATGGATCGTACGAATGAATTTGAAAGGATCGTATGAATGAATTAGAATGGATCGTGCGAATGAATTAGAATAGATCATACGAATGAATTAGAATGGATACATTCGTGCGAATGAATTAGAATGGATCGTACGAATGAATTAGAATGGATCGTGCGAATGAATTAGAATGGATCATACGAATGAATTAGAATGGATACATTTGTGCGAATGAATTAGAATGAATCGTACGAATGAGTAAGAATGGATCGTACGAATAAAATAGAATGGATCGTACGAATGAATTTTAATGGATCGTGCGAATGAATTAGAATGGATCGTACGAATGAACTAGAATGGATACATTCGTGCGAATGAATTAGAATGGATCGTACGAATAAATTAGAATGGATTGTACGACTGAATTAGAATGGATCGTACGAATGAATTAGAATGGATCATGCGAATGAATTAGAATGGATCGTACGAATGAATTAGAATGAATACATTCTTACGAATGAATTTGTATGGTTCGTATGAATGAATTAGAATGGATTGTACGACTGAATTAGAATGGATCATACATATGAATTAGATTGTATCGTACGAATGAATTAGAATGGATCGTGCGAATGAATTAGAATGGATCGTACGAATGAATTAGAATGGATTGTACGAATGAATTAGAATGGATCGTGCGAATGAATTAGAATAGATCGTACGAATGAATTTGAATGGATACATTCGTGCGAATGAATTAGAATGGATCGTGCGAATGAATTAGAATGGATTGTACGAATGAATTAGATTGGATCGTGCAAATGAATTAGAATGGATCGTACGAATGAATTAGAATGGATCTAGAATGGATACATTCATTCGAATGAATTAGAATGGATCGTACGAATGAATTAGAATGGATCGTGCGAATGAATTAGAATGGATCTTATGAATGAATTAGAATGGATCGTGCGAATGAATTAGAATAGATCGTACAAATGAATTAGAATGGATCGTACGAATGAATTAGAATAGATTGTACGACTGAATTAGAATGGATCATACGAATGAATTAGATTGTATCGTACGAATGAATTAGAATGGATCGTACGAATGAACTAGAATGGATCGTACGAATGAAGTAGAATGGATACATTCGTACGATCCATTGTAATTCATTCGCACGAATGTATCCATTCTAATTAATTCGTACGATCCATTCTAATTCATTCGCACGAATGTATCCATTCTAATTCATTCGTACGATCTATTCTAATTCATTCGCACGATCCATTCTAATTCATTCATACGATCCATTCTAATTCATTCGCACGATCCATTCTAATTCATTCGTACGATACAATCTAATTCATTCGTATGATCCATTCTAATTCAGTCGTACAATCCATTCTAATTCATTCGTACGATCCATTCTAATTCATTTGTACGATCTATTCTAATTCATTCGCACGATCCATTCTAATTCATTCATAAGATCCATTCTAATTCATTCACACGATCCATTCTAATTCATTCGTACGATCCATTCTAATTCATTCGAACGAATGTATCCATTCTAGATCCATTCTAATTCATTCGTACGATCCATTCTAATTCATTTGCACGATCCAATCTAATTCATTCATACGATCCATTCTAATTCATTCGCACGATCCATTCTAATTCATTCGGACGAATGTATCCATTATAATTTATTCGTACGATCTATTCTAATTCATTCGTATGATTCATTCTAATTCATTCATACGATCCATTCTAATTCATTCGTACGATCCATTCTAATTCATTCGCACGATCCATTCTAATTCATTCGTACGATACAATCTAATTCATTCGTACGATCCATTGAGTAAGATCTATTCTAATTCAATCGTATGATCCATTCTAATTCATTCGTATGATCCATTCTAATTCATTCGCACGATCCATTCTAATTCATTCGTACGATCCATTCTAATTCATTCGTATGATCCATTCTAATTCATTCGCATGATCCATTCTAATTCACTCGTACAATCCATTCTAATTCATTCGCACGAATGTATCCATTCTAATTCATTCGTACGATCTATTCTAATTCATTCGCATGATCCATTCTAATTCATTCATACAATCCATTCTAATTCATTCATACGATCCATTCTAATTCATTCGCACCATCCATTCTAATTCATTCGTACGATCTATTCTAATTCATTCGTATGAGCCATTCAAATTCATTCGTACGATCCATTCTAATTCATTCGTATGATCATACAATCCATTCTAATTCATTCGTACGATCCATTCGAATTCATTCGCACGATCCATTCTAATTCATTCGAACGATCCATTCTAATTCAGTCGTACAATCCATTCTAATTCATTCGTACGATCCATTCTAATTCATTCGCACGATCCATTCTAATTCATTCGCACGATCAATTCTAATTCATTCATATGATCCATTCTAATTCATTCGCACGATCCATTCTAATTCATTCGTACGATCCATTCTAATTCATTCGTACGAATGAATTAGATCGTACGAATGAATGGATCCATTCGCACGATCTATTCTAATTCATTCGTGCGAATGAATTAGATTGTATTATAATAATTCATTCTAATCCATTCTAATTAGAATGGATCATACGAATGAATTAGAATAGATCGTACGAATGAATTAGAATGGATTGTACGACTGAATTAGAATGGATCGTACGAATGAATTAGAATGGATCATGCGAATGAATTAGAATGGATCATACGAATGAATTAGAATGGATCGTACGAATGAATTAGATTGGATCGTGCGAATGAATTAGAATGGATCGTGCGAATGAATTAGAATGGATCGTACGAATTAGAATTCATTCGTATGATCCATTCTAATTCTATTCTAATTCAGTCGTACGATCGATTCTAATTCATTCGTACGATCCATTCTAATTCATTCGCACGATCCAATCTAATTCATTCGTACGATCCATTCTAATTCATTCGTACGATCCATTCTAATTCATTCGCACGATCCATTCTAATTCATTCGCACGATCCAATCTAATTCATTCGTACGATCCATTCTAATTCATTCGTACGATCCATTCTAATTCATTCGCATGATCCATTCTAATTCATTCGTACGATCCATTCTAATTCAGTCGTACAATCCATTCTAATTCATTCGTACGATCCATTCTAATTCATTCGTATGATCCATTCTAATTCATTCGTACGATCCATTCTAATTCATTCGCACGATCCATTCTAATTCATTCATACGATCCATTCTAATTCATTCGCACAATCCATTCTAATTCATTAGTACGATCGATTCTAATTCATTCGTACGATACGATCCATTCTAATTCATTCGTACGATCCATTCTAATTCAATCTAATGGATCGTACGAATGAATTAGAATAGATAGTACGAATGAATTAGAATGGATACATTTGTGCGAATGAATTAGAATCGATCGTACGAATGAATTAGAATGGATTGTGCGAATGAATTAGAATGGATCGTGCGAATGAATTAGAATGGATCGTACGAATGAATTAGAATGGATTCATTCACGAATGAATTAGAATGGATTGTACGACTGAATTAGAATAGATCGTACGAATGAATTAGAATGGATACATTCGTGCGAATGAATTAGAATGGATCGTACGAATGAATTAGAATGGATCGTGCTAATGAATTAGAATAGATCGTACGTATGAATTAGAATGGATCAATTCCAATTCATTCGTGCGAATGAATTAGAATGGATCGTACGAATGAATTAGAATGGATCGTGCGAATGAATTAAAATGGATCGTACGAATGAATTAGAATGGATCGTACGAATGAATTAGATTGGATCGTGCGAATGAATTAGAATGGATCGTACGACTGAATTAGAATAGATCGTACGAATGAATTAGAATGGATACATTCGTGCGAATGAATTAGAATGGATCATACGAATGAATTAGAATGGATCGTGCGAATGAATTAGAATGGATCATATGAATGAATTAGAATTGATCGTGCGAATAAATTAGAATGGATCATATGAGTGAATTAGAATTGATCGTGCGAATGAATTAGAATGGATCGTGCGAATGAATTAGAATGGATCATACGAATGAATTAGAATGGATTGAATGATCCATTCTAATTCATTCATAAGATCCTTTCTAATTCATTCGCACGATCCATACTAATTCATTCGTACGATCCATTCTAATTCATTCGAACGAATGTATCCATTCTAGATCCATTCTAATTCATTCGTACGATCCATTCTAATTCATTCGAACGAATGTATCCATTCTAGATCCATTCTAATTCATTCGTACGATCCATTCTAATTCATTTGCACGATCCATTCTAATTCATTCATACGATCCATTCTAATTCATTCGTATGATCCATTCTAATTCATTCGCACGATCAATTCTAATTCATTCATATGATCCATTCTAATTCATTCACACGATCCATTCTAATTTATTCGTACGATCCATTCTAATTCATTCGCACGATCCATTCTAATTCATTCGTACGATACAATCTAATTCATTCACACGATCCATTCTAATTCATTCGTACGATCCATTCTAATTCATTCGCACGAATGTATCCATTCTAATTCATTCGTAAGATCTATTCTAATTCATTCGTACGATCCATTCTAATTCATTCGTACGATCCATTCTAATTCATTCGCACGATCCATTCTAATTCATTCGCATGATCCATTCTAATTCAGTCGTACAATCCATTCTAATTCATTCGTATGATCCATTCTAATTCATTCGCATGATCCATTCTAATTCATTCGCACGATTAATTCTAATTCATTCGTATGATCCAATCTAATTCATTCGCACGATCCAATCTAATTTATTCGTACGATCCATTCTAATTCATTCGCATGATCTATTCTAATTCATTCGAATGAATTAGAATGGATCGTACGAATGAATTAGATTAGATCGTGCGAATGAATTAGAATGGATCGTACGAATGAATTAGAATAGATCGTACAAATGAATTAGAATGGATCGTACGAATGAATTAGAATGGATTGTACGACTGAATTAGAATGGATCATACGAATGAATTAGACTGTATCGTACGAATGATATAGAATGGATCGTGCGAATGAATTAGAATGGATCGTATGAATGAATTAGAATGGATCGTGCGAATGAATTAGAATAGATCGTACGAATGAATTAGAATGGATACATTCGTGCGAATGAATTAGAATGGATCGTACGAATGAATTAGAATGGATACATTCGTGCGAATGAATTACAATGGATCGTGCGAATGTATCCATTCTACTTCATTCGTACGATCCATTCTAGTTCATTCGTACGATCCATTCTAATTCATTCGTACGATACAATCTAATTCATTCGTATGATCCATTCTAATTCAGTCGTACAATCCATTCTAATTCATTCGTACGATCCATTCTAATTCATTTGTACGATCTATTCTACATTCTACTTCATTCGCACGAATGTATCCATTCTAATTCATTCGTACGATCTATTCTAATTCATTCGCACGATCCATTCTAATTCATTCATACGATCCATTCTAATTCATTCGCACGAATGTATCCATTCTAATTCATTCGTACGATCTATTCTAATTCATTCGAATGATCCATTCTAATTCGTTCATACGATCCATTCTAATTCATTCGTACGATCCATTCTAATTCATTCGCAAGATCCATTCTAATTCATTCTAATTCATTCGCACGATCCATTCTAATTCATTCGCAAGATTCAGTCTAATTCATTCTAATTCATTCTAATTCATTCGTACGATACAATCTAATTCATTCGTACGATCCATTCTAATTCATTCCTACGATACAATCTAATTCATTCGTACGATCCATTCTAATTCATTCACACGAATGTATCCATTCTAATTCATTCATACGATCCATTCTAATTTATCCACACAATCCATTCTAATTCATTTGTATGATCCATTCTTACTCATTCGTACGATTCATTCTAATTCATTCGCACGAATGTATCCATTCTAATTCATTCGCACGATCCATTCTAATTCATTCGCACGATCCATTGTAATTCATTCATACGATCCATTCTAATTCATTCATACAATCCATTCTAATTCTTTCGCACGAATGTATCCATTCTAATTCATTCGTACGATCTATTCTAATTCATTCGCACGATCCATTCTAATTCATTCGTACGATCCATTCTAATTCATTCGCACGAATGTATCCATTCTAATTCATTCGTACGATCTATTCTAATTCATTTGTACGATCCATTCTAAGTCATTCGTACGATCCATTCTATTTCATTCGTACGATCCATTCTAGTTCATTCGTACGATCCATTCTAATTCATTCGCACGACCCATTCAAATTCATTTGTTTGATCCATTCTATTTCATTCGTACGATTCATTCTTACTCATTCGTGCGATCCATTCTAATTCATTCGCACGAATGTATCATTCTAATTCATTCGTACGATCCATTCTAATTCATTCCCATGAATGAATTAGAATGGATCGTAGGAATGAATTAAAATGGATCGTACGAATGAATTAGATTGGATCGTGCAAATGAATTAGAATGGATCGTACGAATGAATTAGAATGGATCTAGAATGGATACATTCGTTCGAATGAATTAGAATCATACGAATGGATTGTACGACTGAATTAGAATGGACGTGCGAAAGAATTACAATAGATCGTACGAATGAATTAGAATGGATCGTACGAATGAATTAGAATGGATCGTGCGAATGAATTAGAATGGATTAACTCATTCGCACGATCCATTCTAATTCATTCGCACGATCCATTCTAATTCATTCGCACGATCCATTCTAATTCATTCGTACAATCCATTCTAATACATTCGCACGAATGTATCCATTCTAATTCATTCGTACGATCTATTCTAATTCATTCGTACGATCGATTCTAATTCATTCGTACGATCCATTCTAATTCATTCGCACGATCCAATCTAATTCATTCGTACGATCCATTCTAATTCATTCGTACGATCCATTCTAATTCATTCGCATGATCCATTCTAATTCATTCGTATGATCCATTCTAATTCATTCGCACGAATATATCCATTCTAATTCATTCGCACGATCTATTCTAATTCAATCGTATGATCCATTCTAATTCATTCGTACGATCCATTCTAATTCATTCGCACGATCCAATCTAATTCATTCGTACGATCCATTCTTATTCATTCGTACGATCCATTCTATTTCATTCGCACGATCCATTCTAATTCATTCGTATGATTCATTCTAATTCATTCGCACGAATGTATCCATTCTAATTCATTCGTACGATCTATTCTAATTCATTCGCACGATCCATTCTAATTCATTCATACGATCCATTCTAATTCATTCATATGATCAATTCTAATTCATTCACACGATCCATTCTAATTCATTCGTACGATCCATTCTAATTCATTCGCACGAATGTATCCATTCTAATTCATTCGTACGATCTATTCTAATTCATTCGTACGATCCATTCTAAGTCATTCGTACGATCCATTCTATTTCATTCGTACGATCCATTCTAGTTCATTCGTACGATCCATTCTAATTCATTCGCACGACCCATTCAAATTCATTTGTTTGATCCATTCTATTTCATTCGTACGATTCATTCTTACTCATTCGTGCGATCCATTCTAATTCATTCGCACGAATGTATCCATTCTAATTCATTCGTACGATCCATTCTAATTCATTCCCACGAATGAATTAGAATGGATCGTAGGAATGAATTAAAATGGATCGTACGAATGAATTAGATTGGATCGTGCAAATGAATTAGAATGGATCGTACGAATGAATTAGAATGGATCTAGAATGGATACATTCGTTCGAATGAATCAGAATCATACGAATGGATTGTACGACTGAATTAGAATGGACGTGCGAAAGAATTACAATAGATCGTACGAATGAATTAGAATGGATCGTACGAATGAATTAGAGTGGATCGTGCGAATGAATTAGAATGGATTAACTCATTCGCACGATCCATTCTAATTCATTCGTACAATCCATTCTAATACATTCGCACGAATGTATCCATTCTAATTCATTCGTACGATCTATTCTAATTCATTCGTACGATCGATTCTAATTCATTCGTACGATCCATTCTAATTCATTCGTACGATCCATTCTAATTCATTCGTACGATCCATTCTAATTCATTCGCACGATCCATTCTAATTCATTCGTATGATCCATTCTAATTCATTCGCACGAATATATCCATTCTAATTCATTCGCACGATCTATTCTAATTCAATCGTATGATCCATTCTAATTCATTCGTACGATCCATTCTAATTCATTCGCACGATCCAATCTAATTCATTCGTACGATCCATTCTTATTCATTCGTACGATCCATTCTATTTCATTCGCACGATCCATTCTAATTCATTCGTACGATTCATTCTAATTCATTCGCACGAATGTATCCATTCTAATTCATTCGTACGATCTATTCTAATTCATTCGCACGATCCATTGTAATTCATTCATACGATCCATTCTAATTCATTCGTATGATCAATTCTAATTCATTCACACGATCCATTCTAATTCATTCGTACGATCCATTCTAATTCATTCGCATGAATGTATCCATTCTAATTCATTCGTACGATCTATTCTAATTCATTCGTACGATCCATTCTAATTCATTATTACGATCCATTCTAATTCATTCGCACGATCCATTCTAATTCATTCGCACGATCCATTCTAATTCATTCATACGATCCATTCTAATTCATTCACACGATCCATTCTAATTCATTCGTACGATCTATTCTAATATATTCGCACGAATGTATCCATTCTAATTTATTCGTACAATCTATTCTAATTCATTCGTACGATCTATTCTTATTCATTCGTACGATCCATTCTAATTCATTCGCACGATCCAATCTAATTCATTCGTACGATCCATTCTAATTCATTCGTACGATCCATTCTAATTCATTCGCACGATCCATTCTAATTCATTCGCACGATCCATTCTAATACATTCGCACGATCCATTCTAATTCATTCATATGATCCATTCTAATTCATTCGCACGATCCATTCTAATTAATTCGTACGATCCATTCTAATTCATTCGCACGAATGTATCCCTTCTAATTCATTCGTACGATCTATTCTAATTCAGTCGTACTAATGAACTAGAATGAATTAGAATGGATCGTACGAATTCATTCGCACGAATTAGAATAGATCCTACAAATAGATTCATTGTATGATCCATTCTAATTCATTCGTACGATCTATTCGTACGATCCATTCTAATTCATTCGCACGAATGATTACGAATGAATTAGAATGGATCGTGCGAATGAATTAGAATAGAATAGATTGTACGAATGAATTAGAATGGATCATACGAATGTATCCATTCTATTTGTACGAATGAATTTGAATGGATCGTGCGAATGAATTCGAATGGATCGTGCGAATGAATTAGAAGGGATCGTACGAATGAATTAGAATGGATCGTACGAATGAATTAGATTGTATCGTACGAATGAATTAGAATGGATCGTGCGAATGAATTAGAATGGATCGTACGAATGAATTAGAATGGATCGTATGAATGAATTAGAATGGATCGTGTGAATGAATTAGAATGGATCGTACGAATGAATTAGAATGGATCGTGCGAATGAATTAGAATGGATCGTACGAATAAATTAGAATGGATCGTACGAATGAATTTGATTGGATCGTGCGAATGAATTAGAATGGATCGTACGAATGAATTAGAATGGATCTTACGAATGAATTAGAATGGATCGTGTTAATGAATTAGAATGGATCGTACGAATGAATTAGAATAGATTGTGCGAATGAATTAGATTGTATCGTACGAATGAATTAGAATGGATCGTAAGAATGAATTAGAATGGATCGTATGAATGAATTAGAATGGATTGTGCGAATGAATTAGAATAGATCGTATGAATGAATTAGACTGGATACATTCGTGTGAATGAATTAGAATGGATCGTACGAATGAATTAGAATGGATCGTGCGAATGAATTAGAATGGATCGTACGAATGAATTAGAATGGATACATTCGTGCGAATGAATTAGAATGGATCGTACGAATGAATTAGATTGTATCGTACGAATGAATTAGAATGGATCGTGCGAATGAATTAGAATGGATCGTACGAATGAATTAGAATGGATCGTACGAATGAATTAGAATGGATACATTCGTGCGAATGAATTAGCATGGATCGTACGAATAAATTAGATTGTATCGTACGAATGAATTAGAATGGATCGTGCGAATGAATTAGAATGGATCGTACGAATGAATTAGAATGAATCGTATGGATGAATTAGAATGGATCATGCGAATGAATTAGAATAGATCGTACGAATAAATTATAATGGATACATTCGTGCGAATGAATTAGAATGGATCGTGCGAATGAATTAGAATGGATAGTACGAATGAATTAGATTGGATCGTGCAAATGAATTAGAATGGATCGTACGAATGAATTAGAATGGATCTAGAATGGATACATTCGTTCGAATGAATTAGAATGGATCGTACGAATGAATTAGAATGGATCGTGCGAATGAATTAGAATGGATCTTATGAATGAATTAGAATGGATCGTGCGAATGAATTAGAATAGATCGTACAAATGAATTAGAATGGATCGTACGAATGAATTAGAATGGATTGTACAACTGAGTTAGAATGGATCATACGAATGAATTAGATTGTATCGTGCGAATGAATTAGAATGGACCGCACGATTGAATTAGATTGAATTAGAATTAATCGTTTGTATCATACAAATTAGAATGAATGATTACGAATTCTAATTCATTTGCACGATCCATTCTAATTCATTCGTACGATCCATTCTAATTCATTTGCACGAATGTATCCATTCTAATTCATTCGTACGATCCATTCTAATTCATTCGTATGATCCATTCTAATTCATTCGTACGATCCATTCTAATTCATTCGCACAATCCAATCTAATTCATTCGTACGATCCATTCTAATTCATTCGCACGATCCATTCTAATTCATTCGCACGATCCATTCTAATTCATTCGTACGATCCATTCTAATTTATTCGCACGAATGTATCCATTCTAATTTATTCGTACAATCTATTCTAATTCATTCGTACGATCCACTCTAATTCATTCGTACGATCCATTCTAATTCATTCGCACGATTCAATCTAATTCATTCGTACGATCAATTCTAATTCAATCGTGCGATCCATTCTAATTCATTCGCACGATCCATTCTAATTCATTCGCACGAATATATCCATTCTAATTCATTCTAATTCATTCGCATGATCCATTCTAATTCATTCATACGATCCATTCTAATTCATTCGTACGATCCATTCTAATTCATTCGCACGATCCATTCTAATTCATTCGTATGATACAATCTAATTCATTCGTACGATCCATTCTAATTCAATCGTATGATCCATTCTAATTCATTCATACGATCCATTCTAATTCATTCGTACGATCCATTCTAATTCATTCGCAAGATCCATTCTAATTCTTTCGTACGATACAATCTAATTCATTCCTATGATCCATTCTAATTCAGTCATACAATCCATTCTAATTCATTCGTATGATCCATTCTAACTCATTCGCACGATCCATTCTAATTCATTCGCACGATCCATTCTAATTCATTCATATGATCCATTCTAATTCATTCGCATGATCCATTCTAATTCATTCGTACGATCCATTCTAATACATTCGCACGAATGTATCCATTCTAATTCATTCGTACGATCTATTCTAATTTATTCGTACGATCCATTCTAATTCATTCATACGATCCATTCTAATTCATTCGCACGATCCAATCTAATTCATTCGTACGATCCATTCTAATTCATTCGTACGATCCCTTCTAATTCATTCGCACGATCTATTCTAATTCATTCGTACGATCCATTCTAATTCATTCGCACGAATATATCCATTCAAATTCATTCGCACGATCTAATCTAATTCAATCATATGATCCATTCTAATTCATTCGTACGATCCATTCTATTTCATTCGCACGATCCAATCTAATTCATTCGTACGATCCAATCTAATTCATTCGTATGATCCATTCTAATTCAGTCGTACGATCCATTCTAATTCATTCGCACGAATGTATCCATTCTACTTCATTTGTACGATCCATTCTAGTTCATTCGTACGATCCATTCTAATTCATTCGCACGATCCATTCTAATTCATTCGCACGATCCAATCTAATTCATTCGTACGATCCATTCAAATTCATTCGCACGATCCATTCTAATTCATTCGTACAATCCATTCTAATTCATTCGCACGAATGTATCCATTCTAATTCATTCGTACGATCCATTCTAATTCATTTGTACGATCTATTCTAATTCATTCGTACGATCCATTCTAATTCATTCGCATGATCCATTCTAATTCATTCGTACGATACAATCTAATTCATACGTATGATCCATTCAAATTCAGTCGTACAATCCTTTCTAATTCATTCATACGAACCATTCTAATGGATCGTACGAATGAATTAGAATGGATCCATTCGTGCGAATGAACTAGAATAGATCGTATGAATGAATTAGAATAGATACCTTCGTGCGATCCATTCTAATTCATTCGTACGATCCATTCTAATTCATTTGTACGATTCATTCTAATTCATTCGTACGATACAATCTAATTCATTCTAACGATCCATTCTAATTCATTCGTGTGATCCATTCTAATTCATTCTAATTCATTCTAATGGATCGTGGTAATGAATTAGATTGTATCGTATGAATTAGAATTAATCGTTTGTATCATACAAATTAGAATGAATGATTACAAGTTCATTCGTAAGAATGAATTCATTCTAAGATCCAATCTAATTCATTACGATACAATCTAATTCATTACCACGATCCATTAGAATGAATTAGAATGAATTAGAATGGATCACACGACTGAATTAGAATGGATCATACGAATGAATTAGATTGTATCGCACGGATGAATTAGAATGGATACATTCGTATGAATGAATTAGAATGGATCGTATGAATGAATTAGAATGGATTGTACGAATGAATTATAATGGATTGTGCGAATGAAATAGAATGGATCGTATGAATAAATTAGAATGGATCGTACGAATGAATTAGAATGGATACATTCGTGCGAAAGAATTAGAATGGATTGTATGAATGAATTAGAATGGATCGTACGAATGAACTAGAATGGATCGTACGAATGAATTAGAATGGATCGTACGAATGAATTAGATTGGATCGTGCGAATGAATTAGAATGGATCGTATGAATGAATTAGAATGGATCGTACGAATGAATTAGAATAGATCGTACGAATGAATTAGAATGGATACATTCGTGCGAATGTATTAGAATGGATCGTACGAATGAATTAGAATGGATCATGCGAATGAATTAGAATGGATCGTATGAATGAATTAGAATGGATCGTGCGAATGAATTAGAATGGATCGTGCGAATGAGTTAGAATGGATCATACGAATGAATTAGAATGGATTGTATGACTGAATTAGAATGGATCATAGGAATGAATTAGATTGTATCGTACGAAAGAATTAGAATGGATCTTGCGAATGAATTAGAATGGATCGTACGAATGAATTAGAATGGATCGTATGAATGAATTAGAATGGATCATACGATTGAATTAGAATGGATCGTACGAATGAATTAGATTGTATCGTACGGATGAATTAGAATGGATACATTCGTATGAATGAATTAGAATGGATCGTATGAATGAATTAGAATGGATTGTACGAATGAATTATAATGGATTGTGCGAATGAAATAGAATGGATCGTATGAATAAATTAGAATGGATCGTACGAATGAATTAGAATGGATACATTCGTGCGAAAGAATTAGAATGGATTGTATGAATGAATTAGAATGGATCGTACGAATGAACTAGAATGGATCGTACGAATGAAGTAGAATGGATACATTCGTGCGAATGAATTAGAATGGATCGTACGAATGAATTAGAATGGATCGTACAATCCATTCTAGTTCATTCGTACGATCCATTCTAATTCATTCGCAAGATCCATTCAAATTCATTCGTACGATCCATTCTATTTCATTCGTACGATCCATTCTTACTCATTCGTACGATCCATTCTAATTCATTCGCACGAATGTATCCATTCTAATTCATTCGTACGATCCATTCTAATTTATTCGTATGATCCATTCTAATTCATTCGTACGATCCTTTCTAATTCATTCTAATGGATTGTACGACTGAATTAGAATGGATTATACGAATGAATTAGATTGTATCGTACGAATAAAATAGAATGGATCGTACGAATGAAATAGAATGGATCGTACGAATGAATTTGAATGGATCGTGCGAATGAATTAGAATGGATCGTACAAATGAACTAGAATGGATCGTACAAATGAAGTAGAATGGATACATTCGTGCGAATGAATTAGAATGGATCGTACGAATGAATTAGAATGGATCGTGCGAATGAATTAGAATAGATTGTGTGAATGAATTAGAATTAATCGTACGAATGAATTAGATTGAATCGTGCGAATGAATTAGAATGGATCGTACGAATGAATTAGAATGGATCGTGCGAATGAATTAGAATGGATCGTGCGAATGAAGTAGAATGGATCGTACGAATGAATTAGAATGGATCGTACGAATGAATTAGATTGGATCGTGCGAATGAATTAGAATGGATCGTATGAATGAATTAGAATAGATCGTATGAATGAATTAGAATAGATCGTATGAATGAATTAGAATGGATCGTACGAATGAATTAGAATGGATCGTACGAATGAATTAGAATGGATCGTGCGAATGAATTAGAATGAATTATAATGGATCGTACGAATGAATTAGAATAGATCGTACGAATGAATTAGAATGGATCGTACGAATGAATTAGAATGGATCGTGCGAATGAATTAGAATAGATCGTACGAATGAATTAGAATGGATGTATGAATGAATTAGAATGGATCGTGCGAATGAATTACAATAGATCGTACGAATGAATTAGAATGGATCGTACGAATGAATTAGAATAGATCGTGCGAATGAATTAGAATGGATCGTACGAATGAATTAGAATGGATCGTACGAATGAATTAGATTAGATCGTGCGAATGAATTAGAATGGATCGTACGAATGAATTAGAATCGATCGTGCGAATGAATTAGAATAGATCGTACGAATGAATTAGAATGGATACATTCGTGAGAATGAATTAGAATGTATCGTACGAATGAATTTGAATGGATCGTGCGAATGAATTAGAATGGATCGTGCGAATGAATTAGAATGGATCGTACAAATGAATTAGAATGGATTGTGTTCGGGGGATTCTTCGCTGGTCCGAGCGGGCTGCCTGCAAGACAAAGAAAAGAGAACGTGAGAACGGCTGGCTCCCTTAGGAGCGCAGACCCTCCGACGCTCAAGTCAGTCATGGTGGCACAACGGCGAGCTGCGGTATACCAAAGTGGTAGGGAAAAGGAATTCCAACCTGTACTATAGAGCCTGGGGGTGGGCATTTATAGCAACCAACGACCTACCGCGGCCCGACACGTGGAGATTCTTCCGGCGCCTTCTAGACCCCCACGTTCTGGCTCACGTGGGTCTGACAGTCCTTGGTACTCGCGCCCTGACATTCTGTCGTCAAGCCTGCCAGACGGTTTGAGTGGGGGAGGGAATCTTTCTTGTCGCTGCCAGGTGGTTATTCTAGAATGTTCAAGTCTGGGAGGTCTCTGGGAGAAAACGAAGGCAAGCTCGCCCTGCACTGCTCCGCCCCCTCGTCCGTATTTATCAAGAGTCGGACCTTGCGGGAGCAACCTCTTCGATAAACGGGGGTCTGGGCGAGCTCCTGAGCGAGCTAGACGAGCTCCTGAGCGAACATGGGCGAGCTCCTGCGCAAGCATCATGAGCGAGCTAGGCGAGCTCCTGAGTGAACTTGGGCGAGCTCCAGTGCGAGCATGGGCGAGCTCCTGCGCAAGCATCATGAGCGAGCTAGGCGAGCTCCTGAGCGAGCTAGGCGAGCTCATGCGCGAGCTAGGCGAGCTCATGAGTGAACTTGGGCGAGCTCCTGCGCGAGCATGAGCGAACTCCTGTGCGAGCATGGGCGAGCTCCTGAGCGAGCTCTTGGCCTTGGGTCCCTTCAGCCCAATGTGGATCTCGCTCCACTGTCAAGATGATTTGATGAGCATGGGGGCGCGAACTCCTGCGGGGTCTAGGAGGGGCAAGTTGTACTCAGATACAAGGTGTCCCTCCAGCTCCCTGTGGGGGCGAGCTCCCGATGGGCTGGGAGGGGCGAGCTGCACTCAGATACAAGGTGTCCATCCAGCTCCCTGTGGGGGCGAGCTCCTGATGGGCTGGGAGGGGCGAGCTGCACTCAGATACAAGGTGTCCATCCAGCTCCCTGTGGGGGCGAGCTCCTGATGGGCTGGGAGGGGCGAGCTGCACTCAGATACAAGGTGTCCATCCAGCTCGCTGTGGGGGCGAGCTTCCGACGGGCTGGGAGGGGCGAGCTGCACTCAGATACAAGGTGTCCATCCAGCTCCCTGTGGGGGCGAGCTCCTGATGGGCTGGGAGGGCGAGCTCCTTGCGAGCTTAAAAGGGGCATGCTCGGCTTCCGAGGGTTCCAGCTCCTAGACGGGCTCCCTCGAGAACTCTGTCCCAGGCGTGTTTGCAATGCTATCCAAGATATGTGGTTTCTGACTACCCCCAACATTACCCCCTCCTGAGGGAGTGATCGAGGAAACTCGACGCTTGCTCAGGAGTCTTAGCGAACTCCTATCCCTGGTAATGTGCCTGATATCAATGTCTGCCGCAACAGTTTTCTGGTGGGACGGAGATAGTAGCGATGGCGGCCTGCGCCGAGAGCTTTGACTGCCAGTATTCCACAAACGCTGGGCGGGCCACGAGCATCAGCCCTGAGCGATCTCCTTCCGATGTGAGCTTGTCGCACGCGGTCAGGGTCTACTGCGGGCGAGCTTGGGCGCCTGCCGTGAGCAGTCTGCGTCGAGAGTTTTGACTCTCAGTACTCCACAAACGCTGGGCGGGCCACGAGCGTCAGCCTCGAGCGATCTCCTTCCGGTGTGAGCTTGTCGCACGCGGTCAGGGTCTGCTTCGGGCGAGCTTGGGCGCCTGCCGTGAGCGGTCTGCGTCGAGAGTTTTGACTCTTAGTACTCCACCAACGCCGGGCGGGCCGGAAGCGTCAGCCACGAGCGATCTCCTTCCGATGCGAGCTTGTCACATGCGGCCAGGGTCTGCCTCGGGCGAGCTGCGGGCACCTGCCGCGAGCGGTCTGCGTCGAGAGTCTTGACTCCCAGTATTTCACAAACGCCGGGCGGGCCGCGAGCGTCAGCCTCGACCGATCTCCTTCCGGTGCGAGCTTGTCGCACGCGGTCAGGGTCTGCTTTGGGCGAGCTTGGGCGCCTACCGTGAGCGGTCTGCGTCGAGAGTTTTGACTCTCAGTACTCCACCAACGCCGGGCGGGCCGGGAGCGTCAGCCACAAGCGATCTTCTTCCGATGTGAGCTTGTCACATGCGGCCAGGGTCTGCCTCGGGCGAGCTGCGGGCACCTGCCGCGAGCGGTCTGCGTCGAGAGTCTTGACTCCCAGTATTTCACAAACGCCGGGCGGGCCGCGAGCGTCAGCCTCGACCGATCTCCTTCCGGTGCGAGCTTGTCGCACGCGGTCAGGGTCTGCTTCGGGCGGGCTTGGGCGCCTGCCGTAGGCGGTCTGCGCCGAGAGCTTTGACTGCCAGTACTTCTCAAACGCTGGGCGGGCCGGGAGCGTCAGCCACGAGCGATCTCCTTCCGATGCGAGCTTGTCACATGCGGCCAGGGTCTGCCTCGGGCGAGCTGCGGGCACCTGCCGCGAGCGGTCTGCGTCGAGAGTCTTGACTCCCAGTATTTCACAAACGCTGGGCGGGCCGGGAGCGTCAGCCACGAGCGATCTCCTTCCGATGCGTGCCTGTCACATGCGGCCAGGGTCTGCCTCGGGCGAGCTGCGGGCACCTGCCGCGAGCGGTCTTGTGACTTGGGTATCGCATCAAATCTCCAACGGTCGCTTCGCCTTAAATGCGGCACGAGGCTCAATGCTGATACAGCGAATCTCATCATGAGATCCCGATCGGCGCGAGACACGTGTCTCCTCCTCGTTCGACCTCCTTTTGTCAGTAATGACAGTGTCGGCGCCGGCGCAGCTTTTTCCACGTGTGGCCCACGTGGCGCTTGACGATTGGAAAGAAACAAGCTGTCGCTTCGATCGCCGTCACGTCGCCTCGCCGCACGCGCTTGGGCATTAACTGCGGATCGATTCACCCGTCTCTCACTTGCCTATAAATAGGGGACGGGGGGCGATTTTTACCGTCGCGTGAAAACAGCTCTCCCTTCTCTCCAGCTCGCTCTTTCTTTCCCGCTTTCAGCTCGCCTTTGCTTTTCTGCTCTGATGGCCTCCGCTTCCGACGTTGCTGCTGCTGTTGCCGCCGCTGCTGCCGCCTCCTAATCCTCTGAGCCCGCCGCTGAAAGGGCGGTGGTTTGGCTACAGAACCCGATCGGGGTGCCCGTCGGGGAGAGTATCCGGGCGGCGATCGATCTCCCTCAGGAGATCCTCGTCACCGAGATGCCACTCTCGGGGAGGCCGCCCCAGGGCACAGTAGCTTCCGTCGGGCTGCTGTGGTCTGGGCTGCGGTTCCCCCTGAGTCATCTCGCCGGGGAGCTCCTGGAGTTGACGGGGCTTTGCCCCGCCCAACTCTCAGGAAACTCCTGGGGGATACTTTACGGGCTGTCTCAGCTGGAGACCGCCCTGAAGGCGAGGATCCCTCTAAGCTACTTGCTCAAGAAGTGGCTTCTCAAGCCTGGGCCGGTCTTCAGCACCGTGGGCTGCGGCTATTTCTACCTCGCCGGGCGGCCTGGCGAGGTGCTTTCCTTCTCCACCGTCGAGAGCAAGGATCGCCACTGGAAGGACTATCCTTTCGTGGCGGTCGGCGAGTGGCGCGGGCGGTATAGCGGAGTCCCCGCTCACCCCGGGGTTCCCCCAACGGCGGTCTTCCGAGAAATCTCCTTCTTCAAGGCGGGGAAGAAGAAGTGCATCGCTCTTGACCGTGAGCGGTCTCTGGACGAGGCCTTCCTTCACTACCTCGGGGGGCGGACTCCGGAGAAGATCACCGCCCCCGACTTTGCCTTCCAGCTGAGGGACGGGAGGACCGGCGCTATTCTGCTGAAGCAGAAAGTCGTCCGGAAGAAGAAAGAGGAGGAGGTCGGCGCTATTCCGCCGATGCAGAACGCCCCTCCTCCCTCCAAGGGGGCCAGTAAGGGGGTAGGAAGTTCCGGAGGCAACCCCCGCAAGAAGGTGGTCCGGAGGCGGGCTTCGCCCATCCGTCTCGACGACCCCGACACCATGGAGATGCTCCGCCAGGGCGAAACCTCCGCTCCTCCCCAACCTCCTCGCCCGGACGCCGGCCCAGGTCAGCCCCCTGCCCCAACTCCCATTGTCCGCCGCAAGATCCAAATGGTCGAGCCCGACGACCCGAACATCGACCTCCCGCTAACCATGGCGGAAATTGAATCCGGGATGGCCCAGATATTAATAGGCTACTTCCCGGGTGATCTGACCGTCCCTCTTCGTGTAGCAGTGCTGACGCCGGAGATGGAGGCCCTTGGGAAGAAGAAGGCCAAGCGCGCGGGGCCCGTGCCTTCGAACATCCAGACGAAGCGGCGGCGAAAAGCGCTGGAGGAGGCGGGCTTGGACTCGGAGCCCAGCTGGACGGATTCCGCGGAGGAGGCGTCAGGCTCCGAGGAGGAAGAGCCCGCTCCTCAACCTTCCCAGGCAGAGCCTTCTGCTTCTGCCCAAGTGGAGAAACCCCCGGCTCCGTCAGCTCCCGCATCAGGGGCGGGATCGAGCGGGCAGGAGCTTTCACCTCCTCCCGCCGGGGCGGAGGTCCAGCAGGGCGGAGTGCCACCCACCGCTCCTCGGGAAATCCCCCGTGAGGACAGCGGGCGAGAAACCCCCGCCGCCGCTGCGACCTCTACACCCCCTGCAGCTTCCATACCCGCTCTTCTGCGCTTGTCATCTGGACGGGGCAAGGAGAAAGCGGACTTCTCGGAGGATCTGGGGAACTTGATCTATAGGTCCCCCTCCTTCGTGGATATTGGCTCCGACTCCTCAGGCTCGGGGTCGGAAGCTGAAGCTGGCGGGGCGATCCCTGCTAGCCCGCCGCACGAAGGGGTTCGCCCGGAGGTAAGGCCAGCCCCCACATCTTCTCTGAGCGCTCCGCCCCCTACCCAAGCTACGGGTGGCGCCAGCGCGGGCTCCTCAGCCGAAGAGGGGAGGGTGCCCCACTACCTGCGGCAACTGCTAGGTCGCAACGTGTTCGCCCGAGCTCCCTTCGCTTCGATAAGCGAATGCCTTGCCGAGGTACTTCTCACCGCACCTGTTTCTGTGCAAAATTTAGTCTCGATTTTTGCAAACTTTTTCACCTTCCTTATGCAGGCGGAGAAGCAGAGCCAGGCGCTGGCCATGGAGGTTGCTGGGGCCGGAAAGGCACTGGTTGCTTTGTTCGACGATTCCCTTCGGGGGTCCGAGCGCAAGGTGGACGAGCACATCCACGAGCTTCAACAAGCTAAGGGCTCCGAGGAGCTGAGGGCGGAGTCCGAGGCACTGCACCACAGGGTCAAAACCCTGGTGTCAGGCCTCACCATGGCCGAGGCAGCCAAAGGCCTGTCTGCTACCGCCCTCCTCAAAGCTAAGGCGGAGCGAGACGAGGCTGTGTCCGCCAGGGAGGTCGCACAGCGGGAGGCGGCTCAACTTCAAGGTGAGGTCGCTGCTCTGAAGACAGAGATCGCTGCCCTGAAGGAGACGCACGCCAAAGGCCTTGTGGCTCAGCAAGGTCGCCTCCAAGCCCAGCTGGACGATCTCCTCAAGAAAGGCGCCCTGGCCGCTGTGGAGAAATACAGGACCGAAAGGTTGAAGAAGCGGCGCCGAGGGGACGATAGTGGAGCGGAGACTAGCAAGCCTTGAGCTCGCAGCCTCTCAACTGCCTTTGTAATTTTTGGCTTAATCAATGAAATGAAATCTTTCTGAGTTCGCATATGCGTTTCTTTCTTTCTTTGTCTCGCTCATGAGTCCGCTTTAGGAGTTCGCAGCGATCTCGAGAGTGATACCCCGGGCGAGGCAACTAATTCGATTCAACCTTTTATTTTAAAGTATATACAAACAAAAAACTCGGCATGCTCGCAAAAACTCGATAGTCTCTGAGCCCGCAAAACGTTTAAGCGAACCAAAAGACTTCAAAAACTTCCCTACACTCAGAGACTTAAACCATTTTTATTTTTAAAGGAAACTAATAAGTGCTAGCTGCCCCCTGCCCGGTTAATTTCTCTCGATGATCCTGTTTAGTGGGCTCGCCCTTCGAGGGGTTTGCCAACGCCAGGATGCTTCCGTTCATGGCAGGTGAACGCGAAGAATCCTGGTTAGGTTTAGAGTCCACTAGGCAGCGGACTTCCCCGGGAAGCTCAAGGTCGCCCACTGGCTGCCTCTGAGGATCCCGGTCTTGCTTTAAGTCCGCACAACGGCGGACTGCCCCGGGAAGCTCAAGGTCACCCACTGGCTGCCTCTGAGGATCCCGGTCTTGCTTTAAGTCCGCACAACGGCGGACTACCCCGGGAAGCTCAAGGTCGCCCACTGGCTGCCTCTGAGGATCCCGGTTTTGCTTTAAGTCCGCACAATAGCGGACTACCCCGGGAAGCTCAAGGTCGCCCACTGGCTGCCTCTGAGGATCCCGGTTTTGCTTTACGTCCGCACAACGGCGGACTACCCCGGGAAGCTCAAGGTCCCCCACTGGCTGCCTCTGAGGATCCCGATTTTGCTTTAAGTCCGCGCAACGGCGGACTGCACACTATAGATCATGCGGGCTCTGTCTGCGCCGAGCTTCCTAGTTAAATTGTTGAAAACCTCCATCGTTCATTCATAACTTTTTCAGAAGATAATTTACAAAAACTCCCTTAGGCATAGAACTTGCGAAGGTGCAGAGCGTTCCAAGGTCGTTCTAACAGGTCGCCTCCTGCGGTCATCAACCGGTAAGCCCCCGAGCTTCCTGCTTCGTGTATTATGTATGGGCCTTCCCAGCTCGCCGCGAGCTTTCCTGCATTTGGCTCTTGCGTGTTTGCGAACACCTTTCTCATTACCAGATCGCCGGCCTTGAATGCCCGATGGCGGACTCTTTTGTCATAGGCGCGCTTCATTTCTTGTCTGTATCCGGCGAGGTGTAGATTGGCGCACTCTCGTCTTTCTTCGAGCTGATCAAGGGAGTCGAC
This sequence comes from Chamaelirium japonicum, assembly GCA_947650365.1. Lineage (NCBI taxonomy): Eukaryota > Viridiplantae > Streptophyta > Magnoliopsida > Liliales > Melanthiaceae > Chamaelirium > Chamaelirium japonicum. Next base: position 28,183,192 of record OX393556.1, read on the forward strand.
GAGCAGTTTGTCGTTGTCGACCTCCGCCGACGCAAACCTTCTTTCAGTGGGCAGCTCGGCCTCTATGGGTAGCATGGCTTCGCAACCAAAAGTGAGACTGAAAGGGGATTTGTTGGTTGAGCGATGTGGAGTAGTGCGATAGGCCCACAAGACTCTGTCGAGCTCCTGCTCCCACAATCCTTTTTTCCCTTCCAGCCTTTTCTTGAGGTTGTCCAAGATCACGCGATTCGTCGTTTCGGCCTGCCCGTTGCTTTGAGGGTACCTTGGGGAAGAGAATCTTAGGTCGACTCCATATTCAACACAAAAGATTCTGATCAAGCGATTGTCGAACTGGCGACCATTGTCGGTGATAAGTACCCGAGGCAGACCGAACCGGCAGAAAATATTCTTCCAAAGGAAGTCTTTTACCTGCTTCTCGCCTATCTTAGCTAGCGGGACCGCTTCTACCCATTTGGTGAAGTAGTCTGTAGCTACTAGGATGAATTTCTTTTGCCGGGCTGACACAGGGAAAGGTCCCACAATGTCCAACCCCTATTGCTGGAAAGGCCAGGGGCTCGCCAGGGGATGCAGTTCTTCTGCGGGCATATGGTTCGTGGTGGCGTGCTTCTCGCATTGGATGCACCTCTGGGCGACCTTCAAAGCGTCTTGCTCCAGAGTGGGCCACCAGTATCCTTGCCTTCGTACTTTCGCAGCAAGAGACCGCCCACCAGCGTGGTTTCCCAGCTCGCCAGAGTGAATGCACTTTAGAACTTCTTCGGTTTCCGGGCTCTCGACGCAACGGAGACTTGGCCCACCAAAGGATCTTCGAAAAAGGCGATCCCAGCGAATGAGATAGCGCCCAGCGCATTTCTCCACTCGCCGGGCTTCCTCTCTATCCTCTGGTAGCTCGTCCTTCTGGAGAAAGCGAAAAATGGGGGCGGTCCACCCGCTGGGTTGTACGTCGGCGGAGACTTGGTTAACAGCGGGCTCCATCAGTTGGAGCCGAGACTGATTTTGGACCTCGATGAGAATCTGGCGAGACTCTGATGTTCCCAGCAAAGAGGCGGCGTTTGCCAAAGCATCAGCTCGCCTATTATCGGCTCACGGAATTTGCTCGAAGGAGATCTTTTCGAACTCCGCGGCCTTGTGCTTCACCAGATCCACATAGCCCGCCATTCGTGCATCCCGAGAGGCATACTCCCTATTGATTTGGCAAATAATTAGCTGGGAATCGCTAAAGACCTTCAAGCGTTTGGTGCCTACCTCTTGAGCAAGCTCCAGGCCAGCCAGCAGCGCCTCATATTCCGCCTCATTGTTGGTAGCGGCGAAATCCAGTCGGACTGACTTCTCCAGAAGTACCGACTGGGCGATCAGTGCGACCCCGATCCCAGCCCCCAAAGCGTTGGAGGATCCATCGACGAATAATTCCCAGCCTGCCTCCTCTGAACGCTTAGTTGGAGGAAGCTCGCCTTGGTTGTCCAAGAACCTCACCTTCCCAGGGTGTGCCTCAGTTGGTTCATCCTCCCGGTACTGGACCTGTTCTTCTATGGGGAAGTCCGCCAAGAAATAGGCGAGCGCCTGTCCTTTGACAGCAACTCGAGGGACATACTCCAAACCATAGGCGGCGAGCTCGGTGGACCAACGGTAGAGCCTGCCGGCTACCGAGGGTCTGGAGAGCACGCTCTTCAGAGGGTGCTCTGTGATGACCCTGACAGGGTGCGCCGAGAAGTAGGGGTGGAGCTTTCTCGCGGTAAGGACCAAGGCCAACGCGACCTTCTCGATTGGTCGATACCGGAGCTCGGCGGGAAGCATTGTGTGACTTACAAAGTAGACAGGCCGCTCCACCTTTGCTTCTTCCACAACAAGGACCCCGCTCACCGCATTCTCAGTGACCGCCAGGTACACGCCGAGTTCGGCGCCCTCTTTAGGTGCCGCTAAGATCGGTGGGCTCGCCAGGTAATCCTTGATCTTCTGGAAGGCGTGCTCGCACTTTTCATCCCAACAGATGCTCGCTCCTTTTCGTAGCAGCTCGAAAAGAGGTCGGCAGTTGTCTGAGGATTTGGAGATGAACCGATTGAGCGCGGCGATTTGCCCGCTCAACCTCTAGACTTCCTGTCGGGTTCTTGGTGCAGGCATTTCGACAAGTGCTCGGATTTGCCCAGGGTCGGCCTCGATCCCCCTGTGGGTGACCAGGTACCCGAGGAATTTCCCCGAAGTCACCCCGAATGCGCACTTCGCCGGGTTTAGCCTCATTTGGTACTTTCTCAGTATCTCGAAGGTTTCACGGAGATCGGCAACATGCCCCTCTCACTCCCGACTCTTCACCAGGAGGTCGTCTACATAAACTTCGACGTTTCTGCCGATCTGATCTTTGAACATCTGAGTGACTAACCTTTGGTAGGTCGCTCCAGCATTCTTAAGTCCGAACGGTATCACTCGATAGCAGTACAACTTCTGGTAGCCCACTCCAGAGTAGAAAGCGGTCTTCTCCTGATCGTCGGCGTGGAGAGGTATCTGGTTATACCCAGAATATCCATCCATGAAGGACAGGGCCTGGAACCCGACAGCTGCGTCGACCAGTGCGCCTATTCTCGGAAGAGGAAATCCGTCCTTCGGGCATGCCTTATTGAGGTCGGAGAAGTCAATGCACACCCTGACCGCTCCGCTCTTCTTAGGCACCGCCACGATATTGGAGATCCACTCGGGGAAGTGCGCCTCGCGGATGAAGCCGGCTCGCTCCAGCTTGTCTATCTCCGCCGCCACTGCAACGGACTTCGCAGCAGGTATGTGCCGAGCTTTCTGCTTGACCGGTGGGAACTCTTTCATGGTGTGCAGACGATGACAGGCGACCTCCGGGTCAATCCCTGGCATGTCCGTGAAGCTCCAGGCGAATACGTCACGGTATTCCCTGAGCAAGTTGGTTATGGCCAGGACCTCGCCCTTGGTTAGCGAGGTCCCGAGGCTAACAACTCTTGGCGCTTCTTTGCTGCCAATGTCGACCTCTTGAAGTGGTTCAGCAATTGGAAAACTTCCTCTCTTGGGGGTTGTCGGGCGACCTCCCTCCTCCAACTTAAGATCCACACCGCTCCCACCCGGGGGTGGAGTAGGGGACTTAAGCGAGGAGGCCTCCAGCGGGCTCCCCAGTAGCTCGCTCGTAGCGGGCGGTAATTGTTAGAAGGGTGCGGGCCTCTTGGCCTCGGCGACCTCCATATCCATGAGGTGAAGAACATCCTGCTCGCATCGGGTAGCGGCTACCTGATCACCCTGAATTACTACGACCCCGCTCGCGGTCGGGAATTTAAGGGCCTGATGGTTGGGTGAAGATACCGCATTCATTTGCCTTAGCCAAGGCCGCCCAAGGATGGCATTAAATGTGGAACTTCCATCCACTACCGTGAAGCGGACTTGGCGAGCCTCCGGGCCCGCGGTCACAGTAAGGGTTATCTCTCCAGCCACTTTTGCGACCTCACCAGTGAATCCACTGAGGGAGCTCGTCGAGGGAGACAGGTCGGCAAGTCTCAACCCCATTCGCAGGTAGGCCGACAGAAAAAGGATGTCCACGGCGCTCCCCGAATCAACCAAAGCTCGCCTCACCTCGATGTTAGCCATCATCAGGTGTATGACGAGGGGGTCATTGTGGGGCGTAACGACCCCGATCATGTCATCTTCCGAAAACCAGAGAAAATCGCGGGCTTCCACCCTTGGTGCTTGAAGTAAAGTAGGAGTTAGTGAGACGGAAAATACCTTCTGTGCCCGCTCCATCTCCCTGACTCGTCGGCGGGCTTCATTACTGGATCTCGGGCCGCTCAGCCGCCCGCTAATGGTATGGCAGATCGCCGGTCCTCCCGGGGGAGGCGGAGGCAGGGCGGGTTCAGCGGGCCCCGGGTGATCTCCCTCCCGAGGAGCCCGTGCCGGTACCACCTCGAACCTCCTTGGAGGCGAAATAAACTGATTCAAGTGGCCCTGGGTGACCAAATCCTCGAGGTGGTTCTTGAGAGCCCGGCATCTGTTAGTGTGATGCCCAGGGCTTCGATGAAAAGCGCACCGCCGCGAGTTGTTGGTAGAGCCAGGCTCTCCGACCTGCAGGGGTGGCGGGTACTGGAAGAAAGGTTCATTCCGAATCTGATGGAAGATTTGTCCTGGCGAGTGGGTTAGCACGGTGAAGTCCCGCTCCCCGGGTCCTGGAGGCAGGCGCCAGTTCGCCGGCCTTCCAGCGACAGCCGCGGGGGCTTCAGCGGGCTGTTCAGCAGGAGCAGCGGGCGGTCCGGGCAAAGGCACCGGCAGGGGCATCTCCCTTCTCTCCACGGCCTTAACGACAAGCGGTCGCGGGGCCGGAGGAGGTCGCTGCTCGACTGCCTTTCCCTTCCGGTCTAGTACAGTATCTTCGAGCTTGATGTGTTGCTGGACCAGGGCAAATAGCTCAACCATCGTGCGAGGATCTTTAATCACAAGAGCGTCATGAAGCTTGCCCCCCTTGGGGAGGGCGCTTCTGAAAGCACTCACCACGGTACGATCTTGGCCCACCGCGTCTTCCAGAGCGAGATAGGCGCTTCGGAATCGCGTTGCGAAGCACCGGAGCGTCTCGCGAGCTCCCATGGTTAAGGTAAACAGAGACTCGATTCTCTTCGGGGGCTGCCTATTGCAGCGATACTGCTCCAGGAATAGCCTAGAGAGAGTTGGAAAGTCGGGGATCATGTCGGGCGGCAACTTGTGGAACCAGTTCAATGCCGAGCCGGTCAAACTGCTCGGGAATGCTCGGCACAAGACGTGGTCTTGGTCCCGGAAAAACAGAAGCTTTCTGTAGGCCAAGAGATGGTCAACGGGATCCTGCGATCCGTCGAACAATACAAACTTCGGGGGGGTCCAGTGGTGCGGAAAACCCCCTCGGTGGACCTCGCTGGTGAAAGGCGAGCTTCCTCCGTGGGCGGCGAGGTCTTCCAGTAAATCTACTGGCGCACTAGATCGCTGCCAGTGCCCGGGGAGAACTCCCAGAGGCGGCTGCGCAGGTCCTAGGCGGTCTCGTACGCTCCCTCGTGGCAAGGTCGGACCCACCCCGCGGCGACCCTCGGGGGCTACCGATCAGCGGCCTCCTTGCTGTCCGCTCGCGGATTCCTTCAGCGCGTCAGTTGGTCTGTGGGAGGCCGTTGCCTCGCGAGCTTCGGAAGGTATTTCCACCGCGGGCTCTTTCCCTCGTCGTCGATGGCGCGGGTCGCGATCCCGCTCTAGAGACCTTGCCTCCGACCCGTCAGAATCGACGCTCTGGCTACGGCGGCAAGGGATGGTCGTGCGCGAGGTCGCCTGGTTGCTAGACCGCTGGGTTACTAGCTTCTGCAGCCTCGTGAGCGGGGTTTCCAGCACCCCGCGCACAGCCGCTCTCCCGACTAGAGGTTCCGGCTGGGAAACCTGCCGCGCCGGAGCGACCGTGGGCGGTCGCGATATTGACACCGGTGGTCGCACCGGAGACGCCGTCTTCGCCGGCCCAGACCGCCGGCTGGCCGCCGGAGCCTGACGTAATCGCGTCAGTTCCTCCATCATGGCCCGCTGGGTGGCCAACATCTCCAACAAGAGTTGGTCACTGAGCGGGACCTGGGGCTGAGGGGTCTCAACAGGAGGCTCGCTGCGTGCAGATCTCACGCGAGTCCTCGGTCGCCTGCGTCCCCTCGTCGCCGGAGCCATCTTTGGAGTTACGAGAGCGAACGGCGCTCAACCGTGTGGTCGTGGGTGTTCTCGCAGGAACCAGTCGAAAATCCCACAAACGGTGCCAAATGTTCGGGGGATTCTTCGCTAGTCCGAGCGGGCTGCCTGCAAGACAAAGAAAAGAGAACGTGAGAACGGCTGGCTCCCTTAGGAGCGCAGACCCTCCGACGCTCAAGTCAGTCACGGTGGCACAACGGCGAGCTGCGGTATACCAAAGTGGTAGGGAAAAGGAATTCCAACCTGTACTATGGAGCCTGGGGGTGGGCATTTATAGCAACCAACGACCTACCGCGGCCCGACACGTGGAGATTCTTCCGGCGCCTTCTAGACCCCCACGCTCTGGCTCACGTGGGTCTGACAGTCCTTGGTACTCGCGCCCTGACATTCTATCGTCAAGCCTGTCAGACGGTTTGAGTGGGGGAGGGAATCTTTCTTGTCGCTGCCAGGTGGTTATTCTAGAATGTTCAAGTCTGGGAGGTCTCTGGGAGAAAACGAAGGCAAGCTCGCCCTGCACTGCTCCGCCCCCTCGTCCGTATTTATCAAGAGTCGGACCTTGCGGGAGCAACCTCTTCGATAAACGGGGGTCTGGGCGAGCTCCTGAGCGAGCTAGACGAGCTCCTGAGCGAACATGGGCGAGCTCCTGCGCAAGCATCATGAGTGAGCTAGGCGAGATCCTGAGTGAACTTGGGCGAGCTCCAGTGCGAGCATGGGCGAGCTCCTGCGCAAGCATCATGAGCGAGCTAGGCGAGCTCCTGAGCGATCTAGGCGAGCTCATGCGCGAGCTAGGCGAGCTCCTGAGTGAACTTGGGCGAGCTCCTGCGCGAGCATGGGCGAACTCCTGTGCGAGCATGGGCGAGCTCCTGAGCGAGCTCTTGGCCTTGGGTCCCTTCAGCCCAATGTGGATCTCGCTCCACTGTCAAGATGATTTGATGAGCATGGGGGCGCGAACTCCTGCGGGGTCTAGGAGGGGCGAGCTGTACTAAGATACAAGGTGTCCCTCCAGCTCCCTGTGGGGGCGAGCTCCCGATGGGCTGGGAGGGGCGAGCTGCACTCAGATACAAGGTGTCCATCCAGCTCTCTGTGGGGGCGAGCTCCTGATGGGCTGGGAGGGGCGAGCTGCACTCAGATACAAGGTGTCCATCCAGCTCCCTGTGGGGGCGAGCTCCTGATGGGCTGGGAGGGGCGAGCTGCACTCAGATACAAGGTGTCCATCCAGCTCCCTGTGGGGGCGAGCTCCCGACGGGCTGGGAGGGGCGAGCTGCACTCAGATACAAGGTGTCCATCCAGCTCCCTGTGGGGGCGAGCTCCTGATGGGCTGGGAGGGCGAGCTCCTTGCGAGCTTAAAAGGGGCACGCTCGGCTTTCGAGGGTTCCAGCTCCTGGACAGGCTCCCTCGAGAACTCTGTCCCAGGCGTGTTTGCAATGCTATCCAAGATATGTGGTTTCTGACTACCCCCAACAGATTGTACGACTGAATTAGAATGGATCGTACGAATGAATTAGAATAGATCGTGCGAATGAATTAGAATGGATCGACCGAATGAATTAGAATGGATCGTACGAATGAATTAGAATGGATCGTACGAACGAATTAGAATGGATCGTGCGAATGAATTAGAATGGATCGTACGAATGAATTAGAATGGATCGTATGAATGAATTACAATGGATCTTGCGAATGAATTAGAATAGATCGAACGAATGAATTAGAATGGATACATTCGTGCGAATGAATTAGAATGGATTGTACGAATGAATTAGAATGGATCGTGCGAATGAATTAGAATGGATCGTACGAATGAATTAGAATGGATCGTGCAAATGAATTAGAATGGATCGTACGAATGAATTAGAATGGATCGTATGAATGAATTAAAATGGATCGTACGAATGAATTAGAATAGATCGTACGAATGAATTAGAATGGATACATTCGTGCGAATGAATTAGAATGGATCGTACGAATGAATTAGAATGGATCGTGTGAATAAATTAGATTGGATCGTGCGAATGAATTAGAATGGATCGTAAGAATGAATTAGAATGGATCGTACGAATGAATTAGAACAGATCGTACGAATGAATTAGAATGGATCGTACGAATGAATTAGAATGGATCGTATGAATGAATTAGAATGGATCGTGCGAATGAAATAGAATAGATCGTACGAATGAATTAGAATGGATACATACGAATGAATTAGAATGGATCGTACGAATGAATTAGAATGGATCATGCAAATGAATTAGAATGGAGCGCACGATTGAATTAGAATTGATCGTACGAATGAATTAGATTGAATCGTGCGACGAATGTATCCATTCTAATTCATTCGTACGATCTATTCTAATTCATTCGCACGATCCATTCTAATTCATTCATACGATCCATTCTAATTCATTCGTACGATCCATTCTAATTCATTCGCATGAATGTATCCATTCTAATTCATTCGTACGATCCATTCTAATTCATTCGTACGATCCATTCTAATTCATTCGCATGATCCATTCTAATTCATTCGTACGATCCATTCTAATTCAGTCGTACAATCCATTCTAATTCATTCGTACGATCCATTCTAATTCATTCGCACGAATGTATCCATTCTACTTCATTTCTACGATCCATTCTAGTTCATTCGTACGATCCATTCTAATTCATTCGCACGATCCATTCAAATTCATTCGTACGATCCATTCTTTTTCATTCGTACGATCCATTCTATTTCATTCGTACGATACAATCTAATTCATTCGTATAATCCATTCTAATTCAGTCGTACAATCTATTAGAATGGTTCGTATGAATGAATTAGAAAGGATTGTACGACTGAATTAGAATGGATCATACGTATGAATTAGATTGTATCGTATGAATGAATTAGAATGGATTATGCGAATGAATTAGAATGGATCGTACGAATGAATTAGAATAGATCATACAAATGAATTAGAATGGATCGTACGAATGAATTAGAATGGATACATTCGTGCGAATGAATTAGAATGGATTGTACGAATGAATTAGAATGGATCGTGCGAATGAATTAGAATGGATCGTACGAATGAATTAGAATGGATCGTACGAATGAATTAGATTGGATCGTGCGAATGAATTAGAATGGATCGTACGAATGAATTAGAATCGATCGTATGACTGAATTAGAATAGATCGTACGAATGAATTAGAATGGATACATTCGTGCGAATGAATTAGAATGGATCGTACGAATGAATTAGAATGGATCGTGCGAATGAATTAGAATGGATCGTGCGAATGAATTAGAATTGATCGTGCGAATGAATTAGAATGGATCGTACGAATGAATTAGAATTGATCGTACGAATGAATTAGAATGGATGTATGAATGAATTAGAATGGATCGTGCGAATGAATTACAATAGATCGTACGAATGAATTAGAATGGATCGTACGAATGAATTAGATTGTATCGTACGAATGAATTAGAAGGGATCATACGAATGAATTAGATTGGATCGTGCGAATGAATTAGAATGGATCGTACGAATGAATTAGAATCGATCGTACGACTGAATTAGAATAGATCGTACGAATGAATTAGAATGGATACATTCGTGCGAATGAATTAGAATGGATCGTACGAATGAATTAGAATGGATCGTGCGAATGAATTAGAATGGATCATATGAATGAATTAGAATAGATCGTGCGAATGAATTAGAATGGATCGTGCGAATGAATTAGAATGGATCGTACGAATGAATTAGAATCGATCGTACGACTGAATTAGAATAGATCGTACGAATGAATTAGAATGGATATATTTGTGCGAATGAATTAGAATGGATCGTATGAATGAATTAGAATGGATCGTGTGAATGAATTAGAATGGATCGTACGAATGAATTAGAATGGATCGTGCGAATGAATTAGAATGGATCGTGCGAATGAATTAGAATGGATCATACGAATGAATTAGAATGGATTGTACGACTGAATTAGAATGGATCATACGAATGAATTAGATTGTATCGTACGATCCATTCTAATTCATTCTAATTCGTTCGTACAATCCATTCTAATTCATTCGCACGAATGTATCCAGTCTAATTCATTCATATGATCTATTCTAATTCATTCGCACAATCCATTCTAATTCATTCATACGATCCATTCTAATTCATTCTTACGATCCATTCTAATTCATTCGTACGATACAATCTAATTCATTCGCACAATCTATTCTAATTCATTCGTACGATCCATTCTAATTCATTAACACGATCCATTCTAATTCATTCGCACGATCTATTCTAATTCATTCGTACAATCCAATCTAATTTATTCGCACAATCTATTCTAATTCATTCGCACGATCCATTCTAATTCATTCGCACGATCCATTCTAATCCATTCTAGTTAATTAGCCGAATCCATTCTAATTCATTCTAATTCATTCGTACGATCCATTCTAATTCATTCGCTCGAATGTATGCATTCTACTTTATTCGTACGATCCATTCTAGTTCATTCGTACGATCCATTCTAATTCATTCGCACGATCCATTCAAATTCATTCGTACGATACAATCTAATTCATTCGTATGATCCATTCTAATTCAGTCGTACAATCCATTCTAATTCATTCGTACGATCTTATTCGTACGAATGAATTAAAATGGATCGTACGATACAATCTAATTCATTCGTATGATCCATTCTAATTCAGTCGTACAATCCATTCTAATTCATTCGTACGATCCATTCTAATAAATTCGCACGAATGTATCCATTCTAATTCATTCGCACGATCTATTCTAATTCATTCGCATGATCCATTCTAATTCATTCATACGATCCATTCTAATTCATTCGTACGATCCATTCTAATTCATTCGCACGATCCATTCTAATTCATTCGTACGATACAATCTAATTCATTCGTACGATCCATTCTAATTCAGTCGTACGATCCATTCTAATTCATTCGTTCGATCCATTCTAACTCATTCGCACGATCCATTCTAATTCATTCGCACGGTCCATTCTAATTCATTCATACGATCCATTCTAATTCATTCACACGATCCATTCTAATTCATTCGTACAATCCATTCTAATACATTCGCACGAATGTATCCATTCTAATTCATTCGTACGATCTATTCTAATTCATTCGTATGATCGATTCTAATTCATTCATACGATCCATTCTAATTCATTCGCACGATCCATTCGAATTCATTCGCACGATCCGTTCTAATTCATTCGCACGAACGTATCCATTCTAATTCATTCGTACGATCTATTCTAATTCAGTCGTACGATCGATTCTAATTCATTCGTATGATCCATTCTAATTCATTCGTACGATCCATTCTAATTCATTTGCACGATCCAATCTAATTCATTCGTACGATCCATTCTAATTCATTCGCACGATCCATTCTAATTCATTCGCACGAATGTATCCATTATAATTTATTCGTACGATCTATTCTAATTCATTCGCATGATCCATTCTAATTCATCCATGCGATCCATTCTAATTCATTCGTACGATCCATTCTAATTCATTCGCACGATCCATTCTAATTCATTCGTACGATACAATCTAATTCATTCGTATGATCCATTCTAATTCAGTCGTACAATCCATTCTAATTCATTCGTTCGATCCATTCTAATTCATTCGCACGATCCATTCTAATTCATTCGCACGATCAATTCTTATTCATTCATATGATCCATTCTAATTCATTCGCACGATCCATTCAAATTCATTCGTACGATCCATTCTAATTCATTCGCATGAATGTATCCATTCTAATTCATTCGTACGATCTATTCTAATTCAGTCGTACGATCGATTCTAATGAATTCGTACGATCCATTCTAATTCATTCGCACGATCCAATCTAATTCATTCGTACGATCCATTCTAATTCATTCGCACGATCCATTCTAATTCATTCGCACGATCCATTCTAATTCATTCATACAATTCATTCTAATTCATTCGCACGAAAGTATCCATTCTAATTCATTCGTACGATCCATTCTAATTCATTCGCACGATCCATTCGTGCGAATGAATTAGATTGGATCTTAGAATGAATTCATTCTTACGAATGAATTTGTAATCATTCATTCTAATTTGTATGATACAAACTATTAATTCTAATTTATACGATACAATCTAATTCATTACCACGATCCATTAGAATGAATTAGAATGAATTAGAATGGATCACACGAATGAATTAGAATGGATCGTTCGAATGAATTAGATGGTATCGTACTAATGAATTAGAATGTATCGTACAAAAGAATTAGAATGGATCGTACGAATGAATTAGAATGGATCGCACGAAGGTATCTATTCTAATTCATTCATACGATCTATTCTAATTCATTCGCACGAATGTATCCATTCTAATTCATTCGTACGATCCATTAGAATGGTTCGTATGAATGAATTAGAAAGGATTGTACGACTGAATTAGAATGGATCATACGTATGAATTAGATTATATCGTACGAATGAATTAGAATGGATCATGCGAATGAATTAGAATGGATCGTACGAATGAATTAGAATAGATCGTACAAATGAATTAGAATGGATCGTACGAATGAATTAGAATGGATACATTCGTGCGAATGAATTAGAATGGATTGTACGAATGAATTAGAATGGATCGTGTGAATGAATTAGAATGGATCGTACAAATGAATTAGAATGGATCGTACGAATGAATTAGATTGGATCGTGCGAATGAATTAGAATGGATCGTACGAATGAATTAGAATCGATCGTACGACTGAATTAGAATAGATCGTACGAATGAATTAGAATGGATACATTCGTGCGAATGAATTAGAATGGATCGTACGAATGAATTAGAATGGATCGTGCGAATGAATTAGAATGGATCATATGAATGAATTAGAATAGATCGTGCGAATGAATTAGAATGGATCGTACGAATGAATTAGAATGGATCGTACGAATGAATTAGAATGGATCGTACGAACGAATTAGAATGGATCGTGCGAATGAATTAGAATGGATCGTACGAATGAATTAGAATGGATCGTATGAATGAATTAGAATGGATCTTGCGAATGAATTAGAATAGATCGAACGAATGAATTAGAATGGATACATTCGTGCGAATGAATTAGAATGGATTGTACGAATGAATTAGAATGGATCGTGCGAATGAATTAGAATGGATCGTACGAATGAATTAGAATGGATCGTGCGAATGAATTAGAATGGATCGTACGAATGAATTAGAATGGATCGTATGAATGAATTAGAATGGATCGTACGAATGAATTAGAATAGATTGTACGAATGAATTAGAATGGATATATTCGTGCGAATGAATTAGAATGGATCGTACGAATGAATTAGAATGGATCGTGTGAATGAATTAGATTGGATCGTGCGAATGAATTAGAATGGATCGTAAGAATGAATTAGAATGGATCGTACGAATGAATTAGAACAGATCGTACGAATGAATTAGAATGGATCGTATGAATGAATTAGAATGGATCGTAAGAATTAATTAGAATGGATCGTGCGAATGAATTAGAATAGATCGTACGAATGAATTAGAATGGATACATACGAATGAATTAGAATGGATCGTACGAATAAATTAGAATGGATCATGCAAATGAATTAGAATGGACCGCACGATTGAATTAGAATTGATCGTACGAATGAATTAGATTGAATCGTGCGAATGAATTAGAATGGATCGTACAAATGAATTAGAATGGATCGTACGAATGAATTAGAATAGATTGTACGAATGAATTAGAATGGATACATTCGTGCGAATGAATTAGAATGGATCGTGCGAATGAATTAGAATGGATCGTGCGAATGAATTAGAATGGATCGTACGAATGAATTAGAATGGATTGTGCGAATGAATTAGAATGGATCGTACGAATGAATTAGAATGGATCGTACGAATGAATTAGAATAGATCGTACGAATGAATTAGAATAGATCGTATGAATGAATTAGAATGGATCTTACGAATGAATTAGAATGGATCGTACGAATGAATTAGATTGGATCGTACGAATGAATTAGAATGGATCGTACGAATGAATTAGAATGGATCGTATGAATGAATTAGAATGGATCTTGCGAATGAATTAGAATAGATCGAACGAATGAATTAGAATGGATACATTCGTGCGAATGAATTAGAATGGATTGTACGAATGAATTAGAATGGATCGTGCGAATGAATTAGATTGTATCTACTTCATTCGTACGATCCATTCTAGTTCATTCATACGATCCATTCTAATTCATTCGTACGATCCATTCTAATTCATTGGCACGATCCATTCTAATTCATTCATACGATCCATTCTAATTCATTCGCACGATCCATTCTAATTCATTCTAATTCATTCAAATTCATTCGTACGATCCAATCTATTTCATTCATACGATCCTTTCTTACTGATTTGTACGATCAATTCTAATTCATTCACACGAATGTATCCATTCTAATTCATTCGTACGATCCATTCTAATTCATTCGCACGAATGTATCCATTCTACTTCATTCGTACGATCCATTCTAATTCATTCGTACGATCCATTCTAATTCATTCGCATGAATGTATCCATTCTAATTCATTCGTACGATCTATTCTAATTCATTCGTACGATCCATTCTAATTCATTAATATGATCCATTCTAATTCATTCGTACGATCCATTCTAATTCATTCGCACGATCCATTCTAATTCATTCGTACGATCCATTCTAATTCATTCACACGAATGTATCCATTCTAATTCATTCGTACGATCCATTCTAATTCATTCGTACGATCCATTCTAATTCATTCGCTCGATCCATTCTAATTCATTCGTACGATACAATCTAATTCATTCGTACGATCCATTCTAATTCATTCGCACGAATGTATCCATTCTAATTCATTCGTACGATCCATTCTAATTCATTCGCACGATCCATTCAAATTCATTCGCACGATCCATTCTAATTCGTTCGTACGATCCATTCTAATTCATTCGTACGATCCATTCTAATTCATTCGTACGATCCATTCTAATTCATTCTAATTCATTCGCACGATTCAATCTAATTCATTCGTACGATCAATTCTAATTCAATCGTGCGGTCCATTCTAATTCATTTGCATGATCCATTCTAATTCATTCGTACGATCCATTCTAATTCATTCGTATGTATCCATTCTAATTCATTCGTACGATCTATTCTAATTCATTCGCACGATCCATTCTAATTCATTCATACAATCCATTCTAATTCATTCGTACGATCCATTCTAATTCATTCGTACGATCTATTCTAATTCATTCGCATGATCCATTCTAATTAATTCATACGATTCATTCTAATTCATTCGTACGATCCATTCTAATTCATTCGTATGATCTATTCTAATTCATTCCTACGATCCATTCTAATTCATTCATACGATCCATTCTAATTCATTCGTACGATCCATTCTAATTCATTCGCACGATCTATTCTAATTCATTCGTACGATCCATTCTAATTCATTCGCACGATCCATTCTAATTCATTCGTACAATCCATTCTAATTCATTCGCACGAATGTATCCATTCTAATTCATTCGTTCGATCTATTCTAATTCATTCGCAAGATCCATTCTAATTCATTCATACGATCCATTCTAATTCATTCGTACGATCCATTCTAATTCATTCGCACGATCCATTCTAATTCGTTCGTACGATCCATTCTAATTCATTCGTACGATCCATTCTAATTCATTCGTACGATCCATTCTAATTCATTCGCACGATCCATTCTAATTCATTCGTACGATCCATTCTAATTCATTCGCACGAATGTATCCATTCTAATTCATTCGTTCGATCTATTCTAATTCATTCGCAAGATCCATTCTAATTCATTCATACGATCCATTCTAATTCATTCGTACGATCCATTCTAATTCATTCGCACGATCCATTCTAATTCGTTCGTACGATCCATTCTAATTCATTCGTACGATCCATTCTAATTCATTCGCACGATCTATTCTAATTCATTCATATGATCCATTCTAATTCATTCGAACGATCCATTCTAATTCATTCGTACGATCCATTCTAATTCATTCGCACGAATGTATCCATTCTAATTCATTCGTACGATCTATTCTAATTTAGTCGTACGATTGATTCTAATTCATTCGTACGATCCATTCTAATTCATTCACACGATCCAATTTATTCATTCGTACGATCCATTCTAATTCATTCGTACGATCCATTCTAATTCATTCGCACGATCCATTCTAATTCATTCGCACGAATGTATCCATTCTAATTCATTCGTACGATCCATTCTAATTCATTTGTACGATCTATTCTAATTCATTCGTACGATCCATTCTAATTCATTCGCATGATCCATTCTAATTCATTCGTACGATACAATCTAATTCATACGTATGATCCATTCTAATTCAGTCGTATTAGAATGGATCATACGAATGAATTAGATTGTATCGTACGAATGAATTAGAATGGATCGTGCGAATGAATTAGAATGGATCGTACGAATGAATTAGAATGGATCGTACGAATGAATTAGAATGGATACATTCGTGCGATTGAATTAGAATGGATCATACGAATGAATTAGAATGGATCGTGCGAATGAATTAGAATGGATCATATGAATAAATTAGAATGGATCGTACGAATGAATTAGAATGGATCGTACGAATGAATTAGAATGGATCGTGCGAACGATTTAGAATGGATCGTACGAATGAATTAGAATGGATCGTACGAATGAACTAGATTGGATCATGCGAATGAATTATAATGGATCGTACGAATGAATTAGAATGGATCGTACGAATGAATTAGAATAGATCGTATGACTGAATTAGAATGGATCGTACGAATGAATGGATCGTACGAATGAATTAGATTGTATCGTACGAATGAATTAGAATGGATCGTGCGAATGAATTAGAATGGATCGTATGAATGAATTAGAATGGATCGTGCGAATGAATTAGAATGGATCGTGCGAATGAATTAGAATGGATCGTATGAATTAGAATGAATTAGAATAGATCGTACGAATGAATTAGAATGGATCGTGCGAATGAATTAGAATAGATCGTACGAATGAATTAGAATGGATACATTCGTGCGAATGAATTAGAATGGATCGTACGAATGAATTAGAATGGATACATTCGTGCGAATGAATTACAATGGATCGTACGAATGAATTAGAATGGATCATATGAATGAATTAGAATGGATACATTCGTGCGAATTAGAATGAATTAGAATGGATCGTCCGAATGGATCGTACGAATGAATTAGAATGGATACATTCGTGCGAATGAATTAGAATGGATCGTACGAATGAATTAGAATGGATCGTGCGAATGAATTAGAATGGATCATATGAATGAATTAGAATTGATCGTGCGAATGAATTAGAATGGATCGTGCGAATGAATTAGAATGGATCGTACGAATGAATTAGAATGGATTGTACGACTGAATTAGAATGGATCATTTGAATGAATTAGATTGTATCGTACGAATGAATTAGAATGGATCGTACAAATGAACTAGAATAGATCCATTCTAATTCATTCTAATTCATTCTAATTCATTTGTACAATCGTACGATCCATTAGAATTAGAATGGATCATATGAATGAATTAGAATTGATCGTGCGAATGAATTAGAATGGATCGTGCGAATGAATTAGAATGGATCGTACGAATGAATTAGAATGGATTGTACGACTGAATTAGAATGGATCATACGAATGAATTAGATTGTATCGTACGAATGAATTAGAATGGATCGTGCGAATGAATTAGAATGGATAGTACGAATGAATTACAATGGATCGTACGAATGAATTAGAATGGATCGTACGAATGAATTAGATTGTATCGTACGAATGAATTAGAATGGATCGTGCGAATGAATTAGAATGGATAGTACGAATGAATTAGAATGGATCGTATGAATGAATTAGAATGGATCGTGCGAATGATTTAGAATGGATCATACGAATGAATTAGAATGGATCGTGCGAATGAATTAGAATGGATCGTACGAATAAATTAGAATGGATCGTACGAATGAATTTGATTGGCTCGTGCGAATGAATTAGAATGGATCATACGAATGAATTAGAATGGATCTTACGAATGAATTAGAATAGATCGTGTTAATGAATTAGAATGGATCGTACGAATGAATTGGAATAGATTGTGCGAATGAATTAGAATGGATCGTATGAATGAATTAGAATGTATCCAATCTAATTCATTCGTACGATCCATATAATTCATTCGTACGATCCATTCTAATTCATTCGTACGATCCATTCTAATTCATTCGCACGATCCATTCTAATTCATTCGTACCATCCATTCTATTTTATTCGCACGAATGTATCCATTCTAATTCATTCGTATGATCCATTCTAATTCATTCGCATGATCCAATCTAATTCATTCGTACGATCTATTCTAATTCATTCGTACGACCCATTCTAATTCATTCGCACGATCCATTCTAATTCATTCGCACGAATGTATCCATTGTAATTCATTCGTACGATCTATTCTAATTCATTCGTACGATCCATTCTAATTCATTCGCACGATCCATTCTAATTCATTCGCATGATCCAATCTAATTCATTCGTACGATCCATTCTAATTCATTCGTACGACCCATTCTAATTCATTCATACGATCCATTCTAATTCATTCGCACGAATGTATCCATTCTAATTCATTCGTACGATCTATTCTAATTCATTCGTACGATCCATTCTAATTCATTCGCACGATCCATTCTAATTCATTCGTAATCATTCGTGCGAAGGAATTAGAATGGATCGTACGAATGAATGGATCGTACGAATAGATCGTACGAATGAATTAGAATGGATCATACAATGAATCTATTTGTACGATCTATTCTAATTCGTGCGAATGAATTCGTACGATCCATTCTAATTCATTCTAGTTCATTCTAATTCATCGTACGAATTAGAATGGATCCATTCTAATTCATTCGTAAGATCTATTCTAATTCATTCGTACGATCCATTCTAATTCATTCGTACGATCCATTCTAATTCATTCGTACGACCCAATCTAATTCATTCGTACGATCCATTCTAATTCATTCGTACGATCCATTCTAATTCATTCGCACGATCCATTCTAATTCATTCGAACGATCCATTCTAATTCATTCGTGTGATCCATTCTAATTCATTCGTACGATCCATTCTAATATATTCGTGCGATCCATTCTAATTCATTCGCACGAATGTATCCATTCTAAATCATTCGTACGATCTATTCTAATTCATTCGCACGATCCATTCTAATTCATTCATACGATCCATTCTAATTCATTCGCACGATCCATTCTAATTCATTCGCACGATCTATTCTAATTCATTCGTACAATCCAATCTAATTTATTCGCACAATCTATTCTAATTCATTAGCACGATCCATTCTAATTCATTCGCATGATCCATTCTAATCCATTCTAGTTAATTAGCCGAATCCATTCTAATTCATTCTAATTCATTCGTACGATCCATTCTAATTCATTCGCTCGAATGTATCCATTCTACTTCATTCGTATGATCCATTCTAGTTCATTCGTACGATCCATTCTAATTCATTCGCACGATCCATTTGAATAGATCCTACGAATGAATTAGAATGGATACATTCGAGCGAATGAATTAGAATGGATCGTACGAATGAATTAGAATGGATCATGCGAATGAGTTAGAATGGATCATATGAATGAATTAGAATTGATCGTGCGAATGAATTAGAATGGATCGTGCGAATGAATTAGAATGGATCGTACGAATGAATTAGAATGGATTGTACGACTGAATTAGAATGGATCATACGAATGAATTAGAATGTATCGTATGAATGAATTAGAATGGATCGTGCGAATGAATTAGAATGGATCGTACAAATGAATTAGAATGGATCGTGCGAATGAATTAGAATGGATACATTCGTGCGAATGAATTAGAATGGATCGTACGAATGAATTAGAATGGATCGTGCGAATGAATTAGAATGGATACATTCGTGCGAATGGATCGTACGAATGAATTAGAATGGATACATTCGTGCGAATGAATTAGAATGGATCGTGCGAATGAATTAGAATGGATCGTGCGAATGAATTAGAATGGATCGTACAAATGAATTAGAATGGATCTAGAATGGATACATTCGTACGAATGAATTAGAATGTATCGTACGAATGAATTAGAATGGATCGTGCGAATGAATTAGAATGGATCTTATGAATGAATTAGAATGGATCGTGCGAATGAATTAGAATAGATCGTACAAATGAATTAGAATGGATCGTACGAATGAATTAGAATGGATTGTACGACTGAATTAGAATGGATCATACGAATGAATTAGATTGTATCGTACGAATGAATTAGAATGGATCGTGCGAATGAATTAGAATGGACCGTATGAATGAATTAGAATGGATCGTGCGAATGAATTAGAATAGATCGTACGAATGAATTAGAATGGATACATTCGTGCGAATGAATTAGAATGGATCGTACGAATGAATTAGAATGTATACATTCGTGCGAATGAATTACAATGGATCGTGCGAATGTATCCATTCTACTTCATTCGTACGATCCATTCTAGTTCATTCGTACGATCCATTCTAATTCATTCGTACGATACAATCTAATTCATTCGTATGATCCATTCTAATTCAATCGTACAATCCATTCTAACTCATTCGTACGATCCATTCTAATTCATTTGTACGATCTATTCTAATTCATTCACACGATCCATTCTAATTCATTCATAAGATCCATTCTAATTCATTCACACGATCCATTCTAATTCATTCGTACGATCCATTCTAATTCATTCGAACGAAGGTATCCATTCTAGATCCATTCTAATTCATTCGTACGATCCATTCTAATTCATTTGCACGATCCAATCTAATTCATTCGTACGATGCATTCTAATTCATTCGCACGATCCATTCTAATTCATTCACACGAATATATCCATTATAATTTATTCGTACGATCTATTCTAATTCATTCGCATGATCCATTCTAATTCATCCATACGATCCATTCTAATTCATTCGTACGATCCATTCTATTTCATTCGCACGATCCATTCTAATTCATTCGTACGATACAATCTAATTCATTCGTACGATCCATGCTAATTCATTCGCACGAATGTATCCATTTTAATTCATTCGTACGTACGATCCATTCTAATTCATTCGTATGATCCATTCTAATTCATTCGCACGATCCATTCTAATTCATTCGTACGATACAATCTAATTCATTCGTACGATCCATTCTAATTCATTCGCACGAATGTATCCATTCTAATTCATTCGTACGATCCATTCTAATTCATTCGCACGATCCATTCTAATTCATTCGTACGATCCATTCTAATTCATTCGCATGAATGTATCCAGTCTAATTCATTCATACGATCTATTCTAATTCATTCGCACAATCCATTCTAATTTATTCATACGATCCATTCTAATTCATTCTTACGATCCATTCTAATTCATTCGTACGATCCATTCTAATTCATTCACACAATCTATTCTAATTCATTCGTACGATCCATTCTAATTCATTAACACGATCCATTCTAAATCATTCGTAAGATCCATTCTAATTCATTCGTACGATCCATTCTAATTCATTCGCACGATCCAATCAAATTCATTCGTACGATCCATTCTAATTTATTCGTACGATCCATTCTAATTCATTCGCACGATCCATTCTAATTCATTCGTACGATCCATTCTAATTCATTCGCACGATCCATTCTAATTCATTCATACGATCCATTCTAATTCATTCGTACGATCCATTCTAATTCATTCGCATGATCCATTCTAATTCATTCGTACGATACAATCTAATTCATTCGTATGATCCATTCTAATTCATTCGTACGATCCATTCTAATTCATTCGTACTATCCATTCTAATTCATTCGCACGATCCATTCTAATTCATTCGTACGATACAATCTAATTCATTCGTATGATCCATTCTAATTCAGTCGTACAATCCATTCTAATTCATTCGTACGATCCATTATATTTCATTCGCACGATCCATTCTAATTCATTCGCACGATCTATTCTAATTCATTCATATGATCCATTCTAATTCATTCGCACGATCCATTCTAATTCATTCGTACGATCCATTCTAATTCATTCGCACGAATGTATCCATTCTAATTCATTCGTACGATCTATTCTAATTCAGTCGTACGATCGATTCTAATTCATTCGTACGATCCATTCTAATTCATTCGCACGATCCAATCTAATTCATTCGTACGATCCATTTTAATTCATTCGTACGATACAATCTAATTCATTCGTACGATCCATTCTAATTCATTCGTACGATCTATTGTAATTCATTCGCACGATCCATTCTAATTCATTCATACATCCATTCTAATTCATTCGTACGATCGATTCTAATTCATTCGTACGATCCATTCTAATTCATTCGCACGATCCATTCTAATTCATTCGCACGATACAATCTAATTCATTCGTATGATCCATTCTAATTCATTCGCACGAATGTATCCATTCTAATTCATTCGCACGATCCATTCTAATTCATTCGTACGATCCATTCTAATTCATTCGCACGAATGTATCCAGTCTAATTCATTCGTACGATCTATTCTAATTCATTCGCACGATCCATTCTAATTCATTCATACGATCTATTCTAATTCATTCTTACGATCCATTCTAATTCATTCGCACGATCCATTCTAATTAATTCGTACAATCCAATCTAATGAATTAGATTGTATCGTATGAATTAGAATTAATCGTTTGTACCATACAAATTAGAATGAATTAGAATGGATCGTACGAATGAATGAATGAATTAGAATGGATCGTAATTCATACGAATGAATTAGAATAGATCGTGCAATCATTCGCACGAATGAATTAGAATGGATCGTGCGAATGAATTAGAATGGATCGTATGAATGAATTAGAATGGATCGTACGAATGAATTAGAATAGATTGTACGACTGAATTAGAATGGATCATATGAATGAATTAGAATGGATACATTCGTGCGAATGAATTAGAATGGATCTACGAATGTATCCATTCTAATTAGAATGAATTAGAATGAATTAGATCGTACGATTGAATTAGAATACATTCAATCGTACAAATTCATTCGCACGATCCATTCTAATTCATTCGTGCGAATGGATCGTACGAATGAATGAATTCATTAGAATGGATCATACGAATGAATTAGAATGGATCGCACGAAGGTATCTATTCTAATTCATTCATACGATCAATTCTAATTCATTCGCACGATCCATTCTAATTCATTCGCACGATCCATTCTAATTCATTCGCACGATCCATTCAAATTCTTTCATACGAACCATACATTCGTGCGATCCATTCTAATTCATTCGCACGAATGTATCCATTCTAATTCATTCGTATGATCCATTCGCACGAATGTATCCATTCTAATTCATTAGCACGATCCATTCTAATTCATTTGTACGATCCATTCTAATTCAATCGTGCGGTCCATTCTAATTCATTTGCATGATCCATTCTAATTCATTCATACGATCCATTCTAATTCATTTGTATGTATCCATTCTAATTCATTCGTACGATCTATTCTAATTTATTCGCACGATCTATTCTAATTCATTCATACGATCCATTCTATTTCATTCGTACGATCCATTCTAATTCATTCGTACGATCTGTTCTAATTCATTCGTACGATCCATTCTAATTCATTCTTATGATCCATTCTAATTCATTCGCACGATCCAATCTAATTCATTCACACGATCCATTCTAATTCATTCGTACGATCCATTCTAATTCATTCGCACGAATGTATCCATTCTAATTCATTCGTACGATCTATTCTAATTCATTCATACGATCCATTCTAATTCATTCGTACGATCCATTCTAATTCATTCGCACGATCCATTCTAATTCATTCGTACGATCCATTCTAATTCATTCTAATTCATTCGTACGATCCATTCTAATTCATTCGCACGAATGTATCCATTCTAATTCATTCGTACGATCTATTCTAATTCAGTCGTACGATCGATTCTAATTCATTCGTACGATCCATTCTAATTCATTCGCACGATCCAATCTAATTCATTCGTACGATCCATTCTAATTCATTCGTACAATCCATTCTAATTCATTCGCACGATCCATTCTAATTCATTCGTACGATACAATCTAATTCATTCGTAAGATCCATTCTAATTCAGTCGTACTATCCATTCTAATTCATTCGTATGATCCATTCTAACTCATTCGCACGATCCATTCTAATTCATTCGCACAAATGAATTAGAATGGATCGCACGAAGGTATCTATTCTAATTCATTCATACGATCTATTCTAATTCATTCGCACGAATGTATCCATTCTAATTCATTCGTACGATCCATTAGAATGGTTCGTATGAATGAATTAGAAAGGATTATACGACTGAATTAGAATGGATCATACGTATGAATTAGATTGTATCGTACGAATGAATTAGAATGGATCATGCGAATGAATTAGAATGGATCGTACGAATGAATTAGAATAGATCGTACAAATGAATTAGAATGGATCGAACGAATGAATTAGAATGGATACATTCGTGCGAATGAATTAGAATGGATTGTACGAATGAATTAGAATGGATCGTGCGAATGAATTAGAATGGATCGTACGAATGAATTGGAATGGATCGTACGAATGAATTAGATTGGATCGTGCGAATGAATTAGAATTGATCGTACGAATGAATTAGAATCGATCGTACGACTGAATTAGAATAGATCGTACGAATGAATTAGAATGGATACATTCGTGCGAATGAATTAGAATGGATCATACGAATGAATTAGAATGGATCGTGCGAATGAATTAGAATGGATCATATGAATGAATTAGAATTGATCATGCGAATGAATTAGAATGGATCGTGCGAATGAATTAGAATGGATCGTACGAATGAATTAGAATGGATCGTGCGAATGAATTAGAATGGATCGTGCGAATGAATTAGAATGGATCGTACTAATGAATTAGAATGGATCGTGCGAAAGAATTAGAATGGATTATGCGAATGAATTAGAATGGATCGTACGAATGAATTAGAATAGATCATACAAATGAATTAGAATGGATCGTACGAATGAATTAGAATGGATACATTCGTGCGAATGAATTAGAATGGATTGTACGAATGAATTAGAATGGATCATGCGAATGAATTAGAATGGATCGTACGAATGAATTAGAATGGATCGTACGAATGAATTCGATTGGATCGTGCGAATGAATTAGAATGGATCGTACGAATGAATTAGAATGGATCGTGCGAATGAATTAGAATGGATCGTACGAATGAATTAGAATGGATACATTCGTGCGAAAGAATTAGAATGGATTGTATGAATGAATTAGAATGGATCGTATGAATGAATTAGAATAGATCGTGCGAATGAATTAGAATGGATCGTACGAATGAATTAGATTGGATCGTGCGAATGAATTAGAATGGATCGTCCGAATGAATTAGAATCGATCGTACGACTGAATTAGAATAGATCATACGAATGAATTAGAATGGATACATTCGTGCGAATGAATTAGAATGGATCGTACGAATAAGTTAGAATGGATCGTACGAATAAATTAGAATGGATCGTACGAATGAATTTGATTGGATCGTGCGAATGAATTAGAATTGATCGTACGAATGAATTAGAATGGATCGTACGAATGAATTTGAATGGCTCATACGAATGAATTAGAATGGATCGTACGAATGAATTAGAATGGATCGTGCGAATGAATTAGAATGGATCGTACGAATGAATTAGAATGGATCGTATGAATGAATTAGAATGGATCATACGAATGAATTAGAATAGATCGTACGAATGAATTAGAATGGATACATTCGTGCGAATGAATTAGAATGGATCGTACGAATGAATTAGAATGGATCGTGTGAATGAATTAGATTGGATCGTGCAAATGAATTAGAATGGACCGCACAATTGAATTAGAATTGATCATACGAATGAATTAGATTGAATCGTGCGAATGAATTAGAATGGATCTTACGAATAAATTAGAATGGATCGTACGAATGAATTTGATTGGATCGTGCGAATTAATTAGAATGGATCATACGAATGAATTAGAATGGATCTTTCGAATGAATTAGAATGGATCGTGTTAATGAATTAGAATGGATCGTACGAATGAATTAGAATAGATTGTGCGAATGAATTAGATTGTATCGTACGAATGAATTAGAATGGATCGTTCTAATTCATTCGTATGATCCATTCTAATTCATTCGCATGATCCAATCTAATTCATTCGTACGATCGATTCTAATTCATTCGTACGACCCATTCTAATTCATTCGCACGATCCATCTAATTCATTCGTACGATCCATTCTAATTCATTCACACGAATATATCCATTCTAATTCATTCGTACGATCTATTCTAATTCATTTGCATGATCCATTCTAATTCATTCGTACGATCCATTCTAATTCATTCGCACGATCCATTCTAATTCATTCGTACGATACAATCTAATTCATTCGTACGATCCATTCTAATTCATTCGTACGAATATATTCATTCTAATTCATTCGTACGATCCATTCTAATTCATTCGCACGATCCATTCTAATTCATTCGTACGATCCATTCTAATTCATTCGCACGAATGTATCCATTCTAATTCATTCGTACGATCTATTCTAATTCAGTCGTACGATCAATTCTAATTCATTCGTACGATCCATTCTAATTCATTCGCACGATCCAATCTAAATCATTCGTATGATCCATTCTAATTCATTCGTACGATCCATTCTAATTCATTCGCACGATCCATTCTAATTCATTCGTACAATCCATTCTAATTCATTCGCACGAATGTATCCATTCTACTTCATTCATACGATCCATTCTAATTCGTTCGCACGATCCATTCGTTCGAATGAATCAGATTGGATCTTAGAATGAATTCATTCTTACGAATGAATTTGTAATCATTCATTCTAATTTGTATGATACAAACGATTAATTCTAATTCATATGATACAATCTAATTCATTACCACGATCCATTAGAATAAATTAGAATTAATTAGAATGGATCACACGAATGAACTTGAATGGATCGTTCGAATGAATTAGATTGTATCGTACGAATGAATTAGAATGTATCGTACAAATGAATTAGAATGGATCGTACGAATGAATTAGAATGGATCGCACGAAGGTATCTATTCTAATTCATTCATACGATCTATTCTAATTCATTCGCACGAATGTATCCATTCTAATTCATTCGTACGATCCATTAGAATGGTTCGTATGAATGAATTAGAAAGGATTGTACGACTGAATTAGAATGGATCATACGTATGAATTAGATTGTATCGTACGAATGAATTAGAATGGATCATGCGAATGAATTAGAATGGATCGTACGAATGAATTAGAATAGATCTTACAAATGAATTAGAATGGATCGTACGAATGAATTAGAATGGATACATTCGTGCGAATGAATTAGAATGGATTGTACGAATGAATTAGAATGGATCGTGCGAATGAATTAGAATGGATCGTACGAATGAATTATAATGGATCGTACGAATGAATTAGATTGGATCATGCGAATGAATTAGAATGGATCGTATGAATGAATTAGAATCGATCGTACGACTGAATTAGAATAGATTGTACGAATGAATTAGAATGGATACATTCGTGCGAATGAATTAGAATGGATCGTACGAATGAATTAGAATGGATCGTGCGAATGAATTAGAATGGATCATATGAATGACTTAGAATAATGAATTAGAATGGATCGTGCGAATGAATTAGAATGGATCGTACGAATGAATTAGAATGGATTGTACGAATGAATTAGATTGGATCGTGCGAATGAATTAGAATGGATCGTACAACTGAATTAGAATAAATCGTACGAATGAATTAGAATGGATACATTCGTGCGAATGAATTAGAATGGATCGTACGAATGAATTAGAATGGATCGTGCGAATGAATTAGAATGGATCATATGAATGAATTAGAATTGATCGTGCGAATGAATTAGAATGGATCTTATAAATGAATTAGAATTGATCGTGCGAATGAATTAGAATGGATCGTGCGAATGAATTAGAATGGATCGTACGAATGAATTAGAATGGATTGTACGACTGAATTAGAATGGATCATACGAATGAATTAGATTGTATCGTACGAATGAATTAGAATGGATCGTGCGAATGAATTAGAATGGATCGTATGAATGAATTAGAATGGATCATACGAATGAATTAGAATGGATCGTACGAATGAATTAGAATGGATTGTACGACTGAATTAGAATAGATCGTACGAATGAATTAGAATGGATCATGCGAATGAATTAGAATGGATCGTACGAATGAATTAGAATGAATACATTCTTACGAATGAATTTGTATGGTTCGTATGAATGAATTAGAATGGATTGTACGACTGAATTAGAATGGATCATACGAATGAATTAGATTGTATCATACGATCCATTCTAATTCATTTGTACGAATAAGATCGTACGAATGAATTAGAATGGATCATACTAATGAATTAGAATGGATCATATGAATGAATTAGAATGGATCGTGCGAATGAATTAGAATAGACCGTACGAATGAATTAGAATGGATCGTACGAATGAGTAAGAATGGATCGTACGAATGAATTAGAATGGATCATACGAATGAATTAGAATGGATCGTGCGAATGAATTAGAATGGATCGTACGAATGAATTAGAATGGATCCTACGAATGAATTAGATTGGATCGTGCGAATGAATTAGAATGGATCGTACGAATGAATTAGAATGGATTGTATGAATGAATTAGAATGGATCGTATTAATGAATTAGAATGGATCATGCGAATGAATTAGAATAGATCGTACGAATGAATTAGAATGGATACATTCGTGCGAATGAATTAGAATGGATCGTACGAATGAATTAGAATGGATTGTACGGCTGAATTAGAATGGATAATACGAATGAATTAGATTGGATCATGCGAATGAATTAGAATGGATCGTACGAATGAATTAGAATGAATACATTCTTACGAATGAATTTGTATGGTTCGTACGAATGAATTAGAATGGATCATTCATACGATCCATTCTAATTCATTCGTACGATCCATTCTAATTTATTCGCACGATCCATTCTAATTCATTCGTACGATATAATCTAATTCATTCGTACGATCCATTCTAATTCAGTCGTACGATCCATTCTAATTCATTCGTACGATCCATTCTAACTCATTCGCACGATCCATTCTAATTCATTCGCACGATCCATTCTAATTCATTCATAGGATCCATTCTAATTAATTCGCACGATCCATTCTAATTCATTCGTACAATCCATTCTAATACATTCGCACGAATGTATCCATTCTAATTCATTCATACGATCTATTCTAATTCATTCGTACGCTCGATTCTAATTCATTCGCACGATCCATTCTAATTCATTCGCACGATCCATTCTAATTCATTCGTACGATCCATTCTAATTCATTCGCACGAATGTATCCATTCTAATTCATTCGTACGATATATTCTAATTCAGTCGTACGATCGATTCTAATTCATTCATACGATCCATTCTAATTCATTTGTACGATCCATTCTAATTCATTCGTGCGAATGAATTAGAATGGATCGTGCGAATGAATTAGAATGGATCGTACGAATGAATTAGAATGGATCGTGCGAATGAATTAGAATAGATCATATGAATGAATTAGAATAGATCGTGCGAATGAATTAGAATGGATCGTACGAATGAATTAGAATGGATCGTACGAATGAATTAGAATGGATCGTACGAACGAATTAGAATGGATCGTGCGAATGAATTAGAATGGATCGTACGAATGAATTAGAATGGATCGTATGAATGAATTAGAATGGATCTTGCGAATGAATTAGAATAGATCGAACGAATGAATTAGAATGGATACATTCGTGCGAATGAATTAGAATGGATTGTACGATCCATTCTAATTCATTCGTACGATCCATTCTAATTCATTCGCACGAATGTATCCATTCTAATTCATTCGTACAATCCATTCTTACTCATTCGTACGATCCATTCTAATTCATTCACACGAATGTATCCATTCTAATTCATTCGTACGATAAAATCTAATTCATTCGTACGATCCATTCTAATTCATTCGCACGAATGTATCCATTCTAATTCATTCGTACGATCTGTTCTAATTCAGTCGTACGATCGATTCTAATTCATTCGTGCGATCCATTCTAATTCATTCGTATGATACAATCTAATTCATTCGTATGATCCATGCTAATTCATTCGCACGAATGTATCCATTCTACTTCATTCGTACGATCCATTCTAATTCATTCGTACGATCCATTCTAATTCATTCGCACGATCCATTCTTATTCATTCGTACGATACAATCTAATTCATTCGTACGATCCATTCTAATTCATTCGCACGAGTGTATCCATTCTAATTCATTCGTACGATCCTTTCTAATTCATTCGCACGATCCATTCTAATTCATTCGTACGATCCATTCTAATTCATTCGCACGAATGTATCCAGTCTAATTCATTCATACGATCTATTCTAATTCATTCGCACAATCCATTCTAATTCATTCATACGATCCATTCTAATTCTTTCTTACGATCCATTCTAATTCATTCGTACGATACAATCTAATTCATTCGCACAATCTATTCTAATTCATTCGTACGATCCATTCTAATTCATTAACACGATCCATTCTAATTCATTCGTAAGATCCATTCTAATTCATTCGTACGATCCATTCTAATTAATTTGCACGATCCAATCAAATACATTAGTACGATCCATTCTAATTTATTCGTACGATCCATTCTAATTCATTCGCACGATCCATTCTAATTCATTCGTACGATCGATTCTAATTCATTCGCACAAATGTATCCATTCTAATTCATTCGTACGATCTATTCTAATTCATTTGTACGATCATTCTAATTCATTCGTACGATCCATTCTAATTCATTCGCACGAATGTATCCATTCTACTTCATTCGTTCGATCCATTCTAGTTCATTCATACGATCCATTCTAATTCATTCGCACGATCCATTCAAATTCATTCGTACGATCCATTCTATTTCATTCGTACGATCCATTCTTACTCATTCGTACGATCCATTCTAATTCATTCGCACGAATGTATCCATTCTAATTCATTCGTACGATCCATTCTAATTCATTCGTACGATACAATCTAATTCATTCGTATGATCTATTCTAATTCATTCGTACGATCCATTCTAATTCATTCGTACGATCCATTCTAATTCATTTATACGATCCATTCTAATTCATTCACACGATCCAATCTAATTCATTTGTACGATCCATTCTAATTCATTCGCACGATCCATTCTAATTCATTCGTACGATCCATTCTAATTCATTCGCACGAATGTATCCATTCTAATTCATTCGTACGATCTATTCTAATTCATTCGCATGATCCATTCTAATTCATTCATACGATCTATTCTAATTCATTTGTACGATTCATTCTAATTCATTCGCACGATCCATTCTAATTCATTCGTACGATACAATCTAATTCATTCGTACGATCCATTCTAATTCAGTCGTACGATCCATTCTAATTCATTCGTACGATCCATTCTAACTCATTCGCACGATCCATTCTAATTCATTCGCATGATCCATTCTAACTCATTCGCACGATCCATTCTAATTCATTCGCACGATCCATTCTAATTCATTCATACGATCCATTCTAATTCATTCGCACGATCCATTCTAATTCATTCGTACAATCCATTCTAATACATTCGCACGAATGTATCCATTCTAATTTATTCGTACGATCTATTCTAATTCATTCGTACGATCGATTCTAATTCATTCGTACGATCCATTCTAATTCATTCGCACGATCCAATCTAATTCATTCGTACGATCCATTCTAATTCATTCGTACGATCCATTCTAATTCATTCGCACGATCCATTCTAATTTATTCGTACGATCCATTCTAATTCATTCGCACGATCCATTCTAATTCATTCGTACGATCCATTCTAATTCATTCGCACGAATATATCCATTCTAATTCATTCGCACGATCTATTCTAATTCAATCGTATGATCCATTCTAATTCATTCGTACGATCCATTCTAATTCCTTCGCACGATCCAATCTAATTCATTCGTACGATCCATTCTTATTCATTCGTACGATCCATTCTAATTCATTCGCACGATCCATTCTAATTCATTCGTACGATTCATTCTAATTCATTCGTATGATCCATTCTAATTCAGTCGTACAATCCATTCTAATTCATTCGTACGATTCATTCTAATTCATTCACATGATCCATTCAAATTCATTCGTACGATCATTCTAATTCATTCGTACGATCCATTCTAATTCATTCGCACGAATGTATCCATTCTACTTCATTCGTACGATCCATTCTAGTTCATTCATACGATCCATTCTACTTCATTCGCACGATTCATTCAAATTCATTCGTACGATCCATTCTATTTCATTCGTACGATCCATTCTTACTCATTCG
This sequence comes from Chamaelirium japonicum, assembly GCA_947650365.1. Lineage (NCBI taxonomy): Eukaryota > Viridiplantae > Streptophyta > Magnoliopsida > Liliales > Melanthiaceae > Chamaelirium > Chamaelirium japonicum. The sequence goes on from OX393556.1 coordinate 28,215,812, forward strand.
TACGATCCATTCTAATTCATTCGCACGAATGTATCCATTCTAATTCATTCGTACGATCGATTCTTATTGGAATGGATCGTACGAATGAATTAGATTGGATCGTGCAAATGAATTAGAATGAATCGTACGAATGAATTAGAATGGATCTAGAATGGATACATTCGTTCGAATGAATTAGAATGGATCGTACGAATGAATTAGAATGGATCGTGCGAATGAATTAGAATGGATCTTATGAATGAATTAGAATGGATCGTGCGAATGAATTAGAATAGATCGTACAAATGAATTAGAATGGATCGTACGAATGAATTAGAATGGATTGTACGACTGAATTAGAATGGATCATACGAATGAATTAAATTGTATCGTACGATCCATTCTAATTCAGTCGTACAATCTATTCTAATTCATTCGTACGATCCATTCTAATTCATTCGTACGATCCATTCTAATTAATTCGTACGATCCATTCTAATTCATTCGCATGATCTAATCTAATTCATTCGTACTATCCATTCTAATTCATTCTAACGATCCATTCTAATTCATTCGCACGATCCATTCTAATTCATTCGTACGATCCATTCTAATTCATTCGCATGATCCATTCTAATTCATCCGTACGATCCATTCTAATTCATTCGTACGATCCATTCTAATTCATTCGTACGATCCATTCTAATTCATTCATACGATCCATTCTAATTCATTCGTACGATCCATTCTAATTCATTCGTACGATCCATTCTAATTCATTCGCACGAATGTATCCATTCTAATTCATTCGTACGATCCATTCTAATTCATTCGCACGAATGTATCCATTCTAATTCATTCGTACTATCCATTCTAATGGATCGTACGATACAATCTAATTCATTCGTATGATCCATTCTAATTCATTCGCACGAATGTATCCATTCTAATTCATTCGTACGATCCATTCTAATTTATTCGCATGATCCATTCTAATTCATTCGTACGATCCATTCTAATTCATTCATACGATCCATTCTTACTCATTCATACGATCCATTCTAATTCATTCGCACGAATGTATCCTTTCAAATTCATTCGTACGATCCATTCTAATTCATTCGTACGATCCATTCTATTTCATTAGATCATACGAATGAATTAGAATGGATACATTCGTGCGAATGAATTAGAATGGATCGTACGAATGAATTAGAATGGATCGTGTGAATGAATTAGATTGGATCGTGCGAATGAATTAGAATGGATCGTAAGAATGAATTAGAATGGATCGTACGAATGAATAAGAACAGATCGAACGAATGAATTAGAATGGATCGTACGAATGAATTAGAATGGATCGTATGAATGAATTAGAATGGATCGTGCGAATGAATTAGAATAGATCGTACGAATGAATTAGAATGGATAGTGCGAATGAATTAGAATAGATCGTGCGAATGAATTAGAATGGATCGTACGAATGAATTCTAATATGTGCGAATGAATTAGAATTGATCGTGCGAATGAATTTGAATGGATCTTGCGAATGAATTAGAATGGATCGTACGAATGAACTAGAATAGATTATACGATCCATTCTAATTCATTCGTACGATTCATTCTAATTCATTCGCACGAATGTATCCATTCTTATTCATTCGTACGATCTATTCTAATTCATTCGCACGATCCATTCTAATTCATTCATAAGATCCATTCTAATTCATTCGTACGATCCATTCGAATTCATTCGCACGATCCATTCTAATTCATTCGTACGAACCATTCTAATTCATTCGCACGATCCATTCTAATTCATTCGTACGATACAATCTAATTCATTCGTACGATCCATTCTAATTCATTCGTACTATCCATTCTAATTCATTCGCACGATCCATTCTAATTCATTCGTACGATACAATCTAATTCAGTCGTACGATCATTCTAATTCATTCGTACGATCCATTCTAATTCATTCGCACGAATGAATTAGAATGGATCGTACGAATGAATTAGAATGGATCGTACGAATGAATTAGAATGGATCGTGCGAATGAATTAGAATGGATCGTATGAATGAATTAGAATGGATTGTATGAATGAATTAGAATGGATCATGCGAATGAATTAGAATAGATCGTACGAATGAATTAGAATGGATACATTCGTGCGAATGAATTAGAATGGATCGTACGAGTGAATTAGAATGGATCATGCGAATGAATTAGAATGGATCGTACGAATGAATTAGAATGGATCATACGAATGAATTAGAATGGATCATGCGAATGAATTAGAATGGATCGTACGAATGAATTAGAATGGATCTTATGAATGAATTAGAATGGATCGTGCGAATGAATTAGAATAGATCGTACAAATGAATTAGAATGGATCGTACGAATGAATTAGAATGGATTGTACGACAGAATTAGAATGGATCATACGAATGAATTAGATTGTATCGTACGAATGAATTAGAATGGATCGTGCGAATGAATTAGATTGTATCGTACGATCCATTCTAATGGATCGTACGAATAAATTAGAATGGATCGTGCGAATGAATTAGAATGGATCATATGAATGAATTCGAATTGATCGTGCGAATAAATTAGAATGGATCGTGCGAATGAATTAGAATGGATCGTACGAATGAATTAGAATGGATCGTGCGAATGAATTAGAATGGATCATATGAATGAATTAGAATGGATGTATGAATGAATTAGAATGGATCGTGCGAATGAATTACAATAGATCGTACGAATGAATTAGAATGGATCGTACGAATGAATTAGATTGTATCGTACGAATGAATTAGAATGGATTGTACGAATGAATTAGATTGGATCGTGCGAATGAATTAGAATGGATCGTACGAATGAATTAGAATCGATCGTACGACTGAATTAGAATAGATCGTACGAATGAATTAGAATAGATACATTCGTGTGAATGAATTAGAATGGATCGTACGAATGAATTAGAATGGATCGTGCGAATGAATTAGAATGGATCATATGAATGAATTAGAATTGATCATGCGAATAAATTAGAATGGATCGTGCGAATGAATTAGAATGGATCGTACGAATGAATTAGAATGGATTGTACGACTGAATTAGAATGGATCATACGAATGAATTAGATTGTATCGTACGAATGAATTAGAATGGATCATACGATTGAATTACAATGGATCGTACGAATGTATTAGAATTGATCGTACAAATGAATTTGAATGGATCGTGTGAATGAATTAGAATGGATCGTACAAATGAACTAGAATGGATCGTACGAATGAAGTAGAATGGATACATTCGTGCGAATGAATTATAATGGATCGTACAAATGAATTAGAATGGATCGTACGAATGAATTAGAATGGATCGTGCGAATGAATTAGAATGGATCATGCGAATGAATTAAAATGGATCGTGCGAATGAATTAGAATGGATCGTGCGAATGAATTAGAATGGATCATACAAATGAATTAGAATAGATACATTCATGCGAATGAATTAGAATGGATCGTACGAATGAATTAGTATGGATCGTGCGAATGAATTAGAATGGATCGTACGAATGAATTAGAATGGATACATTCGTGCGAATGAATTAGAATGGATCATCCGAATGAGAAAGAATGGATCGTACGAATGAAATAGAATGGATCGTACGAATGAATTTGAATGGATCATGTGAATGAATTAGAATGAATCGTACGAATGAATTAGAATGGATTGTACAACTGAATTAGAATGGATCATACGAATGCATTAGATTGTATCGTACGAATGAATTAGAATGGATCATGCGAATGAATTAGAATGGATCGTATGAATGAATTAGAATGGATCATACGAATGAATTAGAATGGATGTATGAATGAATTAGAATGGATCGTGCGAATGAATTACAATAGATCGTACGAATGAATTAGAATGGATCGTACGAATGAATTAGATTGTATCGTACGAATGAATTAGAATGGATCGTACGAATGAATTAGAATCGATCGTACGAATGAATTAGAATGGATCGTACGAATGAATTAGAATGGATCGTATCGTACGAATGAATTAGAATGGATCGTACGAATGAATTAGAATGGATCGTACGAATGAATTAGAATGGATACATTCGTGCGAATGAATTAGCATGGTACGAATGAATTAGATTGTATCGTACGAATGAATTAGAATGGATCGTGCGAATGAATTAGAATGGATCGTACGAATGAATTAGAATGGATCGTATGGATGAATTAGAATGGATCATGCGAATGAATTAGAATAGATCGTACGAATAAATTATACTGGATACATTCGTGCGAATAAATTAGAATGGATCATACGAATGAATTAGAATGGATCGTACGAATGAATTAGATTGGATCATGCAAATGAATTAGAATGGATCGTACAAAAGAATTAGAATGGATCTAGATTGGATACATTCGTTCGAATGAATTAGAATGGATCGTACGATTGAATTAGAATGGATCGTGCGAATGAATTAGAATGGATCTTATGAATGAATTAGAATGGATCGTGCGAATGAATTAGAATAGATCGTACAAATGAATTAGAATGGATCGTACGAATGAATTAGAATTGATTGTACGACTGAATTAGAATGGATCATACGAATGAATTAGATTGTATCGTATGAATGAATTAGAATGGATCGTACGAATGAACTAGAATGGATCGTACGAATGAATTAGAATGGATACATTCGCACGATCCATTGTAATTCATTCGCACGAATATATCCATTCTAATTCATTCGTACGATCCATTCTAATTCATTCGCACGAATTTATCCATTTTAATTCATTCGTACGATCTATTCTAATTCATTTGCACGATCCATTCTAATTCATTCATACGATCCATTCTAATTCATTCGCACGATCCATTCTAATTCATTCGTACGATACAATCTAATTCATTCGTATGATCCATTCTAATTCAGTCGTACAATCCATTCTAATTCATTCGTACGATCCATTCTAATTCATTTGTACGATCTATTCTAATTCATTCGCACGATCCATTCTAATTCATTCATAAGATCCATTCTAATTCATTCGCACGATTCATTCTAATTCATTCGTACGATCCATTCTAATTCATTCGAACGAATGTATCCATTCTAGATCCATTCTAATTCATTCGTACGATCCATTCTAATTCATTTGCACGATCCAATCTAATTCATTCGTACGAATGGATCGTGCGAATGAATTAGAATGGATCGTACGAATGAATTAGAATGGATTGAACGACTGAATTAGAATGGATCATACGAATGAATTAGAATGGTTCGTACGAATGAATTAGAATGGATCGTACGAATGAATTATAATGGATCGTACGAATGAATTAGAATGGATCGTACGAATGAATTAGAATGGATCGTACGAATGAATTAGAATGGATCGTGCGAATGAATTAGAATAGATCGTACGAATGAATTAGAATGGATGTATGAATGAATTAGAATGGATCGTGCGAATGAATTACAATAGATCGCACGAATGAATTAGAATGGATCGTACGAATGAATTAGAATGGATCGTACGAATGAATTAGATTGGATCGTGCGAATGAATTACAATGGATCGTACGAATGAATTAGAATCGATCGTACGAATGAATTAGAATAGATCGTACGAATGAATTAGAATGGATACATTCGTGCGAATGAATTAGAATGTATCGTACGAATAAATTTGAATGGATCGTGCAAATGAATTAGAATGGATCGTGCGAATGAATTATAATGGATCGTGCGAATGAATTAGAATGGATCGTACGAATGAATTAGAATGGATTGAACGATTGAATTAGAATGGATCGTACGAATGAATTAGAATAGATCGTGCGAATGAATTAGAATGGATCGTACGAATGAATTAGAATGGATCGTACGAATGAATTAGAATGAATCGTACGAACGAATTAGAATGGATCGTGCGAATGAATTAGAATGGATCGTACGAATGAATTAGAATGGATCGTATGAATGAATTAGAATGGATCTTGCGAATGAATTAGAATAGATCGAACGAATGAATTAGAATGGATACATTCGTGCGAATGAATTAGAATGGATTGTAAGAATGAATTAGAATGGATCGTGCGAATGAATTAGAATGGATCGTACGAATGAATTAGAATGGATCATGCAAATGAATTAGAATGGATCGTACGAATGAATTAGAATGGATCGTATGAATGAATTAGAATGGATCATACGAATGAATTAGAATAGATCGTACGAATGAATTACAATGGATACATTCGTGCGAATGAATTAGAATGGATCGTACGAATGAATTAGAATGGATCGTGTGAATGAATTAGATTGGATCGTGCGAATGAATTAGAATGGATCGTAAGAATGAATTAGAATGGATCGTACGAATGAATTAGAACAGATCGTACAAATGAATTAGAATGGATCGTATGAATGAATTAGAATGGATCGTATGAATGAATTAGAATAGATCGTGCGAATGAATTAGAATATATCGTACGAATGAATTAGAATGGATACATACGAATGAATTAGAATGGATAGTACGAATGAATTAGAATGGATCATGCAAATGAATTAGAATGGACCGCACGATTGAATTAGAATGGATCGTGCGAATGAATTAGAATAGATACATTCGTGCGAATGAATTAGAATGGATCGTACGAATGAATTAGAATGGATCGTACGAATGAATTAGAATGGATCGTATGAATGAATTAGAATGGATCATGCGAATGAATTAGAATGAATTAGAATGGATATATTCGTGCGAATGAATTAGAATGGATCGTGCGAATGAATTAGAATGGATCGTGCGAATGAATTAGAATGGATCATATGAATGAATTAGAATTGATCGTGCGAATGAATTAGAATGGATCGTGCGAATGAATTAGAATGGATCGTACGAATGAATTAGAATGAATCGTACGAATGAATTAGAATAGATCATACGAATGAATTAGATTGTATCGTACGAATGAATTAGAATGGATCGTACGAATAAATTAGAATGGATACATTCGTGCGAATGAATTAGAATGGATCGTACGAATGAGTAAGAATGGATCGTACTAATGAAATAGAATGGATCGTACGAATGAATTTGAATGGATCGTGCGAATGAATTAGAATGGATCGTATGAATGAACTAGAATGGATCGTACGAATGAAGTAGAATGGATACATTCGTGCGACTGAATTAGAATGGATCGTACGAATGAATTAGAATGATCGTACGAATGAACTAGAATGGATCGTACGAATGAATTAGAATAGATCGTACGAATGAATTAGAATGGATACATTTGTGCGAATGAATTAGAATCGATCGTACGAATGAATTAGAATGGATTGTGCGAATGAATTAGAATGGATCGTATGAATGAATTAGAATGGATCGTGCGAATGAATTAGAATGGATCATACGAATGAATTAGAATGGATCATACGAATGAATTAGAATGGATTGTACGATTGAATTAGAATGGATCGTACGAATGAATTAGAATGGATCATGCGAATGAATTTGAATAGATCGTACGAATGAATAGAATGGATCGTACGAATGAATTAGATTGGATCGTGCGAATGAATTAGAATGGATCGTTCGAATGAATTAGAATGGATCATACGAATGAATTAGAATGGATCGTACGAATGAATTAGATTAGATCGTGCGAATGAATTTGAATGGATCGTACGAATGAATTAGAATCGATCGTACGACTGAATTAGAATAGATTGTGCGAATGAATTAGAATGGATCGTACGAATGAGTAAGAATGGATCGTACGAATGAAATAGAATCGATCGTGCGAATGAATTAGAATGGATCGTATGAATGAACTAGAATGGATCGTACGAATGAAGTAGAATGGATACATTCGTGCGAATGAATTAGAATGGATCGTACGAATGAATTAGAATGATCGTACGAATGAACTAGAATGGATCGTACGAATGAATTAGAATAGTTTGTACGAATGAATTAGAATGGATACATTTGTGCGAATGAATTAGAATCGATCGTACGAATGAATTAGAATGGATTGTGCGAATGAATTAGAATGGATCATATGAATGAATTAGAATGGATCGTGCGACTGAATTAGAATGGATCGTACGAATGAATTAGAATGGATCGTACGAATGAATTAGAATGGATTGTACGACTGAATTAGAATAGATCGTACGAATGAATTAGAATGGATACATTCGTGCGAATGAATTAGAATGGATCGTACGAATGAATTAGAATTGATCGTGCGAATGAATTAGAATGGATCGTACGAATGAATTAGAATTGATCGTGCGAATGAATTAGAATGGATCGTGCGAATGAATTAGAATGGATCGTGCGAATGAATTAGAATGGATCGTACGAATGAATTAGAATGGATCGTACGAATGAATTAGATTGGATCGTGCGAATGAATTAGAATGGATCGTACGAATGAATTAGAATGGATCGTACGAATGAATTAGAATAGATCTTACGAATGAATTAGAATGGATACATTCGTGCGAATGAATTAGAATGGATCGTACAAATGAATTAGAATGGATCGTGTGAATGAATTAGATTGTATCGTACGAATGAATTAGAATGGATCGTGTGAATGAATTAGAATGGATCGTACGAATGAATTAGAATGGATCGTGCGAATGAATTAGAATGGATCGTGCGAATGAATTAGAATGGATCGTGCGAATGAATTAGATTGTATCGTACGTATGAATTAGAATGGATCATACGATCGTGCGAATGAACTAGAATGGATCGTATGAATGAATTAGAATGGATCATATGAATGGATCTTATGAATGAATTAGAATGGATACATTCGTGCGAATGAATTTGAATGGATCGTACGAATGAATTATAATGGATCATGCGAATAAATTAGAATGGATCGTACGAATGAATTAGAATGGATACATTCGTGCGAATGAATTAGAATGGATCGTACGAATGAGTAAGAATGGATCGTACGAATGAATTAGAATGGATCGTACAAATGAATTAGAATGGATCGTACGAATGAGTAAGAATGGATCGTACGAATGAAATAAAATGGATCGTACGAATGAAATAGAATTAATCTTACGAATGAATTTGAATGGATCGTGCGAATGAATTAGAATGGATCGTACGAATGAACTACAATGGATCGTACGAATGAAGTAGAATGGATACATTTGTGCGAATGAATTAGAATGGATCGTACGAATGAATTAGAATGGATTGTACGACTGAATTATAATGGATCGTACGAATGAATTAGAAAGGATCATGCGAATGAATTAGAATGGATCGTACAAATGAATTAGAATGGATCGTATGAATGAATTAGAATGGATACATTCGTGCGAATGAATTAGAATGGATCGTATGAATGAATTAGAATGGATCGTATGAATGAATTAGAATGGATCGTGTGAATGAATTAGAATAGATCTTATGAATGAATTAGAATGGATACATTCGTGCGAATGAATTAGAATGGATCGTACGAATGAATTAGAATGGATCGTGCGAATGAATTAGAATGGATCGTACGAATGAATTAGAATGGATATATTCGTGCGAATGAATTAGAATGGATCGTACGAATGAGTAAGAATGGATCGTACGAATGAAATAGAATGGATTGTACGAATGAATTTGAATGGATCGTGCGAATGAATTAGAATAGATCGTACGAATGAACTAGAATGGATCGTACGAATGAATTTGAATGGATCGTGCGAATGAATTAGAATGGATCGTACGAATGAACTAGAATGGATCGTACGAATGAAGTAGAATGGATACATTCGTGCGAATGAATTAGAATGGATCGTACGAATGAATTAGAATGATCGTACGAATGAACGAGAATGGATCGTACGAATGAATTAGAATAGATCGTACGAATGAATTAGAATGGATACATTTGTGCGAATGAATTAGAATCGATCGTACGAATGAATTAGAATGGATTGTGCGAATGAATTAGAATGGATCATGCGAATGAATTAGAATAGATTGTGCGAATAAATTAGATTGGATTGTATGAATTAATTAGAATGGATCGTGCGAATGAATTAGAATGGATCGTAAGAATGAATTAGAATGGATCGTATGAATGAATTAGAAGGGATCGTAAGAATGAATTAGAATAGATCGTACGAATGAATTAGACTGGATACATTCGTGCGAATGAATTAGAATGGATCGTACGAATGAATTAGAATGGATCGTGCGAATGAATTAGAATGGATCGTATGAATGAATTAGAATGGATACATTCGTGCGAATGAATTAGAATGGATCGTACGAATGAATTAGATTGTATCGTACGAATGAATTAGAATGGATCATGCGAATGAATTAGAATGAATCGTACGAATGAATTAGAATGGATCGTACGAATGAATTAGAATGGATACATTCGTGCGAATGAATTAGAATGGATCGTACGAATGAATTAGAATGGATCGTGCGAATGAATTAGAATGGATCGTACGAATGAATTAGAATGGATCGTATTAATGAATTAGAAGGGATCGTACGAATGAATTAGAATAGATCTTACGAATGAATTAGAATGGATACATTCGTGCGAATGAATTAGAATGGATCGTACGAATGAATTAGAATGGATCGTATGAATGAAGTAGAATGGATACATTCGTGCGAATAAATTAGAATGGATCGTACGAATGAATTAGAATGGATACATTCGTGTGAATGAATTAGAATGGACCGTACGAATGAGTAAGAAAGGATCGTACGAATGAAATAGAATGGATCGTACGAATGAATTTGAATGAATTAGAATAAATTAGAATGGATCGTGCGAATGAATTAGAATGGATTGTATGAATGAATTAGAATGGATCGTGCGAATGAATTAGAATGGATCGTACGAATGAATTAGAATGGATCGTATGAATGAACTAGAATGGATCGTACGAATGAAGTAGATATAATCTAATTCATTCGCACGATCCATTCTAATTCATTCGTACAATCCATTCTAATTCATTCGCACGAATGTATCCATTCTAATTCATTCGTTCGATCTATTCTAATTCATTCGCAAGATCCATTCTAATTCATTCATACGATCCATTCTAATTCATTCGTACGATCCATTCTAATTCATTCGCACGATCCATTCTAATTCGTTCGTACGATCCATTCTAATTCATTCGTACGATCCATTCTAATTCATTCGTACGATCCATTCTAATTCATTCGCACGATCTATTCTAATTCATTCATATGATCCATTCTAATTCATTCGCACGATCCATTCTAATTCATTCGTACGATCCATTCTAATTCATTCGCACGAATGTATCCATTCTAATTCATTCGTACGATCTATTCTAATTCAGTCGTACGATCGATTCTAATTCATTCGTACGATCCATTCTAATTCATTCGCACGATCCAATCTAATTCATTCGTACGATCCATTCTAATTCATTCGTACGATCCATTCTAATTCATTCGCACGATCCATTCTAATTCATTCGTACAATCCATTCTAATTCATTCGCACGAATGTATCCATTCTAATTCATTCGTACGATCCATTCTAATTCATTTGTACGATCTATTCTAATTCATTCGTACGATCCATTCTAATTCATTCGGATGATCCATTCTAATTCATTCGTACGATACAATCTAATTTATACGTATGATCCATTCTAATTCAGTCGTACAATCCTTTCTAATTCATTCATACGAACCATTCTAATGGATCGTACGAATGAATTAGAATGGATACATTCGTGCGAATGAATTAGAATAGATCGTATGTATGAATTAGAATAGATACTTTCGTGCGATCCATTCTAATTCATTCGTACGATCCATTCTAATTCATTTGTACGATACATTCTAATTCATTCGTACGATACAATCTAATTCATTCGAACGATCCATTCTAATTCATTCGTGTGATCCATTCTAATTCATTCTAGTTCATTCTAATGGATCGTGGTAATGAATTAGATTGTATCGTATGAATTAGAATTAATCGTTTGTATCATACAAATTAGAATGAATGATTACAAATTCATTCGTAAGAATGAATTCATTCTAAGATCCAATCTAATTCATTCGCACGAATGGATCGTGCGAATAAATTAGAATGGATCGTACGAATGAAGTAGAATGGATACATTCGTGCAAATGAATTAGAATGGATTGTACGAATGAATTAGAATGGATCGTGTGAATGAATTAGAATGGATCGTACGAATGAATTAGAATGGATCGTACGAATGAATTAGATTGGATCGTGCGAATGAATTAGAATGGATCGTACGAATGAATTAGAATCGATCGTACGACTGAATTAGAATAGATCGTACGAATGAATTAGAATGGATACATTCGTGCGAATGAATTAGAATTGATCATACGAATGAATTAGAATGGATCGTGCGAATGAATTAGAATGGATCATATGAATGAATTAGAATTGATCGTGCGAATGAATTAGAATGGATTGTGCGAATGAATTAGAATGGATCATACGAATGAATTAGAATGGATTGTACGACTGAATTAGAATGGATCATACGAATGAATTAGATTGGATCATGCGAATGAATTAGAATGGATCGTACGAATGAATTAGAATGAATACATTCTTACGAATGAAGTTGTATGGTTCGAATGAATGAATTAGAATGGATCGTACGACTGAATTAGAATGGATCGTACGAATGAATTAGAATGGATCCATTCACTCGTACGATCCATTCTAATTCATTCGTACGATCTATTCTTATTCATTCGTACGATCCATTCTAATTCATTCGTACGATCCATTCTAATTCATTCGCACGAATGTAGCCATTCTAATTCATTCGTACGATCTATTCTAATTCATTCCCACGAGTGTATCCATTCTACTTCATTCGTACAAATTAGGATGGATCGTACGAATGAATTAGAATGGATCGTACGAATGTATAGAATTAGAATGGATCGCACGAATGTATCCATTCTAATTCATTCGTACGATCCATTCTAATTCATTCGCACGAATATATCCATTCTAATTCATTCGCACGATCTATTCTAATTCAATCGTATGATCCATTCTAATTCATTCGTACGATCCATTCTAATTCATTCGCACGATCCAATCTAATTCATTCGTATGATCCATTCTTATTCATTCGTACGATCCATTCTAATTCATTCGCACGATCCATTCTAATTCATTCGTACGATTCATTCTAATTCATTCGCATGAATGTATCCATTCTAATTCATTCGTACGATACAATCCATTCTAATTCATTCGCACGATCCATTCTAATTCATTCGTACGATCTATTCTAATTCATTCGTACGATCCATTCTAATTCATTCGCACGATCCATTCTAATTCATTCGTACGATCAATTCTAATTGATTCGTACGATACAATCTAATTCATACGCACGATCCATTCTAATTCATTCGTACGATCCATTCTAATTCATTCGCACGAATGTATCCATTCTAATTCATTCGTACGATCTATTCTAATTTATTCGCATGATCCATTCTAAGCACGAATGTATCCATTCTAATTCATTCGTACGATCCATTCTAATTCATTCGCACGAATGTATCCATTCTAATTCATTCGTACGACCCATTCTAATTCATTCGTACGATCTGTTCTAATTCATTCGTACGATCCATTCTAATTCATTCTTACGATCCATTCTAATTCATTCGCACGATCCAATCTAATTCATTCACACGATCCATTCTAATTCATTCGTACAATCCATTCTAATTCATTCGCACGAATGTATCCATTCTAATTCATTCGTACGATCTATTCTAATTCATTCGTACGATTCATTCTAATTCATTCATACGATCCATTCTAATTCATTCGTACGATCCATTCTAATTCATTCGCACGATCCATTCTAATTCATTCGTACGATACAATCTAATTCATTCGTACGATCCATTCTAATTCATTCGTACGATCTATTCTAATTCATTCGTACGAACCATACAAATTCATTCGTAAGAATGTATTCATTCTAATTCATTCGTATGATCCATTCTAATTCATTCGCATGATCCAATCTAATTCATTCGTATGATCCATTCTAATTCAGTCGTACAATCCATACTAATTCATTCGTACGATCCATTCTAATTCATTCGCACGATCCATTCTAATTCATTCGCACGATCCATTCATATTCATTCGTACAATCCATTCTATTTCATTCATACGATCCATTCTTACTCATTCGTACGATCCATTATAATTCATTCGTACGATCCATTCTAATTCATTCATTAGAATGGATCGTGCGAAGGAATTAGAATGGATACATTCGTGCGAATGAATTGAATGGATCGTACGAATGAATTAGAATGGATCGTATGAATGAATTAGAATGGATCGTACGAATGAATTAGAATAGATCGTACGAATGAATTAGAGTGGATACATTCGTGCGAATGAATTAGAATGGATCGTACGAATGAATTAGAACGGATCGTGTGAATGAATTAGATTGGATCGTGCGAATGAATTAGAATGGATCGTTCTAATTCATTCGTACGATCTATTCTAATTCATTCGTACGATCTATTCTAATTCATTCGTACGATCCATTCTTATTCATTCGTATGATCCATTCTAATTCATTCGCACGATACAATCTAATTCATTCGTATGATCCATTCTAATTCATTCGCACGATCCATTCTAATTCATTCGTACGATACAATCTAATTCATTCGTACGATCCATTCTAATTCATTCGTACGATACAATCTAATTCATTCGTACGATCCATTCTAATTCATTCACACGAATGTATCCATTCTAATTCATTCATACGATCCATTCTAATTCATCCACACGATCCATTCTAATTCATTTGTATGATCCATTCTTACTCATTCGTACGATTCATTCTAATTCATTCGCACGAATGTATCCATTCTAATTCATTCGCACGATCCATTCTAATTCATTCGCACGATCCATTGTAATTCTTTCATACGATCCATTCTAATTCATTCATACAATCCATTCTAATTCTTTCGCACGAATGTATCCAGTCTAATTCATTCGTACGATCTATTCTAATTCATTCGCACGATCCATTCTAATTCATTCGTACGATCCATTCTAATTCATTCGCACGAATGTATCCATTATAATTCATTTGTACGATCTATTCTAATTCATTCGTACGATCCATTCTAAGTCATTCGTACGATCCATTCTATTTCATTCGTACGATCCATTCTAGTTCATTCATACGATCCATTCTAATTCATTCGCACGATCCATTCAAAATCATTTGTTTGATCCATTCTATTTCATTCGTACGATTCATTCTTACTCATTCGTGCGATCCATTCTAATTCATTCGCATGAATGTATCCATTCTAATTCATTCGTACGATCCATTCTAATTCATTCGCACGAATGCGAATGAATTAGAATGGATCGTACGAATGAATTAGAATAGATCGTACGAATGAATTAGAATGGAATCGTACGAATGAATTAGATTGTATCCTACGGATCGTACGAATGAATTAGAATGGATCTAGAATGGATACATTCGTTCGAATGAATTAGAATGGATCGTACAAATGAATTAGAATGGATCGTGCGAATGAATTAGAATGGATCTTATGAATGAATTAGAATGGATCGTGCAAATGAATTAGAATAGATCGTACAAATGAATTAGAATGGATCGTACGAATGAATTAGAATGGATTGTACGACTGAATTAGAATGGATCATACGAATGAATTAGATTGTATCGTACGAATGAATTAGAATGGATCGTGCGAATGAATTCGAATGGATCGTACGAATGAATTAGAATGGATTGTATGATCATACGAATGAATTAGAATGGATCGTACGAATGAATTTGAATGGCTCATACGAATGAATTAGAATGGATCGTACGAATGAATTAGAATGGATCGTGTGAATGAATTAGAATGGATCGTATGAATGAATTAGAATGGATCGTATGAATGAATTAGAATGGATCATGCGAATGAATTAGAATAGATCGTACGAATGAATTAGAATGGATCGTATGAATGAATTAGAATGGATCGTGCGAATGAATTAGAATAGATCGTACGAATGAATTAGAATGGATACATTCGTGCGAATTTTTTAGAATGGATCGTACGAATGAATTAGAATGGATCGTGCGAATGAATTAGAATGGATCATATGAATGAATTAGAATTGATCGTGCGAATGAATTAGAATGGATCATATGAATGAATTAGAATTGATCGTGCGAATGAATTAGAATGGATCGTGCGAATCCATTCTAATTCATTCGCACGATCCATTCTAATTCATTCGCACGATCCATTCTAATTCATTCGTACGATTCATTCATACGATCCATTCTAATCCATTCTTATTCATTCTTACGATCCATTCAAATTCATATGATCGTACGAATGTATCCATTCTAATCCATTCGATCGTATCGTACGAATGAATTAAAATAAATTAGATTGGATCTTATGAATGAATTAGAATGAATTAGAATGGATCGTATGAATGAATTAGAATGGATCGTGCGAATGAATTAGAATAGATCGTACGAATGAATTAGAATGGATACATTCGTGCGAATGAATTAGAATGAATCATACGAATGAATTAGAATGGATCGTGCGAATGAATTAGAATGGATCATACGAATGAAATAGAATGGATCGTACGAATGAATTAGATTGGATCGTACGAATGAAATAGAATGGATGTTGCGAATGAATTTGAATGGATCATACGAATGAATTAGAATGGATCGTACGAATGAATTCGAATGGATCGTACGAATGAATTAGAATGGATTGTATGATCGTACGAATGAATTAGAATGGATCGTATGGATGAATTAGAATGGTTCGTACGAATGAATTAGAATGGATCGAACGAATGAATTATAATGGATCGTACGAATGAATTAGAATGGATCGTGCGAATGAATTAGAATTGATCGTACGAATGAATTATAATGGATCGTGCGAATGAATTAGAATGGATAGTGCGAATGAATTAGATTGTATCGTACGAATGAATTAGAATGGATCGTACGAATGAACTAGAATGGATCGTAGGAATGAAGTAGAATGGATACATTCGCACGATCCATTGTAATTCATTCGCACGAATGTATCCATTCTAATTCATTCGTACGATCCATTCTAATTCATTCGCACGAATGTAACCATTCTAATTCATTCGTACGATCTATTCTAATTCATTCGCACGATCCATTCTAATTCATTCGTACGATCCAATTTAATTCATTCGTACGATACAATCTAATTCATTCGTACGATCCATTCTAATTCATTCGCACGATCCATTCTAATTCATTCGCACGATCCATTATAATTCATTCGTACGATCCATTCTAATTCATTCGTACGAACCATTCTAATTCATTGGCATGTATCCATTCTAATTCATTCGTACGATCTATTCTAATTCATTCACACGATCCATTCTAATTCATTCATACAATCCATTCTAATTCATTCATACGATCCATTCTAATTCATTCGCACGATCCATTCTAATTCATTCGTACGATCCATTCTAATTCATTCGTATGAGCCATTCAAATTCATTCGTACGATCCATTCTAATTCATTCGTATGATCATACAATCCATTCTAATTCATTCGTACGATCCATTCTAATTCATTCGTACGATCCATTCTAATTCATTCATACGATCCATTCTACTACATTCTAATCCATTCGTACGATACGATACATTCTATTTCATTCGCACAATCCATTCTAATTTATTCGCACGAATGTATCCATTCTAATTCATTCGCACGATCCATTCTAATTCATTCATACGATCCATTCTAATTCATTCGCGCGAATTAGAATCCATTCGTACGATCCATTCTAGAATGAATTAGAATAGATCATACGAATGAATTAGAATCGATCGTACGACTGAATTAGAATCGATCGTACGAATGAATTAGAATGGATACATTCGTGCGAATGAATTAGAATGGATCGTACGAATGAATTAGAATGGATCGTGCGAATGAATTAGAATAGATCGTATGAATGAATTAGAATGGATCGTACGAATGAATTAGAATAGATTGTACGACTGAATTAGAATGGATCATATGAATGAATTAGAATGGATACATTCGTGCGAATGAATTAGAATGGATCATTCGTGCGAATGAATTAGAATGGATCGTACGAATGAATTAGAATGGATCGTGCGAATGAATTAGAATGGATCGTATGAATGAATTAGAATGGATCGTACGAATGAATTAGAATAGATTGTACTACTGAATTAGAATGGATCATATGAATGAATTAGATTGTATCGTAGGAATGAATTAGAATGGATCGTGCGAATGAATTAGAATGGATCATATGAATGAATTAGAATTGATCGTGCGAATGAATTAGAATGGATCATGCGAATGAATTAGAATGGATCGTACGAATAAATTAGAATGGATCGTACGAATGAATTAGAATAGATCATACGAATGAATTAGATTGTATCGTACGAATGAATTAGAATGGATCTTACGAATGAATTAGAATGGATACATTCGTGCGAATGAATTAGAATGGATCGTACGAGTGAGTAAGAATGGATTGTACGAATGAAATAGAATGGATCGTACGAATGAATTTGAATGGATCGTGCGAATGAATTAGAATGGATCGTATGAATGAACTAGAATGGATCGTACGAATGAAGTAGAATGGATACATTCGTGCGAATGAATTAGAATGGATCGTACGAATGAATTAGAATGATCGTACGAATGAACTAGAATGGATCGTACGAATGAATTAGAATAGATCGTACGAATGAATTAGAATGGATATATTTGTGCAAATGAATTAGAATCGATCGTACGAATGAATTAGAATGGATTGTGCGAATGAATTAGAATGGATCGTATGAATGAATTAGAATGGATCGTGCGAATGAATTAGAATGGATCGTATGAATGAATTAGAATGGATCGTACGAATGAATTAGAATGGATTGTACGACTGAATTAGAATAGATCGTACGAATGAATTAGAATGGATACATTCGTGCGAATGAATTAGAATGGATCGTACGAATGAATTAGAATGGATCGTGCGAATGAATGAGATTGGATCGTGCGAATGAATTAGAATGTATCGTGCGAATAAATTAGAATGGATCGTGCGAATGAATTAGAATGGATCATACGAATGAATTAGAATGGATCGTACGAATGAATTAGATTGGATCGTGCGAATGAATTAGAAAGGATCGTACGAATGAATTAGAATGGATCGTACGAATGAATTAGAATAGATCTTACGAATGAATTAGAATGGATACATTCGTGCGAATGAATTAGAATGGATTGTACGAATGAATTAGAATGGATCGTGTGAATGATTTAGATTGTATCGTACGAATGAATTAGAATGGATCATGCGAATGAATTAGAATGGATCGTATGAATGAATTAGAATGGATCGTGCGAATGAATTAGAATGGATCGTGCGAATGAATTAGAATGGATCGTGCGAATGAATTAGATTGTATCGTACGAATGAATTAGAATGGATCGTACGAATGAACTAGAATGGATCGTACGAATGAAGTAGAATGGATACATTCGCATGATCCATTGTAATTCATTCGCACGAATGTATCCATTCTAATTCATTCGTACGATCCATTCTAATTCATTCGCACGATCTATTCTAATTCATTCATACGATCCTTTCTAATTCATTCGCACGATCTATTCTAATTCATTCGTACGATACAATCTAATTCATTCGTATGATCCATTCTAATTCAGTCGTACAATCCATTCTAATTCATTCGTACGATCCATTCTAATTCATTTGTATGATCTATTCTAATTCATTCGCACGATCCATTCTAATTCATTTATAAGATCCATTCTAATTCATTCGTACGATCCATTCTAATTCATTCGCATGATCCATTCTAATTCATTCGTATGATCCATTCTAATTCATTCGTACGATCCATTCTAATTCATTCGCATGATCCATTCTAATTCACTCGTACGATCCATTCTAATTCATTTGCACGAATGTATCCATTCTAATTCATTCGTACGATCTATTCTAATTCATTCGCATGATCCATTCTAATTCATTCATACAATCCATTCTAATTCATTCATACGATCCATTCTAATTCATTCGCACGATCCATTCTAATTCATTCGTACGATCCATTCTAATTCATTCGTATGAGCCATTCAAATTCATTCGTACGATCCATTCTAATTCATTCGTATGATCATACAATCCATTCTAATTCATTCGTATGATCCATTCGAATTCATTCGCACGATCCATTCTAATTCATTCGTACGATACAATCTAATTCATTCGTACGATCCATTCTAATTCATTCGTACGATCCATTCTAATTCATTCGTACTATCCATTCTAATTCATTCGCACGATCCATTCTAATTAGAATAGATCGTATGAATGAATTAGAATGGATCATACGATTGAATTAGAATGGATCGTACGAATGAATTAGATTGTATCGTACGAATGAATTAGAATGGATCGTGCGAATGAATTAGAATGGATCGTGCGAATGAATTAGAATGAATCGTACGAATGAATTAGATTGGATTGTGCGAATGAATTAGATTGTATCGTACGAATGAATTAGAATGGATTGTACGACTGAATTAGAATGGATCATACGAATGAATTAGATTGTATCGTACGAATGAATTAGAATGGATCGTGCGAATGAATTAGAATGGATAGTACGAATGAATTAGAATGGATCGTACTAATGAATTAGAATGGATCGTACGAATGAATTAGATTGTACGATCCATTGTAATTCATTCGTACAATCCATTCTAATCAATTCTAATTCATTCATATGATCCATTCTAATTCATTCGCACGATCCATTCTAATTCATTCGTACGATCCATTCTAATTCATTCGCATGAATGTATCCATTCTAATTCATTCGTACGATCTATTCTAATTCAGTCGTACGATCGATTCTGATTCATTCGTACGATCTATTCTAATTTATTCGGACGATCCATTCTAATTCATTCGTCTGATCTATTCTAATTCATTCGTACGATCCATTCTAATTCATTCTAATGGATTGTACGACTGAATTAGAATGGATCATACGAATGAATTAGATTGTATTATACAAATGAATTAGATTGTATCGTACGAATGAATTAGAATGGATCGTGCGAATGAATTAGAATGGATCGTACGAATGAATTAGAATGGATCGTATGAATGAATTAGAATGGATCGTACGAATAAATTAGAATAGATCGTATGAATGAATTAGAATGGATACATTCGTGCAAATGAATTAGAATGAATCGTACGAATGAATTAGAATGGATCGTGCGAATGAATTAGAATGGATCATACGAATGAATAAGAATGGATCGTACGAATGAATTAGATTGGATCGTGTGAATGAAATAGAATGGATCGTACGAATGAATTAGAATGGTTCATACGATTGAATTAGAATAGATCGTGCGAATGAATTTGAATGGATATATTCGTGCGAATGAATTAGAATGGATCGTACGAATGAATTAGAATGGATCGTGCGAATGAATTAGAATGGATCGTACGAATGAATTAGATTGTAAAATCCGAATGAATTAGAATGGATCGTGCGAATGAATTAGAATGGATCGTACGAATGAATTAGAACGGATCATACGAATAAATTAGATTGTATCGTACGAATGAATTAGAATGGATCGTGCGAATGAATTAGAATGGATCGTACGAATGAATTAGAATGGATCGTGCAAATGAATTAGAATAGATCGTGCGAATGAATTAGAATGGTTCGTACAAATGAATTAGATTGGATCGTGCGAATGAATTAGATTGGATCATACGAATGAATTAGAATTGATCGTGCGAATGAATTAGAATGGATCGTGCGAATGAATTAGAATGGATCGTACGAATGAATTAGAATGGATCGTACGACTGAATTAGAATGGATCGTGCGAATGAATTAGAATGGATCGTGCGAATGAATTAGAATGGATCGTACGAATGAATTAGAATAGATCTTACGAATGAATTAGAATGGATACATTCGTGCGAATGAATTAGAATGGATCGTACGAATGAATTAGAATGGATCGTGTGAATGAATTAGATTGTATCGTACGAATGAATTAGAATGGATCGTGCGAATGAATTAGATTGTATCGTACGAATGAATTAGAATGGATCGTGCGAATGAATTAGAATGGATCGTACGAATGAATTAGAATGAATCGTGCGAATGAATTACAATGGATCGTGCGAATGTATCCATTCTACTTCATTCGTACGATCCATTCTAGTTCATTCGTACGATCCATTCTAACATTCGTATGATCCATTCTAATTCATTCGTACGAACCATTCTAATTCATTCGCACAAATGTATCCATTTTAATTCATTCGTACGATCTATTCTAATTCATTCGTATGATCCATTCTAATTCATTCATACGATCCATTCTAATTCATTCATACGATCCATTCTAATTCATTCGCACGATCCATTCTAATTCATTCGTACGATCCATTCTAATTGATTCGTATGTATCCCTTCTAATTCATTCGCACGATCTATTCTAATTCATTCATATGATCTATTCTAATTCATTCGTACGATCCATTCTAATTCATTCGCACGAATGTATCCATTCTAATTCATTCGTACGAATTCAAATTCATTACGAATGAATTAGAATTTCTAATCATTCATTCTAATTTATTCATTCGTATGATCCAATCTAATACATTCGTACGATACATTCCATTCATTCGTACAAATGAAATAGAATGGATCATACGAATGGATTCATACGATCCATTCTAATTCATTCGTACGATCGCACGAATGTATCCATTCTAATTCATTTGTATGATCCATTCTAATTCATTCTAATTCATTCTAATTCATTCGCACGATCCATTCTAATTCATTCACACGATCCATTGTAATTCATTCATACGATCCATTCTAATTCCTTCATACAATCCATTCTAATTCTTTCGCACGAATGTATCGATTCTAATTCATTCGTACGATCTATTCTAATTCATTCGCACGATCCATTCTAATTCATTCGTACGATCCATTCTAATTCATTCGCACGAATGTATCCATTCTAATTCATTCGTACCATCTATTCTAATTCATTCGTACGATCCATTCTAAGTCATTCGTACGATCCATTATATTTCATTCGTACGATCCATTCTAGTTCATTCGTACGATCCATTCTAATTCATTCGTACTATCCATTCTAATTCATTCGCACGATCCATTCTAATTCATTCGTACGATACAATCTAATTCATTCGTAGGATCCAATCTAATTCAGTCGTACAATCCATTCTAATTCATTCGTACGATCCATTCTAATTCATTCGCACGATTCATTCTAATTCATTCGCACGATCTATTCTAATTCATTCGTATGATCCATTCTAATTCATTCGCATGATCCATTCTAATTCATTCGTACGATCCATTCTAATTCATTCGCACGAATGTATCCATTCTAATTCATTCGTACGATCTATTCTAATTCAGTCGTACGATCGATTCTAATTCATTCGTACGATCCATTCTAATTCATTCGCACGATCCAATCTAATTCATTCGTACGATCCATTCTAATTCATTCGTACGATACAATCTAATTCATTCGTATGATCCATTCTAATTCATTCGTACGATCTATTGTAATTTATTCGCACGATCCATTCTAATTCATTCATACATCCATTCTAATTCATTCATACATCCATTCTAATTCATTCGTACGATCGATTCTAATTCATTCGTACGATCCATTCTAATTCATTCGCACGATCAATTCTAATTCATTCATATGATCCATTCTAATTCATTCGCACGATCCATTCTAAAACATTCGTACGATCCATTCTAATTCATTCGCACGAATGTATCCATTCTAATTCATTCGTACGATCTATTCTAATTCAGTCGTACGATCGATTCTAATTCATTCGTACGATCCATTCTAATTCAGTCGTACAATCCATTCTAATTCATTTGCACGATCCATTCTAATCCATTCTAATTCATTCGAATGAAGTAGAATTAGAATAGATCGTGCGAATGAATTAGAATGGATAGTACGAATGAATTAGAATGGATCGTACGAATGAATTAGAATGGATCGTACGAATGAATTAGATTGTATCGTACGAATGAATTAGAATGGATCGTGCGAATGAATTAGAATGGATCGTGCGAATGAATTAGAATGGATCATACGAATGAATTAGAATGGATCGCTCGAATGAATTAGATTGGATCGTGCGAATGAATTAGAATGGATTGTACGAATGAATTAGAATGGATCGTACAAATGAATTAGAATAGATCGTACGAATAAATTAGAATGGATACATTCGTGCGAATATATTAGAATGGATCGTACGAATGAATTAGAATGGATCGTGCGAATGAATTAGAATGGATCGTATGAATGAATTAGAATGGATCGTGCGAATGAATTAGAATGGATCATGCGAATGAATTAGAATGGATCGTAATAATGAATTAGAATGGATCGTACGAATAAATTAGAATAGATCGTACGAATGAATTAGAATGGATATATTCGTGCGAATGAATTTGAATGGATCGTACGAATGAATTAGAATGGATCGTGTGAATGAATTAGAATTGATCATACGAATGAATTAGAATGGATCGTATGAATGAATTAGAATGGATCGTGCGAATGAATTAGAATAGATCGTACGAATGAATAAGAATGGATCGTACGAATGAATTAGATTGGATCGTGCGAATGAATTAGAATGGATCGTACGAATGAATTAGAATGGATCATACGATTGAATTAGAATAGATCGTGCGAATGAATTAGAATGGATATATTCGTGCGAATGAATTAGAATGGATCGTACGAATGAATTAGAATGGATCGTGCGAATGAATTAGAATGGATCGTACGAATGAATTAGAATGGATCGTACGAATGAATTAGATTGGATCGTGTGAATGAATTAGAATGGATCGTACGAATGAATTGGAATCGATCGTACGAATGAATTAGAATAGATCGTACGAATGAATTAGAAAGGATACATTCGTGCGAATGTATTAGAATGGATTGTACGAATGAATTAGAATGGATCGTGCGAATGAATTAGAATGGATCGTGCGAATGAATTAGAATGGATCGTGCGAATGAGTTAGAATGGATCGTATGAATGAATTAGAATGGATTGTATGACTGAATTAGATTGGATCATACGAATGAATTAGATTGTATCGTACGAATGAATTAGAATGGATCGTGCGAATGAATTAGAATGGATAGTACGAATGAATTAGAATGGATCGTACGAATGAACTAGAATGGATCGTACGAATGAATTAGAATGGATCGTACGAATGAATTAGAATGGATCGTGCGAATGAATTAGAAAGGATCGTACGAATGAATTAGATTGTATCGTACGAATGAATTAGAATGGATCGTGCGAATGAATTAGAATGGATCGTACGAATGAATTAGAATGAATCGTACGAATGAATTAGAATGGATCATGCGAATGAATTAGAATAGATCGTACGAATGAATTAGAATGGATACATTCGTGCGAATGAATTAGAAAGGATCGTACGAATGAATTAGAATGGATCGTGCGAATATATTATAATGGATCGTATAAATGAATTAGAATGGATCGTACGAATGAATTAGAATGGATCGTACAAATGAATTAGAATAGATCATACGAATGAATTAGATTGTATCGTACGAATGAATTAGAATGGATCGTATGAATGAATTAGAATGGATACATTCGTGCGAATGAATTAGAATGGATCGTACGAATGAGTAAGAATGGATCGTACGAATGAAATAGAATAGATCGTACGAATGAATTTGAATGGATCGTGCGAATGAATTAGAATGGATCGTATGAATGAACTAGAATGGATCATACGAATGAAGTAGAATGGATACATTCGTGCGAATGAATTAGAATGGATCGTACGAATGAATTAGAATGATCGTACGAATGAACTAGAATGGATCGTACGAATGAATTAGAATAGATCGTACGAATGAATTAGAATGGATACATTTGTGCGAATGAATTAGAATCGATCGTACGAATGAATTAGAATGGATTGTGCGAATGAATTAGAATGGATCGTATGAATGAATTAGAATGGATCATGCGAATGAATTAGAATGGATCGTACGAATGAATTAGAATGGATCGTACGAATGAATTAGAATAGATTGTACGACTGAATTAGAATGGATCGTACGAATGAATTAGAATGGATCATGCGAATGAATTAGAATGGATCGTACGAATGAATTAGAATGAATACATTATTACGAATGAATTTGTATGGTTCGTATGAATGAATTAGAATGGATTGTACGACTGAATTAGAATGGATCGTATGAAGGAATTAGAATGGATCGTACAAATAAATTAGAATGGATACATTCGTGCGAATGAATTAGAATGGATCGTACGAATGAGTAAGAATGGATCTTACGAATGAAATAGAATGGATCGTACGAATGAAATAGAATGGATCGTGCAAATGAATTAGAATGGATCGTATGAATGAACTAATTCTAATGGATCTATTCTAATTCATTCGTACGAATGTATCCATTCTAATTCATTTGTACGATCCATTCTAATTCATTCGCACGAATGTATCCATTCTACTTCATTTGTACGATCCATTCTAATTCATTCGTACGATCCATTCTAATTCATTCATACAATCCTTTCTAATTCATTTGTACGATCCATTCTAATTCATTCGCACGATCCATTCTAATTCATTCGTACGATACAATCTAATTCATTCGTACGATCCATTCAAATTCATTCGTACGATCCATTCTAATTCATTCGTACGAACCATACAAATTCATTCGTAAGAATGTATTCATTCTAATTCATTCGTACGATCCATTCAAATTCATTCGCATGATCCAATCTAATTCATTCGTATGATCCATTCTAATTCAGTCGTACAATCCATTCTAATTCATTCGTACGATCCATTCTAATTCATTCGCACGAATGTATCCATTCTAATTCATTCGTACGATCTATTCTAATTCATTCGCATGATCCATTCTAATTCATTAATACGATCCATTCTAATTCATTCATACGATCCATTCTAATTCATTCGCACAATCCTTTCTAATTCATTCGCACGATCCATTCTAATTCATTCGCACGATCCATTCTAATTCATTCGTACGATCCATTCTAATTCATTCGCATGAATGTATCCATTCTAATTCATTCGTACAATCTATTCTAATTCATTCGTACGATCCATTCTAATTCATTCGTACGATCCATTCTAATTCATTCGTACGATACAATCTAATTCATTCGTATGATCCATTCTAATTCAGTCGTACAATCCATTCTAATTCATTCGTACGATCCATTCTAATTCATTCGTACGATCCATTCTAATTCATTCGCACGATCAATTCTAATTCATTCATATGATCCATTCTATTTCATTTGCATGATCCATTCTAATTCATTTATACGATCCATTCTAATTCATTCGCACGAATGTATCCATTCTAATTCATTCGTTCGTACGATCCATTGTACGATATGAATGGATTAGAATGGATCGTACGAATGAATTAGAATGGATCGTGCGAATGACTTAGAATGGATCATATGAATGAATTAGAATTGATCGTGCGAATGAATTAGAATGGATAGTGCGAATGAATTAGAATGGATCGTACGAATGAATTAGAATGGATTGTACGACTGAATTAGAATGGATCATACGAATGAATTAGATTGTATCGTACGAATGAATTTGTATGGTTCGTACGAATGAATTAGAATGGATCGTACGAATGAATTAGAATGGATTGTACGACTGAATTAGAATGGATCATACGAATGAATTAGATTGTATCGTACGAATTAATTAGAATGGATCGTACGAATGAATTAGAATGAATCGTACGAATGAATTAGAATAGATTGTACGAATGAATTAGAATGGATCGTACGAATGAATTAGAATGGATCGTGCGAATGAAATAGAATGGATCAAACAAATGAATTTGAATGGATCGTGCGAATGAATTAGAATGGATCGTACGAATGAACTAGAATGGATCGTACGAAGGAAATAGAATGGATCGTACGAATGACTTAGAATGGATCGTACGAATAAATTAGAATAGATCGTACGAATGAATTAGAATGGATACATTCGTGCGAATGAATTAGAATGGATCGTACGAATGAATTAGAATGGATCGTGCGAATGAATTAGAATAGATCGTACGAATGAATTAGAATGGATACAGTCGAGCGAAAGAATTAGAATGGATTGTATGAATGAATTAGAATCGATCGTATGAATGAATTACAATGGATCGTGCGAATGAATTAGAATGGATCGTGCGAATGAATTAAAATGGATACATTCGTGCGAATGAATTAGAATGAATCGTACGAATGAGTAAGAATGGATCATACAAATGAATTAGAATGGATCGTGTGGATAAATTAGAATGGATCGTATGAATGAATTAGAATGGATACATTCGTGTGAATGAATTAGAATAGATCGTACGAATGAATTAGATTGTATCGTACGAATGCATTAGAATGGATCGTACGAATGAATTAGAATGGATCGTACGAATGAATTAGAATGGATCGTGCGAATGAATTAGAAAGGATCGTACGAATAAATTAGATTGTATCGTACGAATGAATTAGAATGGATCGTGCGAATGAATTAGAATGGATCATACGAATGAATTAGAATGGATCGTGCGAATGAATTTGAATGGATCGTACGAATGAATTAGAATGAATCGTGCGAATGAATTAGAATAAATCGTACGAATGAATGGATCCATTCTAATTCATTCGTACGATCTTTTCTAATTCATTCGTAAGATCCATTCTATTCTAATTCATTCGTATGATCCATTCTAATTCATTCGTACGATCCATTCTTATTCATTCACACGAATGTATCCATTCTAATTCATTCGTACGATGTATTCTAATTCATTCATACGATCCATTCTAATTCATTCGTACGATCCATTCTAATTCATTCATACGATACAATCTAATTCATTCGTATGAACCATTCTAATTCATTCGCACGATACAATCTAATTCATTCGTATGATCCATTCTAATTCATTCGCACGATACAATCTGATTCATTCGTACGATCCATTTTAATTCATTCGTACGATCCATTCTAATTCATTCGCACGAATGAATTAGAATGGATCGTACGAATGAATTAGAATGGATCGTGCGAATGAATTAGAATGGATCATATGAATGAATTAGAATTGATCGTGCGAATGAATTAGAATGGATCATATGAATGAATTAGAATTGATCGTGCGAATGAATTAGAATGGATCGTGCGAATGAATTAGAATGGATCGTACGAATGAATTTGAATGGATTGTACGACTGAATTAGAATGGATCATACGAATGAATTAGATTGTATCGTACGAATGAATTAGAATGGATCGTGCGAATGAATTAGAATGGATAGTACGAATGAATTAGAATGGATCGTATGAATGAATTAGAATGGATCGTACGAATGAATTAGATTGTATCGTACGAATGAATTAGAATGGATCGTGCGAATGAATTAGAATGGATAGTACAAACGAATTAGAATGGATCGTATGAATGAATTAGAATGGATCGTACGAATGAATTAGAATGGATCGTACGATCTATTCTAATTCATTCGCACGATCCATTCTAATTCATTCGCACGATCCATTCTAATTCATTCATACGATCCATTCTAATTCATTCGCATGATCCATTCTAATTCATTCGTACGATCCATTCTAATTCATTCGCACGATTGTATCCATTCTAATTCATTCGTACGATCTATTCTAATTCATTCGTACGATCCATTCTAATTCATTCATACAATCCATTCTAATTCATTCACACGAATGTATCCATTCTAATTCATTCGTACGATCCATTCTAATTCATTCGTACGATCCATTCTAAATCATTCATACGATCTATTCTAATTCATTCGTACGATCCAGTCTAATTCATTCGTACGATCCATTCTAATTCATTCGCACGATCCATTCTAATTCATTCGTACGATACAATCTAATTCATTCATACGATCTATTCTAATTCATTCGCACGATCCATTCAAATTCATTCATACGAACCATACATTCGTGCGATCCATTCTAATTCATTCGCACGAATGTATCCATTCTAATTCATTCGTACGATCCATTCGCACGAATGTATCCATTCTAATTCATTCGCACGATCCATTCTAATTCATTCGTACGATCCATTCTAATTCAATCGTGCGGTCCATTCTAATTCATTTGCATGATCCATTCTAATTCATTCGTACGATCCATTCTAATTCATTCGTATGTATCCATTCTAATTCATTCGTACGATCTATTCTAATTCATTCGTACGATCCATTCTAATTCATTCGTTCAATCCATTCTAATTCATTCGTACGATCCATTCTAATTCATTCGCACGATCCAATCTAATTCATTCGTACGATCCATTCTAATTCATTCGTACGATCCATTCTAATTCATTCGCACGATCCATTCTAATTCATTCGCATTCTAATTCATTCGTACGATCCATTCTACTTCATTCGTACGATACAATCAAATTCATTCGCACGATCTAATTCATTCGTATGAATGAATTAGAATGGATTGTACGACTGAATTAGAATGGATCATATGAATGAATTAGATTGTATCGTACGAATGAATTAGAATGGATCGTGCTAATGAATTAGAATGGATAGTACGAATGAATTAGAATGGATCGTACGAATGAATTAGAATGGATCGTACGAATGAATTAGATTGTATCGTACGAATGAATTAGATGGGATCGTGCGAATGAATTAGAATGGATCATACGAATGAATTAGAATGGATCGTGCGAATGAATTAGAATGGATCGTACGAATGAATTAGAATGGATCGTACGAATGAATTAGATTGGATCGTGCGAATGAATTATAATGGATCGTACGAATGAATTAGAATGGATCGTACGAATGAATTAGAATAGATCGTACGAATAAATTAGAATAGATCGTACAAATGAATTAGAATGGATCGTACGAATGAATTAGAATGGATTGTACGACTGAATTAGAATGGATCGTACGAATGAAGTAGAATGAATTAGAATGGATCGTACGAATGAATTAGAATGGATTGTACGTCTAATTCATTCGTACGATCTATTCTAATTCATTCATACGATCCATTCTAATTCATTCTTACGATCCATTCTAATTCATTCGCACGATCCATTCTAATTCATTCGTACGATACAATCTAATTCATTCTAATTCATTCGTACGATCCATTCTACTCATTCGCACAATCCATTCTTACTCTAACGAATGTATCTATTCTAATTCATTCGCACGATCCATTCTAATTCATTTGTATGATCCATTCTAATTCATTCGCACAATCTATTCTAATTCATTCGTACGATCCATTCTAATTCATTCACACGAATGTATCCATTCTAATTCATTCGTACGATCAATTCTAATTCATTCGCACGATCCATTCTAATTCATTCGCACAATCCATTCTAATTCATTCATACGAACCATACAAATTCATTTGTAGGAATGTATTCATTCTAATTCATTCATACGATCCATTCTAATTCATTCGCATGATCCATTCTAATTCATTCGTACGATCCATTCTAATTCAGTCGTACAATCCATTCTAATTCATTCGTACGATCCATTCTAATTCATTCGTACGATCCATTCTATTTCATTCGCACAGTCCATTATAATTCATTCGTACAATCCATTCTAATTCATTCATACGATCCATTCTAATTCATTCATACGAATGTATCCATTCTAATTCATTCGTACGATACAATCTAATTCATTCGTATGATCCATTCTAATTCAGTCGTACAATCCATTCTAATTCATTCGTACGATCCATTCAAATTCACTCATACGATCCATTCTAATTCATTCGCACGATTCATTCGTACGATCCATTCGTATGATCCATTCTAATTCATTCGCACGAATGTATCCATCCTAATTCATTCGTACAATCCATTCTAGTTCATTCGCACGATCCATTCTAATTCATTCGTACGATCTATTCTAATTCATACGTATGATCTCATTCTAATTCATTCGCATGAATTAGAATTCATTCGTACGATCCATTCTAATTCATTCGTACGATCCATTCTAATTCATTCGAACGATCCATTCTAAATCAATCGTACGATCCATTCTAATTCATTCGCACGATCCATTCAAATTCATTCGTACAATCCATTCTAATTCATTCGTACGATCCATTCTAATTCATTCTACTTCATTCGTACGATCCATTCTAATTCAGTCGTACAATCCATTCTAATTCATTCGTACGATCCATTCTAATTCATTTGTACGATCTATTCTAATTTATTCGTACGATCTATTCTAATTCATTCGTACGATCCATTCTAATTCATTCGTACGATCCATTCTAATTTATTCGCATGATCCAATCTAATTCATTCGTACGATCCATTCTAATTCATTCGTACGATCCATTCTAATTCATTCGCACGATCCATTCTAATTCATTCGTACGATCCATTCTAATTCATTCGCACGATCCATTCTTATTCATTCGTACGATACAATCTAATTCATTCGTACGATCCATTCTAATTCATTCGTACGATCTATTCTAATTCATTCGTACGATCCATTCTAATTCATTCGTACGATCTATTCTATTTCATTCGCACGATCCAATCTAATTCATTCGTACGATCCAATCTAATTCATTCGTATGATCCATTCTAATTTAGTCGTACAATCCATTCTAATTCATTCATACGAATGAATTAGATCGTGCGAATGAATTAGATTGTATCGTACGAATGAATTAGAATGGATCGTACGAATGAATTGGAATGCGAATGAACTAGAATGGATCGTGCGAATGAATTAGAATGGATCGTACGAATGAATTAGAATGGATCGTATGAATGAATTAGATTGGATCGTGCGAATGAATTAGAATGGATCGTACGAATTAATTAGAATGGATTGTACGAATGAATTAGAATGGATCGTACGAATGAATTAGAATGGATACATTCGTGTGAATGAATTAGAATGGATCGTACGAATGAATTAGAATGGATCATGCAAATGAATTAGAATGGATCGTATGAATGAATTAGAATGGATAGTGCGAATGAATTAGAATAGTTCGTGTGATCGTACGATCCATTCATTCGAACAAATGTATCCATTCTAATTCATTCGTACGATCTATTCTAATTTATTCGTACGATCCATTCTAGTTCATTCGTACAATCATTCTAATTCATTCGTACGATCCATTCTAATTCATTCGCACGAATGTATCCATTCTAATTCATTCGTACGATCCGTTCTAGTTCATTCATACGATCCATTCTAATTCATTCGCACGATCCATTCAAATTCATTCGTACGATCCTTTCTATTTCATTCGTACGAATGAATTAGAATGGATACATTCTAATTCATACTTATGATCCATTATAATTCAGTCGTACAATCCTTTTTAATTCATTCATACGAACGATCTATTCTAATTCAGTCGTACGATTGATTCTAATTCATTCGTACGATACAATCTAATTCATTCGCACGATCTAATTCATTCGTATGAATGAATTAGAATGGATTGTACGACTGAATTAGAATGGATCATACGAATGAATTAGAATGGATCGTGCGAATGAATTAGAATAGATCTAGAATGGATACATTCGTACGATCCATTCTAATTCAGTCGTACAATCCATTCTAATTCATTCGTACGATCCATTCTAATTCATTCGTACGATCCATTCTAATTCATTCGTACGATCCATTCTAATTCATTCATACGATCCATTCTAATTCATTCGTACGATCCATTCTAATTCATTCGTACGATCCATTCTAATTCATTCGCACGATCCATTCTAATTCATTCGTACAATCCATTCTAATTCATTCGCACGAATGTATCCATTCTAATTCATTCGTACGATCCATTCTAATTCATTTGTATGATCTATTCTAATTCATTCGTACGATCCATTCTAATTCATTCGCATGATCCATTCTAATTCATTCGTACGATCCATTCTAATTCATTCGCACGATCTAATCTAATTCATTCGTACTATCCATTCTAATTCATTCTAACGATCCATTCTAATTCATTCGCACGATCCATTCTAATTCATTCGCACGATCCATTCTAATTCATCCATACGATCCATTCTAATTCATTCGTACGATCCATTCTAATTCATTCGTACGATCCATTCTAATTCATTCATACGATCCATTCTAATTCATTCGTACGATCCATTCTAATTCATTCGTACGATCCATTCTAATTCATTCGCATGAATGTATCCATTCTAATTCATTTGTACTATCCATTCTAATGGATCGTACGATACAATCTAATTCATTCGTATGATCCATTCTAATTCATTCGCACGAATGTATCCATTCTAATTCATTCGTACGATCCATTCTAATTTATTCGCATAATCCATTCTAATTCATTCGTACGATCCATTCTAATTCATTCATACGATCCATTCTTACTCATTCATACGATCCATTCTAATTCTTTCGCACGAATGTATCCATTCTAATTCATTCGTACGATCCATTCTAATTCATTCGTACGATCCTTTCTATTTTATTAGATCATACGAATGAATTAGAATGGATACATTCGTGCGAATGAATTAGAATGGATCGTACGAATGAATTAGAATGGATCGTGTGAATGAATTAGATTGGATCGTGCGAATGAATTAGAATGGATCGTAAGAATGAATTAGAATGGATCGTACGAATGAATTAGAACAGATCGTACGAATGAATTAGAATGGATCGTACGAATGAATTAGAATGGATCGTATGAATGAATTAGAATGGATCGTGCGAATGAATTAGAATAGATCGTACGAATGAATTAGAATGGATAGTGCGAATGAATTAGAATAGATCGTGCGAATGAATTAGAATGGATCGTACGAATGAATTCTAATTTGTGCGAATGAATTAGAATTGATCGTGCGAATGAATTTGAATGGATCTTGCGAATGAATTAGAATGGATCGTACGAATGAACTAGAATGGATTGTACGATCCATTCTAATTCATTCGTACGATTCATTCTAATTCATTCGCACGAATATATCCATTCTAATTCATTCGCACGATCCATTCTAATTCATTCGTATGATCCATTCTAATTCATTCGCATGATCAATTCTAATTCATTCGTACGATATAATCTAATTCATTCGTACGATCCATTCTAATTCATTCGTACTATCCATTCTAATTCATTCGCACGATCCATTCTAATTCATTCGTACGATACAATCTAATTCAGTCGTACGATCATTCTAATTCATTCGTACGATCCATTCTAATTCATTCGCACGAATGAATTAGAATGGATCGTGCGAATGAATTAGAATGGATCGTACGAATGAATTAGAATGGATCGTATGAATGAATTAGAATGGATCGTACGAATGAATTAGAATGGATCGTGCGAATGAATTAGAATGGATCGTGCGAATGAATTAGAATGGATTGTATGAATGAATTAGAATGGATCATGCGAATGAATTAGAATAGATCGTACGAATGAATTAGAATGGATACATTCGTGCGAATGAATTAGAATGGATCGTACGAGTGAATTAGAATGGATAATGCGAATGAATTAGAATGGATCGTACGAATGAATTAGAATGGATCATACGAATGAATTAGAATGGATCATGCGAATGAATTAGAATGGATCGTACGAATGAATTAGAATGGATCTTATGAATGAATTAGAATGGATCATGCGAATGAATTAGAATAGATCGTACAAATGAATTAGAATGGATCGTACGAATGAATTAGAATGGATTGTACAACTGAATAAGAATGGATCATACGAATGAATTAGATTGTATCGTACGAATGAATTAGAATGGATCGTGCGAATGAATTAGATTGTATCGTACGATCCATTCTAATGGATCGTATGAATAAATTAGAATGGATCGTGCGAATGAATTAGAATGGATCATATGAATGAATTAGATAGGATCGTGCGAATGAATTAGAATGGATTGTGCGAATGAATTAGAATGGATCGTACGAATGAATTAGAATGGATCGTGCGAATGAATTAGAATGGATCATATGAATGAATTAGAATTGATCGTGCGAATGAATTAGAATGGATCGTGCGAATGAATTAGAATGGATAGTACGAATGAATTAGAATGGATCGTATGAACGAATTAGAATGGATCGTGCGAATGAATTAGAATGGATCGTACGAATGAATTAGAATGGATCGTATGAATGAATTAGAATGGATCTTGCGAATGAATTAGAATAGATCGAACGAATGAATTAGAATGGATACATTCGTCCGAATGAATTAAATGGATTGTACGAAGGAATTAGAATGAATCGTGCGAATGAATTAGAATGGATCGTACGAATGAATTAGAATGGATCGTGCGAATGAATTAGAATGGATCGTACGAATGAATTAGAATGGATCGTACGAATGAATTAGATTGGATCGTGCGAATGAATTAGAATGGATCATACGAATGAATTAGAATCAATCGTACGACTGAATTAGAATAGATCGTACGAATGAATTAGAATGGATATATTCGTGCGAATGAATTAGAATGGATCGTACGAATGAATTAGAATGGATCGTGCGAATGAATTAGAATGGATCATATGAATGAATTAGAATTGATCGTGCGAATGAATTAGAATGGATCGTACGAATGAATTAGAATCGATCGTACGAATGAATTAGAATGGATGTATGAATGAATTAGAATGGATCGTGCGAATGAATTGCAATAGATCGTACGAATGAATTAGAATGGATCGTACGAATGAATTAGATTGAATCGTACGAATGAATTAGAATGGATCGTACGAATGAATTAGATTGGATCGTGCGAATGAATTAGAATAGATCGTACGAATGAATTAGAATCGATCGTACGACTGAATTAGAATAGATCGTACGAATGAATTAGAATGGATACATTCTTGCGAATGAATTAGAATGGATCGTACGAATGAATTAGAATGGATCGTGCGAATGAATTAGAATGGATCATATGAATGAATTAGAATTGATCATGCGAATAAATTAGAATGGATCGTGCGAATGAATTAGAATGGATCGTACGAATGAATTAGAATGGATTGTACGACTGAATTAGAATGGATCATACGAATGAATTAGATTGTATCGTACGAATGAATTAGAATGGATCATACGATTGAATTAGAATGGATCGTACGAATGTACTAGAATTGATCGTACAAATGAATTTGAATGGATCGTGCGAATGAATTAAAATGGATCGTACAAATGAACTAGAATGGATCGTACGAATGAAGTAGAATGGATACATTCGTGCGAATGAATTATAATGGATCGTACAAATGAATTAGAATGGATCGTACGAATGAATTAGAATGGATCGTGCGAATGAATTAGAATGGATCATACGAATGAATTAGAATGGATCATGTGAATGAATTAGAATGGATCGTGCGAATGAATTAGAATGGATCATACAAATAAATTAGAATAGATACATTCATGCGAATGAATTAGAATGGATCGTACGAATGAATTAGTATGGATCGTGCGAATGATTTAGAATGGATCGTACGAATGAATTAGAATGGATACATTCGTGCGAATGAATTAGAATGGATCATCCGAATGAGAAAGAATGGATCGTACGAATGAAATAGAATGGATCGTACGAATGAATTTGAATGGATCATGTGAATGAATTAGAATGAATCGTACGAATGAATTCGAATGGATTGTACGACTGAATTAGAATGGATCATACGAATGCATTAGATTGTATCGTATGAATGAATTAGAATGGATCATGCGAATGAATTAGAATGGATCGTACGAATGAATTAGAATGGATCGTACGAATGAATTAGAATGGATGTATGAATGAATTAGAATGGATCGTGCGAATGAATTACAATAGATCGTACGAATGAATTAGAATGGATCGTACGAATGAATTAGATTGTATCGTACGAATGAATTAGAATAAATCGTACGAATGAATTAGAATCGATCGTACGAATGAATTAGAATGGATCGTACGAATGAATTAGAATGGATCGTACGAATAAATTAGAATGGATACATTCGTGCGAATGAATTAGCATGGATCGTACGAATGAATTAGATTGTGTCGTACGAATGAATTAGAATGGATCGTGCGAACGAATTAGAATGGATCGTACGAATGAATTAGAATGGATCGTACGAATAAATTAGAATGGATACATTCGTGCGAATGAATTAGCATGGATCGTACGAATGAATTAGATTGTGTCGTACGAATGAATTAGAATGGATCGTGCGAATGAATTAGAATGGATCTTATGAATGAATTAGAATGGATCGTGCGAATGAATTAGAATAGATCGTACAAATGAATTAGAATGGATCGTATGAATGAATTAGAATGGATTGTACGACTGAATTAGAATGGATCATACGAATGAATTAGATTGTATCGTACGAATGAATTAGAATGGATCGTACGAATGAACTAGAATGGATCGTACGAATGAAGTAGAATGGATACATTCGCACGATCCATTGTAATTCATTCGCACGAATGTATCCATTCTAATTCATTCGTACGATCCATTCTAATTCATTCGCACGAATTTATCCATTCTAATTCATTCGTACGATCTATTCTAATTCATTTGCACGATCCATTCTAATTCATTCATACGATCCATTCTAATTCATTCGCACGATCCATTCTAATTCATTCGTACGATACAATCTAATTCATTTGTATGATCCATTCTAATTCAGTCGTACAATCCATTCTTATTCATTCGTACGATCCATTCTAATTCATTTGTACGATCTATTCTAATTCATTCGCACGATCCATTCTAATTCATTCATAAGATCCATTCTAATTCATTCGCACGATTCATTCTAATTCATTCGTACGATCCATTCTAATTCATTCGAACGAATGTATCCATTCTAGATCCATTCTAATTCATTCGTACGATCCATTCTAATTCATTTGCACGATCCAATCTAATTCATTCGTACGAATGGATCATGCGAATGAATTAGAATGGATCGTACGAATGAATTAGAATGGATTGAACGACTGAATTAGAATGGATCATACGAATGAATTAGAATGGTTCGTACGAATGAATTAGAATGGATCGTACGAATGAATTATAATGGATCGTACGAATGAATTAGAATGGATCGTACGAATGAATTAGAATGCATCGTACGAATGAACTAGAATGGATCGTCCGAATGAATTAGAATAGATCGTACGAATGAATTAGAATGGATGTATGAATGAATTAGAATGGATCGTGCGAATGAATTACAATAGATCGTACGAATGAATTAGAATGGATCGTACGAATGAATTAGAATGGATCGTGCGAATGAATTAGAATGGATCGTACGAATGAATTAGAATGGATCGTACGAATGAATTAGATTGGATCATGCGAATGAATTACAATGGATCATACGAATGAATTGAAATCGATCGTACGAATGAATTAGAATAGATCGTACGAATGAATTAGAATGGATACATTCGTGCGAATGAATTAGAATGTATCGTACGAATGAATTTGAATGGATCGTGCGAATGAATTAGAATGGATCGTGCGAATGAATTATAATGGATCGTGCGAATGAATTACAATGGATCGTACGAATGAATTAGAATGGATTGTACG
The DNA here is from genome assembly GCA_947650365.1 of Chamaelirium japonicum. Classification (NCBI taxonomy): domain Eukaryota; kingdom Viridiplantae; phylum Streptophyta; class Magnoliopsida; order Liliales; family Melanthiaceae; genus Chamaelirium; species Chamaelirium japonicum. Next base: position 28,255,973 of record OX393556.1, read on the forward strand.
ACTGAATTAGAATGGATCGTACGAATGAATTAGAATAGATCGTGCGAATGAATTAGAATGGATCGTACGAATGAATTAGAATGGATCGTACGAATGAATTAGAATGGATCGTACGAACGAATTAGAATGGATCATGCGAATGAATTAGAATGGATCGTACGAATGAATTAGAATGGATCGTATGAATGAATTAGAATAGATCTTGCGAATGAATTAGAATAGATCGAACGCATGAATTAGAATGGATACATTCGTGCGAATGAATTAGAATGGATTATACGAATGAATTAGAATGGATCGTGCGAATGAATTAGAATGGATCGTACGAATGAATTAGAATGGATCGTGCAAATGAATTAGAATGGATCGTACGAATGAATTAGAATGGATCGTATGAATGAATTAGAATGGATCGTACGAATGAATTAGAATAGATCGTATGAATGAATTACAATGGATACATTCGTGCGAATGAATTAGAATGGATCGTACGAATGAGTTAGAATGGATCGTGTGAATGAATTAGATTGGATCGTGCGAATGAATTAGAATGGATCGTAAGAATGAATTAGAATGGATCGTACGAATGAATTAGAACAGATCGTACAAATGAATTAGAATGGATCGTATGAATGAATTAGAATGGATCGTATGAATGAATTAGAATAGATCGTGCGAATGAATTAGAATAAATCGTACGAATGAATTAGAATGGATACATACGAATGAATTAGAATGGATCGTACGAATGAATTAGAATGGATCATGCAAATCAATTAGAATGGACCGCATGATTGAATTAGAATGGATCGTACGAATAAATTAGAATGGATCGTGCGAATGAATTAGAATGGATACATTCGTGCGAATGAATTAGAATGGATCGTACAAATGAATTAGAATGGATCGTACGAATGAATTAGAATGGATCGTATGAATGAATTAGAATGGATCATGCGAATGAATTAGAATGAATTAGAATGGATATATTCGTGCGAATGAATTAGAATGGATCGTGCGAATGAATTAGAATGGATCGTGCGAATGAATTAGAATGGATCATATGAATGAATTAGAATTGATCGTGCGAATGAATTAGAATGGATCGTGCGAATGAATTAGAATCGATCGTACGAATGAATTAGAATAGATCGTACGAATGAATTAAAATAGATCATACGAATGAATTAGATTGTATCGTACGAATGAATTAGAATGGATCGTACGAATGAATTAGAATGGATACATTCGTGCGAATGAATTAGAATGGATCGTACGAATGAGTAAGAATGGATCGTACGAATGAAATAGAATGGATCGTACGAATGAATTTGAATGGATCGTGCGAATGAATTAGAATGGATCGTATGAATGAACTAGAATGGATCGTACGAATGAAGTAGAATGGATACATTCGTGCGAATGAATTAGAATGGATCGTACGAATGAATTAGAATGATCGTACGAATGAACTAGAATGGATCGTACGAATGAATTAGAATAGATCGTACGAATGAATTAGAATGGATACATTTGTGCGAATGAATTAGAATCGATCGTACGAATGAATTAGAATGGATTGTGCGAATGAATTAGAATGGATCGTATGAATGAATTAGAATGGATCGTGCGAATGAATTAGAATGGATCGTACGAATGAATTAGAATGGATCATACGAATGAATTAGAATGGATCGTACGAATGAATTAGAATGGATTGTACGACTGAATTAGAATGGATCGTACGAATGAATTAGAATGGATCATGCGAATGAATTTGAATGGATCGTACGAATGAATTAGAATGGATCGTACGAATGAATTAGATTGGATCGTGCGAATGAATTAGAATGGATCGTGCAAATGAATTAGAATGGATCGTACGAATGAATTAGAATGGATCGTACGAATGAATTAGATTGGATCGTGCGAATGAATTAGAATGGATCGTACGAATGAATTAGAATCGATCGTACGACTGAATTAGAATAGATCGTGCGAATGAATTAGAATGGATCATACGAATGAGTAAGAATGGATCGTACGAATGAAATAGAATGGATCGTACGAATAAATTTGAATGGATCGTGCGAATGAATTAGAATGGATCGTATGAATGAACTAGAAAGGATCGTACGAATGAAGTAGAATGGATACATTCGTGCGAATGAATTAGAATGGATCGTACGAATGAATTAGAATGATCGTACGAATGAACTAGAATGGATCGTACGAATGAATTAGAATAGATCGTACGAATGAATTAGAATGGATACATTTGTACGAATGAATTAGAATCGATCGTACGAATGAATTAGAATGGATTGTGCGAATGAATTAGAATGGATCGTATGAATGCATTAGAATGGATCGTGCGAATGAATTAGAATGGATCGTACGAATGAATTAGAATGGATCGTACGAATGAATTAGAGTGGATTGTACGACTGAATTAGAATAGATCGTACGAATGAATTAGAATGGATACATTCGTGCGAATGAATTAGAATGGATCGTACGAATGAATTAGAATGGATCGTGCGAATGAATTAGAATGGATCGTACGAATGAATTAGAATGGATCGTGCGAATGAATTAGAATGGATCGTGCGAATGAATTAGAATGGATCGTGCGAATGAATTTGAATGGATCGTACGAATGAATTAGAATGGATCGTACGAATGAATTAGATTGGATCGTGCGAATGAATTACAATGGATCGTACGAATGAATTAGAATGGATCGTACAAATGAATTATAATAGATCTTACGAATGAATTAGAATGGATACATTCGTGCGAATGAATTAGAATGGATCGTACAAATGAATTAGAATGGATCGTGTGAATGAATTAGATTGTATCGTACGAATGAATTAGAATGGATCGTGCGAATGAATTAGAAGGGATCGTACGAATGAATTAGAATGGATCGTGCGAATGAATTAGAATGGATCGTACGAATGAATTAGAATGGATACATTCGTGCGAATGAATTAGAATGGATCGTACGAATGAGTAAGATTGGATCGTACGAATGAATTAGAATGGATCGTACGAATGAATTAGAATGGATCGTACGAATGAGTAAGAATGGATCGTACGAATGAAATAAAATGGATCGTACGAATGAAATAGAATTGATCTTACGAATGAATTTGAATGGATCGTGCGAATGAATTAGAATGGATCGTACGAATGAACTACAATGGATCGTACGAATGAAGTAGAATGGATACATTTGTGCGAATGAATTAGAATGGATCGTATGAATGAATTAGAATGGATTGTACGACTGAATTATAATGGATCGTACGAATGAATTAGAAAGGATCATGGGAATGAATTAGAATGGATCGTACAAATGAATTAGAATGGATCGTATGAATGAATTAGAATGGATACATTCGTGCGAATGAATTAGAATGGATCGTATGAATGAATTAGAATGGATCGTATGAATGAATTAGAATGGATCGTGTGAATGAATTAGAATAGATCTTACGAATGAATTAGAATGGATACATTCGTGCGAATGAATTAGAATGGATCGTACGAATGAATTAGAATGGATCGTGCGAATGAATTAGAATGGATCGTACGAATGAATTAGAATGGATAAATTCGTGCGAATGAATTAGAATGGATTGTACGAATGAGTAAGAATGGATCGTACGAATGAAATAGAATGGATTGTACGAATGAATTTGAATGGATCGTGCGAATGAATTAGAATGGATCGTACGAATGAACTAGAATGGATCGTACGAATGAATTTGAATGGATCGTGCAAATGAATTAGAATGGATCGTATGAATGAACTAGAATGGATCGTACGAATGAAGTAGAATGGATACATTCGTGCGAATGAATTAGAATGGATCGTACGAATGAATTAGAATGATCGTACGAATGAACTAGAATGGATCATACGAATGAATTAGAATAGATCGTACGAATGAATTAGAATGGATATATTTGTGCGAATGAATTAGAATCGATCGTACGAATGAATTAGAATGGATTGTGCGAATGAATTAGAATAGATCGTGCGAATGAGTTAGAATAGATTGTGCGAATAAATTAGATTGGATTGTACGAATTAATTAGAATGGATCGTGCGAATGAATTAGAATGGATCGTAAGAATGAATTAGAATGGATCGTATGAATGAATTAGAATGGATCGTGCGAATGAATTAGAATAGATCGTACGAATAAATTAGACTGGATACATTCGTACGAATGAATTAGAATGGATCGTACGAATGAATTAGAATGGATCGTGCAAATGAATTAGAATGGATCGTACGAATGAATTAGAATGGATACATTCGTGCGAATGAATTAGAATGGATCGTACGAACGAATTAGATTGTATCGTACGAATGAATTAGAATGGATCGTGCGAATGAATTAGAATGGATCGTACGAATGAATTAGAATGGATAGTACGAATGAATTAGAATGGATACATTCGTGCGAATGAATTAGAATGGATCGTACGAATGAATTAGAATGGATCGTGCGAATGAATTAGAATGGATCGTACGAATGAATTAGAATGGATCGTATTAATGAATTAGAATGGATCGTACGAATGAATTAGAATAGATCGTACGAATGAATTAGAATGGATACATTCGTGCGAATGAATTAGAATGGATCGTACGAATGAATTAGAATGGATCGTACGAATGAATTAGAATGGATCTTACGAATGAATTAGAATGGATCGTACGAATGAATTAGAATGGATACATTCGTGTGAATGAATTAGAATGGATCGTACGAATGAGTAAGAAAGGATCGTACGAATGAAATAGAATGGATCGTACGAATGAATTTGAATGAATTAGAATGAATTAGAATGGATCGTGCGAATGAATTAGAATGGATCGTATGAATGAATTAGAATGGATCGTGCGAATGAATTAGAATGGATCGTACGAATGAATTAGAATGGATCGTAGGAATGAATTAGAATGGATTGTACGACTGAATTAGAATGGATCATACGAATGAATTAGATTGTATCGTACGAATGAATTAGAATGGATCGTACGAATGAAGTAGAATGGATCGTACGAATGAAGTAGAATGGATACATTCGCACGATCCATTGTAATTCATTCGCACGAATGTATCCATTCTAATTCATTCGTACGATCCATTCTAATTCATTCGCACGAATTTATCTATTTTAATTCATTCGTACGATCTATTCTAATTCATTTGCACGATCCATTCTAATTCATTCATACGATCCATTCTAATTCATTCGCACGATCCATTCTAATTCATTCGTACGATACAATCTAATTCATTCGTATGATCCATTCTAATTCAGTCGTACAATCCATTCTAATTCATTCGTATGATCCATTCTAATTCATTTGTACGATCTATTCTAATTCATTCGCACGATCCATTCTAATTCATTCATAAGATCCATTCTAATTCATTCGCACGATTCATTCTAATTAATTCGTACGATCCATTCTAATTCATTCGAACGAATGTATCCATTCTAGATCCATTCTAATTCATTCGTACGATCCATTCTAATTCCTTTGCACGATCCAATCTAATTCATTCATACGAATGGATCGTGCGAATGAATTAGAATGGATCGTACGAATAAATTAGAATGGATTGAACGACTGAATTAGAATGGATCATACGAATGAATTAGAATGGTTCGTACGAATGAATTAGAATGGATCGTACGAATGAATTATAATGGATCGTACGAATGAATTAGAATGGATCGTACGAATGAATTAGAATGGATCGTACGAATGAATTAGAATGGATCGTGCGAATGAATTAGAATAGATCGTACGAATGAATTAGAATGGATGTATGAATGAATTAGAATGGATCGTGTGAATGAATTACAATAGATCGTACGAATGAATTAGAATGGATCGTACAAATGAATTAGAATGGATCGTGCGAATGAATTAGAATGGATCGTACGAATGAATTAGAATGGATTGTACGAATGAATTAGATTGGATCGTGCGAATGAATTACAATGGATCGTACGAATGAATTAGAATCGATCGTACGAATGAATTAGAATAGATCATGCGAATGAATTAGAATGAATTAGAATAGATATATTCGTGCGAATGAATTAGAATGGATCGTGCGAATGAATTAGAATGGATCGTGCGAATGAATTAGAATGGATCATATGAATGAATTAGAATTGATCGTACGAATGAATTAGAATGGATCGTATGAATGAATTAGAATGGATCATGCGAATGAATTAGAATGGATATATTCGTGCGAATGAATTAGAATGGATCGTGCGAATGAATTAGAATGGATCGTGCGAATGAATTAGAATGGATCATATGAATGAATTAGAATTGATCGTGCGAATGAATTAGAATGGATCGTGCGAATGAATTAGAATGGATCGTACGAATGAATTAGAATGAATCGTACGAATGAATTAGAATAGATCATACGAATGAATTAGATTGTATCGTACGAATGAATTAGAATGGATCGTACGAATGAATTAGAATGGATACATTCGTGCGAATGAATTAGAATGGATCGTACGAATGAATTAGAATGATCGTACGAATGAACTAGAATGGATCGTACGAATGAATTAGAATAGATCGTACGAATGAATTAGAATGGATACATTTGTGCGAATGAATTAGAATCGATCGTACGAATGAATTAGAATGGATTGTGCGAATGAATTAGAATTGATCGTATGAATGAATTAGAATGGATCGTGCGAATGAATTAGAATGGATCGTACGAATGAATTAGAATGGATCATACGAATGAATTAGAATGGATCGTACGAATGAATTAGAATGGATTGTACGACTGAATTAGAATGGATCGTACGAATGAATTAGAATGGATCATGCGAATGAATTTGAATGGATCGTATGAATGAATTAGAATAGATCGTACGAATGAATTAGATTGGATCGTGCGAATGAATTAGAATGGATCGTGCGAATGAATTAGAATGGATCGTACGAATGAATTAGAATGGATCGTACGAATGAATTAGATTGGATCGTGCGAATGAATTTGAATGGATCGTACGAATGAATTAGAATCGATCGTACGACTGAATTAGAATAGATCGTGCGAATGAATTAGAATGGATCGTACGAATGAGTAAGAATGGATCGTACGAATGAAATAGAATGGATCGTACGAATGAATTTGAATGGATCGTGCGAATGAATTAGAATGGATCGTATGAATGAACTAGAATGGATCGTACGAATGAAGTAGAATGGATACATTCGTGCGAATGAATTAGAATGGATCGTACGAATGAATTAGAATGATCGTACGAATGAACTAGAATGGATCGTACGAATGAATTAGAATAGATCGTACGAATGAATTAGAATGGATACATTTGTGCGAATGAATTAGAATCGATCGTACGAATGAATTAGAATGGATTGTGCGAATGAATTAGAATGGATCGTATGAATGAATTAGAATGGATCGTGCGAATGAATTAGAATGGATCATACGAATGAATTAGAATGGATCGTACGAATGAATTAGAATGGATTGTACGACTGAATTAGAATAGATCGTACGAATGAATTAGAATGGATACATTCGTGCACATGAATTAGAATGGATCGTACGAATGAATTAGAATGGACCGTGCGAATGAATTAGAATGGATCGTATGAATGAATTAGAATGGATCGTGCGAATGAATTAGAATGGATCGTGCGAATGAATTAGAATGGATCGTACGAATGAATTAGAATGGATCATACGAATGAATTAGATTGGATCGTGCGAATGAATTAGAATGGATCGTACGAATGAATAAGAATGGATCGTACGAATGAATTAGAATAGATCTTACGAATGAATTAGAATGGATACATTCGTGCGAATGAATTAGAATGGATCGTACAAATGAATTAGAATGGATCGTGTGAATGAATTAGATTGTATCGTACGAATGAATTAGAATGGATCATGCGAATGAATTAGAATGGATCGTACTAATGAATTAGAATGGATCGTGCGAATAAATTAGAATGGATCGTGCGAATGAATTAGAATGGATCGTGCGAATGAATTAGATTGTATCGTACGTATGAATTAGAATGGATCGTACGATCGTGCGAATGAACTAGAATGGATCGTATGAATGAATTAGAATGGATCATATGAATGGATCTTATGAATGAATTAGAATGGATACATTCGTGCGAATGAATTTGAATGGATCGTACGAATGAATTATAATGGATCATGCGAATAAATTAGAATGGATCGTACAAATGAATTAGAATGGATACATTCGTGCGAATGAATTAGAATGGATCGTACGAATGAGTAAGAATGGATCGTACGAATGAATTAGAATGGATCGTACGAATGAATTAGAATGGATCGTACGAATGAGTAAGAATGGATCGTACGAATGAAATAAAATAGATCGTACGAATGAAATAGAATTGATCTTACGAATGAATTTGAATGGATCGTGCGAATGAATTAGAATGGATCGTACGAATGAACTACAATGGATCGTACGAATGAAGTAGAATGGATACATTTGTGCGAATGAATTAGAATGGATCGTACGAATGAATTAGAATGGATTGTACGACTGAATTATAATGGATCGTACGAATGAATTAGAAAGGATCATGCGAATGAATTAGAATGGATCGTACAAATGAATTAGAATGGATCGTACGAATGAATTAGAATGGATACATTCATGCGAATGAATTAGAATGGATCGTATGAATGAATTAGAATGGATCGTATGAATGAATTAGAATGGATCGTGTGAATGAATTAGAATAGATCTTACGAATGAATTAGAATAGATACATTCGTGCGAATGAATTATAATGGATCGTATGAATGAATTAGAATGGATCGTGCGAATGAATTAGAATGGATCGTACGAATGAATTAGAATGGATATATTCGTGCGAATGAACTAGAATGGATCGTACGAATGAGTAAGAATGGATCGTACGAATGAAATAGAATGGATTGTGTTTGGGGGATTTTTCCTGGTCCTTGCGAGCCACCTGTAAGATCAAGAAAAAAAGAAACGTGAGAACGGCTGGCTCCCTTAGGAGCGCAGACCCTCCGACGCTCAAGTCAGTTATGGTAACACAACGGAGAGCTGTTGTATACCAAAGTGGTAGTGAAAGGGATTTCGAACCTCTACTTTGGAGCCTGGGGGTGTGCATTTATAGACATGGGCGACCTATCGAGCTATGACGCGTGGAGGCTCTTTCCGGCACCTTCTAGGCCCCCACGTTCTAGCCTTCAATAGTTTCTGACAGTTCTTGGAACTTGGATCCCTGACATTCTTTGTCGTCTAGCTCTTCTGACGCAGTAGTGGGGAACAGCAGCTGCTATTCTGTTGCCGCCATAGGGATCTTTCAGAATGTTCAAGTCCAGGAGGTCTCAAACCGACTCTGACTGGCTTCCATGGACTGCAATCGTCCACGTAGCTTCAGTGGGTTCTCGACACCTGGCAATCTCAGGGAAAAAGCAAAGGCCAGCTTGCCCAATACCGCTCCGTCCTTTCGCCCATATTTATCAAGAGTTGGACCTCGCGGGAGCAACCTCTTCGATAAACAGGGGTCTAGGCGAGCTTCTGGGCGAGCTTCTGAGCGAGTTTGGGCGAACTCCTGGGCGAGCTAGGCGAGCTCCTGAGCGAGCTAGGCGAGCTCCTGAGTGAGCATGGCGTGCTCCTAAATGAGCTTGGGCGAGCTCCTATGCAAGCTAGGCGGGCTCATTAGTGAACATGGCGAGCTATTGGGCGAGCTAGGCGAGCTCCTGAGCGAGCATGGCGAGCTCCTGGACGAGCTAGGCGAGCTCCTGAGCGAGCGTTTCGAGCTCCTGGACGAGCTAAGCGAGCTCCTGAGCGAGCATGACGAGCTCCTGGACGAGCTTGGGCGATCTCCTTCGCGCTCTTTGTCTAAGCCATTTGTCGAATATGGGCGAGTATGGCGAGCTCCTGGATGAGCTTGGGCGAGCTCCTTCGCGCTCTTTGTCTAAGCCATTTATCGAATTTGGGCGAGTATGGCGAGCTCCTGGATGAGCTTGGGCGAGCTCCTTCGCGCTCTTTGTCTAAGCCATTTATCGAATTTGGGCGTGCTTCTGTGGGGGACTAGAGGTGTGAGCTGTACTCAGATACAAGGTGTCCATCCCGCTCCATGTGAAGGCGAGCCCCTGACGATGGTTCCAACTCCTGGGTGGGCTATCCAAGATATGTGGTTTTTTATTACCCCCAACATTACCCCCTCCTGATGGAGTGATCGAGGAAACTCGATGCTTGCTCAGGAGTCTTAGCGAGTTCCTATCCCTCGTAATGTGCCTGACATCAATGTCTACTGCAACAGTTTTCTGACGGGGCGGAGATAGTAGCTACGGGCGAGCTGCACCGAGAGCTTTGACTGCCTGTACTTCACAAACGCTGGGCGGTCCACGAGCATCAGCCACGAACGATCTCCTTCCGATGCGAGCTTGTCACATGCGGCCAGGGTCTGCGTCGGGCGAGCTGCGGGCACCTACCGCAAGCGATCTGCGCCGAGAGCTTTGACTGCCAGTACTTCACAAACGCTGGTGGGCCACGTGCGTCAGCCACGAGCGATCTCCTTCCGATGCGAGCGTGTTACATGCGGCCAGGGTCTGCGTCGGGCGAGCTGCGGGCACCTGCCGCGAGCGATCTTGTGACTTGGGTATCGCACCAAATCTCCAACGGTCGCTTTGTCTTAAATGTGACGCGAGACTCAATGCTGATACAGCGAATCTCATCATGAGATCCCGATCGGCGCGAGACACGTGTCTCCTCCTCATTTGTTCTTCTTCTGTCAGAAATGACAGTGTCGGCGCCGGCGCAGCTTTTTCCACGCGTGGCCCACGTGGCGCTTGACGATTGGAAGGGAACGAGCTGTCGCTTCACCTGTCGTCACGTCGCCTCGCTGAGCGCGCTCGGGCATTAACTGCGGCCCGATTCACCTTTCTTTCATTTGCCTATAAATAGGGGAAGGGGGACGATTTTTTACCGCTGCGTGAAAACAGCTCTCCCTTCTCCCCTAACCTTCTCAACTCGCAGCTCGCTTGCGCCCTCTTGCTCTCATGGCTTCCTCTGCTGCTGCTTCTTCTTCAGCCACTGCTGCTGCTGCTGCGATCTCCCGGGAGGAGCCTCTCAATGTCGCCCCCATCTCGGTGCGTGCTCCGGGCACCGAGAAAGAGGCTCCTCCCAAGGTGCCCGCCGTCCTCTGGTTCAACGACATCGGGGGCGTGCCGGTCCCCGAGAGTCTACGGACAGCGGCGGGCATCCCCCAAGAGCTCGACATCCTTCCTTTCCCGAGATCGGGGAGACCGCTCTCCGGAACTGCGGTCTCCGTGGGGCAAATATGGTCAGGGCTCCGACTGCCCCTGAACCATCTAGCCAGCGAGCTCCTGGAGCTGGCGGGCTTATGCCCCGCTCAGCTCCCAGGCAACTCGTGGGGGATTCTCTACGGGCTTTCTCAAATCGAGGAAGCCCTTAACGTGAGGATCCCCCTGGCCTATCTCCTGAAGAAGTGGTCCCTCAAGCCGGGGACAATCTTCAGCGAGGTCGACTGCGGCCACTACTACCTCGCAGGCCGCCCTGGCGAGGTGCTGCCCTTCTCCGCGGTCGAGAACAAAGACCGATATTGGAAGGAGTATCCATTCGTGATCGAGGGCAACTGGCGAGGTCCCTGCGCCGGAGTCCGCTCCTTTCCCGGCAGACCGCCTCTGCCGGTCTTCAAGGAGATCGCGGAGTATCGCTCTAAGGGGAAGAAGTGTATCTCGGCAGCCCGAGAGAAATCTCTCGATGAGGCGATCCTGGAGTTCCTCGGCGGGCGGACTCCGGACAAGGTCCTGGCCCCGGACTTCTCCTTCCTCTGGAAGGATCTCCGGACGGGCACCATCATGACCCGCCAGAAGATCATGCGCAAGAAGGTGGCGGTCTCTCGCCGCACCGGGGCGACCTCCCAGGCTGCTGCCGCGCCCGCCGGTGCCGGCACTTCTTCGGCGAGGAAGGGGAAGAAGAAACGAGCTTCTCCGATCAGGCTCGCCGATGAAGACACCATCGACATGCTCCGCGAGGAGGATATCCCCTCGCCGCCGCCTCCATCCCGCGAGGTTGCCCCAGGTCAGGCGAACTCCCCCTTCGTTTCCAATCCCCTCATGCACTCCTCAGTTTCGGAACCTCCACGACGTCAAGTTGTGATGGTCGACCCCGAGGACCCGCGCGTCGAGCTCCTTCTTGGCATGGCGGAGGTGGAAACCCCAATGGCCGAGATACTGATGCGCGAGTTCCCGGGCGACCTTTCTAAACCTCTTTATGTCGCGGTAATGACCCCAGAGATGGAGGGCGCCCATATAAAGAAGAAGAAGAAGAAGGCTCCAGCAGCCCGCCCAATGGCGGAGAACGACGCCGTTCGCAAGGCTCGTGAAGCCTATGCGCGAGCCATTGAGGACAGGAAGAAAGCCGCCCTCGAGGAAGCGGGCTTGCCATCGGGCGAGGATTCCAGCGATGAGTCCAGCTCGGAAGAAGAGGAGCCGCGGTCTCTCGAGGACGAGCCCGCTTCTACGACAGCGAGGCCTCCCCTGCCCTTCGAGGGACCGGCGCCAATGAGCCCGCTACCTTCTGCACCTGCTCCGGCCAAGACCTCGGCACCGGCCGCTCCTGCCCCTAGCATGCCCGCGCAGGAACCTGCTCCCGAGCCCTCGCCTGTGCCTGCGCTTGCGCCCGAGCTCGGACCCGTGTCCGAGCCTGCGCCCGCGCAGGAACCTGCTCCTGCGTCCAGGCTCGCGCCTGCGCCCGCGCCCGAGCCCGCGCTTGCGCCTGAGCCCGCGCCTGCGCACGAGCCCGCGCCTGCTCCCGAGCCCGCGCGTGCGCCCGAGCCCGCGCCCGCGTCTGAGCCCGAGCCTGCGCCCAAGCCCACGCCTGCTCCCGAGCCCGCGCTCGCTCTCGAGACTGCGCTTGCGCCTGAGTCTGCGCCTGCGCCCGAGCCCGCGCCTGCTCCCGAGCCCGCGCCTGCTTCCGAGCCCGCGCCTGCGCCCGAGCCCACGCCTGCTCCCGAGCCCGCGCTCGCTCTCGAGACTGCGCTTGCGCCTGAGTCTGCGCCTGCGCCCGAGCCCGCGCCTGCTCCCGAGCCCGCGCCTGCTTCCGAGCCCGCACTCGCGCCTGAGTCCGCGCCCGCCACTCTTGAGGTTCCCCCTCTCCCTGAGCTGGGCAGGTTGGCCTATTGGTCTCCGGATCTAGGGGCCATCCTGGACGACTTTCCGAGCTCCAGCTCGGAAGCCTCGGACCCGGACCTGCCGGGGCGAAGGGGAGCCGCCGCGCCTTCCCCTACCCACGAAGGAATTGCCGGCGCTCAAGAGGCCGAGCCTGCTGCTGCCTCCATCAGTGCGCCCCCTCCAGCTGCTCCCACCGAGGCGAGCCAAGCGGGCTCCTCCACTGGCGGTCCTGAGCGCGCCCCTTTCTTCATGCGGGAGATCCTGGGGCGCAATATCTTTGCCCAAGCTCCCTACGTCGATATCATTAACCGACTGCTCGAGGTAAGGCCGCCTCCATACTCCTTTATCTCCAAACCCCCGCTTCAACTTCTAACTTAATCTGTTCGCTTTCTCCGTAGGTAGAGCGGGTCGGCCGGGCTCTTGTTGACGAGGTCGCAGAAGTCGCGGGGAACACCGTTGCTCTCTACGATGACACTCTCCATGACTCGGAGAGGAGAGTAGACGAGTACATTCTTCGAATCCGCCAAATGGACCAGTCAGGCGAGCTGCGGGCTGAAGTGGACCGACTGCGCCAGCAGGTCGCTTCCTCTAACGCGGAGGTCAACGAACTGCGCCAGCGGGCTGCCACCTTCACCACCACGCTAGCCTTTGTTGAGGATGCCCGCGGCCGCGCCCTATCCGATGCGGAGGCCGCCCAGAAGGAAGTCTTCGAGCTTCAACGTCAGTTGGCGGCCTCCAGGGATGAGATCGCGTCTCTGAAGGAAACGCATCTCCAAGACCTCCACTCCCAGCAACGCCGCCTCCAGGCGCAACTCAACGAGCTTCTGCAGAAAGGCGCGATTGACGCCATCGAGAAGTACAAGGCCGAAAGGTCGAAAAAGAGGAAGCGCGGCGGCGACGATGAGGGCGCTGGTGCGGGCCCAGCTTAAGCTGTATCTCTGTAATTTTTTGACTTAAATGAATGAAATGAGACTTTTTTGAGTCCGCTTGTTTCCATTTCTTTCTCTGTCTTGCCTTCGAGCTCGTTCTAGAAATTCGCAGCGATCTCGAGAGTGATACCCCGGGCGAGGCAGCTAATTCGATTCAACCCTTTTTATTTTTTAAAGTATATGCAAACGAAAAACTTCGGCATGCTCGTAAAAATTCAAGTCTCTGAGCCCGGAAAACGTTTAAGCAAAACAAAAGGATTTCAAAAAATTCCCTACACTCAGAGACTAAAAACCATGTTTATTTTTAAATGAAACTAAATAAGTGCTAGCTGCCCCCTGCCCGGTTAATTTCTCTCGATGGTCCTGTTCAGCGGGCTCGCCCTTCGAGGGGTACGCCAACGCCAGGATACTCAAGGTTGCCCACTGGCTGCCTCTGAGGATCCCGGTCTTGCTTTAAGTCCGCACAACGGCGGACTGCCCCGGGAAACTCAAGGTCGCCCACTGGCTGCCTCTGAGGATCCCGGTCTTGCTTTAAGTCCGCACAACGGCGGACTGCCCCGGAAAGCTCAAGGTCGCCCACTGGCTGCCTCTGAGGATTCCGGTCTTGCTTTACGTCCGCACAACGGCGGACTGCCCCGGAAAGCTCAAGGTCGCCCACTGGCTGCCTCTGAGGATTCCGGTCTTGCTTTACGTCCGCACAACGGCGGACTGCCCCGGGAAGCTCAAGGTCGCCCACTGGCTGCCTCTGAGGATCCCGGTCTTGCTTTAAGTCCGCACAACGGCGGACTGCCCCGGGAAGCTCAAGGTCGCCCACTGGCTGCCTCTGAGGATCCGGTCTTGCTTTAAGTCCGCACAACGACGGACTGTTTTGTAGATTAAGCGAGCTCTTGGTGCGGCGAGCTTCCGGGTGGAATTCTTTGTGGAAAATCCCATCATTCATTCATAACCTCTTCAAAAAGAAAATTTTACAAAAATTTCCTTAGGCATAGAACTTGCGAAGGTGCAAAGCATTCCAAGGCCGCTCTAACAGGTCGCCTTCAGCGGTCATCAACTGGTAAGCCCCCGAGCCACGCGCTTCGCGTATTATGTAGGGGCCCTCCCAGTTCGCCGCGAGCTTCCCTGCATTAGGTTCCTGCGTGTTTGCGAACACCTTTCTCATCACCATGTCCCCGGCTTTGAATGCCCGATGGCGGACTCTTTTGTTGTAGGCGCGCTTCATTTCTTGTCGGTACCCAGCGAGATGTAGATTGGCGCGCTCTCGTTTTTCTTCGAGCTGGTCGAGAGAGTCGGCGAGCAGAGCGTCGTTATCGACCTCACCTGCAGCAAGCTTCCTTTCTGTTGGCAGCTCGGCTTCGATGGGCAGCACGGCTTCACACCCGTAAGTTAGGCTGAAAGGCGATTCATCGGTTGAGCGACGTGGAGTGGTACGATAAGCCCACAGCACGCCGTCGAGCTCCTGCTCCCACAATCCTTTCTTTCCTTCCAACCTTTTCTTGAGGTTGTCTAAGATTACTCGATTCGTAGCTTCGGCCTGCCCGTTGCTTTGAGGGTACCTCGGGGACGAGAATCTTAAATCGACTCCATATTCAACACAAAAGCTTCTGATCAAGCGATTGTCGAACTGGCGACCATTGTCGGTGATGAGCACTCGGGGCAGCCCAAAGCGGCAGAAGATATTCTTCCAGAGGAAGTCCTTGACTTGTTTCTCACCAATCTTAGCTAGTGGGACCGCTTCCACCCATTTGGTGAAGTAGTCCGTAGCTACCAAGATGAATTTCTTCTGCCGGGTAGACACAGGGAAAGGTCCCACTATATCCATTCCCCATTGCTGGAAAGGCCAGGGGCTCGCCAATGGGTGAAGTTCTTCTGCGGGCATATGGTTCGTCGTGGCGTGCTTCTGGCATTGGATGCACCTCAGGGCGGTCTTCAAAGCGTCCTGCTCCAGAGTGGGCCACCAGTACCCTTGCCTTCGAACTTTCGCAGCTAGAGATCGCCCACCAGCGTGGTTTCCCAGCTCGCCAGAGTGGATGCAATTCAGAACTTCTTCGGTCTCCGGGCTTTCGATGCAACGAAGGTTTGGCCCGCCAAACGACCTCCGAAAAAGGCGATCCCAGCGAATGAGATAGCGACCAGCGCATTTCTCCAATCGCCGGGCTTCCTCTTTACCTTCGGGAAGCTCGCCCTTCTGAAGGAAACGAAGAATGAGAGCGATCCACCCACCAGGAGATACGTCGGCAGAAACTTGGTTAACTGCGAGCTCCGCCAGCTGGAGCCGAGACTGATTCTGGACTTCAATGAGAATATGGCGAGCTTCCGATGTTCCCAGCAAGGAGGCGGCGTTTGCCAAGGCATCAGCTCGCCTATTATCGGCTCGCGGAATTTGCTCGAAAGAGATCTTTTCGAACTCCGCGGCCTTGCTTTTCACCAGATCAACGTAGATCGCCATTCGTGCATCCCGGGAGGCGTACTCCCCATTGATTTGGCAAATAATTAGCTGGGAATCACTAAAGACTTTTAAGCGTTTGGCGCCTACCTCTTGAGCGAGCTCCAGACCGGCCAGTAACGCCTCGTACTCTGCTTCATTGTTAGTAGCGGCGAAATCCAGTCGGACTGATTTCTCGAGCAGCATCTCTTGGGCGATCAGAGCGACCCCAATCCCAGCCCCCAAAGCGTTGGAGGAACCATCTACGAACAATTCCCATCCCATCGCCTCTGGATGCTCATTGGGAGGACGCTCGCCTTGGTTGTCCAAGAACCTCGCCTTCCCAGGGTGCGCCTCAGTTGGCTCATCCTCCTGGTACTGGACTGGTTCTTCTATGGGGAAGTCCGCCAAGAAATCAGCGAGAGCCTGTCCTTTGACAGCAACTCGAGGGACATATTCCAATCCATAGGCGGCGAGCTCGGCAGACCATCGATACAACCTGCCGGCTACCGAAGGCCTGGAGAGAGCGCTCTTCAGGGGATGCTCCGTGATGACTTTGATGATATGCGCTGAGAAGTAGGGATGAAGCTTTCTCGCGGTAAGGACCAAGGCCAATGCGACCTTCTCGATTGGTCGATACCGGAGCTCGGCGGGAAGCATCGTATGGCTCACAAAATAGACAGGTCGCTCTACCTTTGCTTCTTCCACTACCAGGACCCCGCTTACGGCGTTCTCCGTGACTGCGAGATACACGCCAAGCTCGGCGCCATCTTTTGGTGCCGCTAGGATCGGCGGGCTCGCAAGATAGTCTTTGATCTTCTGAAAGGCGCGCTCGCAATTTTCATCCCAGCAAATGCTTGCTCCTTTTCGCAGCAGCTCGAAAAGAGGTCGGCAATTGTCTGAGGATTTGGATATAAACCGGTTGAGCGCGGCGATTCGTCCGCTCAATCTCTGGACTTCTTGCCGGGTTCTTGGTGCGGGCATTTCGACAAGTGCTCGGATTTGCCCAGGGTCGGCCTCGATCCCCCTGTGGGTGACCAGGTACCCGAGGAATTTCCCCGACGTCACTCCGAATGCGCACTTCACCGGGTTCAGCCTCATTCGGTACTTTCTCAGTATCTCGAAGGTTTCGCGGAGGTCGGCTACATGCCCTCCTCGCTCTTGACTTTTGACCAGAAGGTCGTCAACATACACCTCGACATTTCTGCCGATCTGATTTTTAAACATTTGAGTGACTAACCTTTGGTAGGTCGCTCCAGCGTTCTTGAGTCCGAAGGGCATCACTTGATAGCAGTACAGCTTCTGATAGCCCGCTCCGGAGTAGAAAGCGGTCTTCTCTTGATCCTCGGGATGGAGGGGTATTTGGTTGTACCCTGAGTATCCATCCATGAATGACAGAGCTCGGAACCCGACAGCTGCGTCGACCAGTGCGCCGATTCTCGGAAGAGGAAATCCGTCCTTCGGGCATGCCTTGTTGAGGTCGGAGAAGTCAATGCACACCCTGACCGCTCCGCTCTTCTTAGGCACCGCCACGATATTGGAGATCCACTCAGGGAAGTGCGCCTCGCGGATGAAGCCGGCTCGCTCCAGCTTATCTATCTCCGCTGCCACTGCTACGGACTTTGCAGCAGGTATGTGCCGAGCTTTCTGTTTGACCGGCGGGAACTCCTTCATGGTGTGCAGACGATGACAGGCGACCTCCGGGTCAATCCCTGGCATGTCCGCGAAGCTCCAGGCAAATACGTCGCGGTATTCCCTGAGCAAGCTGGTTATGGCTTGGACCTCGCCCTCGGTTAACGAGGTCCCAAGACTAACAATTCTTGGCCCTTCTTTGCCGCCAATATCGATCTCTTGAAGTGCTTCGGCAACCGGAAAACTACCTCTCTTGGGGGTTGTTAGGCGGCCTTCCTCCAACTTAAGATCCACACCGCTCCCACCCGAAGATGGAGTAGGGGACTTAAACGAAGAGGCCCCCAACGGGCTCCCCAGGAGCTTGCTTGTACCGGGCGGTAATTGCTAGGAGGGTGCGGGCCTCTTGGCCTCGGCGACCTCCACGTCCATGAGGTGAGGAGCATCCTGCTCGCATCTGGTTGCGGCTACCTGATCTCCCCGAATGACCACGACCCCACCCGTGGTTGGGAATTTGAGGGCCTGATGGTTGGGTGAAGATACTGCCTTCATCTGCCTTAGCCAAGGCCGCCCAAGAATGGCGTTAAAGGCCGAACTCCCGTCGACTACCGCGAAGCGGACTTGGCGAGCTTCCGGGCCCGCTGTCACGGTGAGGGTTATCTCTCCCGCTACTTTAGCGACCTCACCGGTGAATCCGCTGAGGGAGCTCGTCGAGGGAGACAAGTCGGCAAGTCTCAAACCCATTCGTAGGTAGGCCGACAGAAAGAGGATGTCAACGGCGCTCCCTGAATCCACCAGAGCTCGCCTTACCTCGATGTTTGCCATCATCAGGCGTATGACGAGGGGGTCATTGTGGGGCGCGACAACCCCAGCCATGTCATCCTCCGAAAACCATAGGAAATCGCGGGCTTCTGCCCTCGGCGCTTGAAGTAAAGTAGGAGTTAGCGAGACAGAAAATACCTTCTGCGCCCGCTCCATCTCCCTTACTCGTCGGCGGGCTTCATTACTTGATCTGGGGCCGCTCAGCCGCCCGCTAATGGTGTGGCAGATCGCCGGTCCTCCCGGGGGAGGAGGAGGTAAGGCGGGCTCCGCGAGTCCTGGGCGATCTCCCTCCCGAGGTGCTCGCTCTGGAATCACTTCGAACCTCCTCGGGAGCGAGATGAACTGGCTCAAGTGTCCCAAGGTGACCAAATCCTCCAGGTGGTTTTTCAGAGCCCGGCATCTATTAGTGTGATGCCCCGGGCTTCGATGAAAAGCGCACCGCCGCGAGTTGTCGGTCGAGCCAGGTTCTCCGACCTGTAGGGGTGGCGGGTACTGGAAGAAAGGCTCATTCCGAATCTGATGGAAAATTTGCCCCGGCGAGTGGGTCAGCACGGTGAAGTCCCGCTCCCCGGGTCCCGGAGGCAGGCGCCAGTTTGCTGGCCTTCCAGCGACCACCGCGGGAGCTTCAGCGGACGGTATTGCAGGAGCTGCGGACGGTCCGGGCAATGGTATCGAAAGTGGCACCTCCCTCCTCTCCACGGCCTTAACGACAAGAGGTCGCAAAGCCGGAGGAGGTCGCTGCTCTACTGCCTTTCCCTTCCGATCTAGCACTGCATCCTCGAGCTTGATGTGCTGCTGGACCAGGGCGAATAGTTCGACCATTGTGCGAGGGTCCTTGATTACTAAGGCGTCATGAAGCTTGCCCCCCTCGGGGAGGGCGCTTCTGAAGGCGCTCACCGCGGTACGATCCTGGCCCGCCGCGTCTTCCAGAGCGAGGTAAGCGCTTCGGAATCGCGTTGCGAAGCATCGGAGCGTTTCGCGAGCTCCCATGGCCAGAGTAAACAGAGATTCGATCCTCTTCGGGGGCTGCCTGTTGCAGCGATACTGCTCCAGGAATAGCCTAGAGAGAGTTGGAAAGTTGGGGATCACGCCGGACGGCAGCTTGTGGAACCAATTCAATGCCGATCCGGTCAGACTGCTTGGAAACGCGCGACACAAGACATGGTCCTGGTCCCGGAAAAATAGAAGTTTCCTGTAGGCCAAGAGATGGTCGACGGGATCTTGCGATCCGTCAAACAATACAAACTTCGGGGGGGTCCAGTGGTGCGGAAAACCCCCTTGATGGACCTCGCTGGTGAAAGGCGAGCTTCCTCCGTGGGCGGCGAGGTCCTCCAGTAAATCCACTGGCGCACTAGGTCGCTGCCAGTGCCCGGGGAGAAATCCCAAAGGCGGCTGCGCAGGTCCTAGGCGCTCGTGCGCACTCCCTCTAGGAAGGGTCGGATCCACCCCACGGCGACCCTCGGGAGCCACCAATCGGCGGCCTCCTGGCTGCTCGCGCGCGGATCCCTTCAGCGAGGCGGTTGGTCTGTGGGAGGCCGTCACCTCTCGAGGTTCGGAAGGTAGAGTCACCGCGGGCTCTTTCCCTCGTCGCCGATGGCGCGGGTCGCGATCCCTCTCTTGAGACCTCGCCTCCGATCCGTCAGAGTCGACGCTCTGGCTACGTCGGCGAGGGATGGTCGCGCGCGAGGTCGCCTGGTTGCTGGACCGCTGGGTTACCAGCTTCTGTAACCTTGTGAGCGGGGTCTCCTTCGCTCCACGCACGGCCGTCCTCTCAACCGGGGGTTTCGGTCGGGAAGTTCGCCGTGCTGGGACGGTCGTGGGCAGACGCGACGAGACGGGAGGTCGCGCGGGGGACGCAGGCCTCGAAGGTCCTGACCGCCGGCTAGCCACCGGAGCCTGACGCAAGCGCGTCAACTCCTCCATCATCGCCCGCTGGGTGGCCAACATCTCCAACAGGAGCTGGTCACTGAGCGGGACAAAGGGCTGGGGAGTCTCAGCGGGGGGTTCGCTGTGCACAGACCCCATACGGGCCCTCGCCCGCCTACGCCCCCTTGTCGCCGGAGCCATCTTTGGGGTTTCTAAGGCCGTCGACGCACAGCCGTATGGTCGTGAGCGTTCTCACAGGAACCAGTCGAAATCTCACAGACGGCGCCAAATGTTTGGGGGATTTTTCCTGGTCCTTGCGAGCCACCTGTAAGATCAAGAAAAAAAGAAACGTGAGAACGGCTGGCTCCCTTAGGAGCGCAGACCCTCCGACGCTCAAGTCAGTTATGGTAACACAACGGAGAGCTGTTGTATACCAAAGTGGTAGTGAAAGGGATTTCGAACCTCTACTTTGGAGCCTGGGGGTGTGCATTTATAGACATGGGCGACCTATCGAGCTATGACGCGTGGAGGCTCTTTCCGGCACCTTCTAGGCCCCCACGTTCTAGCCTTCAATAGTTTCTGACAGTTCTTGGAACTTGGATCCCTGACATTCTTTGTCGTCTAGCTCTTCTGACGCAGTAGTGGGGAACAGCAGCTGCTATTCTGTTGCCGCCATAGGGATCTTTCAGAATGTTCAAGTCCAGGAGGTCTCAAACCGACTCTGACTGGCTTCCATGGACTGCAATCGTCCACGTAGCTTCAGTGGGTTCTCGACACCTGGCAATCTCAGGGAAAAAGCAAAGGCCAGCTTGCCCAATACCGCTCCGTCCTTTCGCCCATATTTATCAAGAGTTGGACCTCGCGGGAGCAACCTCTTCGATAAACAGGGGTCTAGGCGAGCTTCTGGGCGAGCTTCTGAGCGAGTTTGGGCGAACTCCTGGGCGAGCTAGGCGAGCTCCTGAGCGAGCTAGGCGAGCTCCTGAGTGAGCATGGCGTGCTCCTAAATGAGCTTGGGCGAGCTCCTATGCAAGCTAGGCGGGCTCATTAGTGAACATGGCGAGCTATTGGGCGAGCTAGGCGAGCTCCTGAGCGAGCATGGCGAGCTCCTGGACGAGCTAGGCGAGCTCCTGAGCGAGCGTTTCGAGCTCCTGGACGAGCTAAGCGAGCTCCTGAGCGAGCATGACGAGCTCCTGGACGAGCTTGGGCGATCTCCTTCGCGCTCTTTGTCTAAGCCATTTGTCGAATATGGGCGAGTATGGCGAGCTCCTGGATGAGCTTGGGCGAGCTCCTTCGCGCTCTTTGTCTAAGCCATTTATCGAATTTGGGCGAGTATGGCGAGCTCCTGGATGAGCTTGGGCGAGCTCCTTCGCGCTCTTTGTCTAAGCCATTTATCGAATTTGGGCGTGCTTCTGTGGGGGACTAGAGGTGTGAGCTGTACTCAGATACAAGGTGTCCATCCCGCTCCATGTGAAGGCGAGCCCCTGACGATGGTTCCAACTCCTGGGCGGGCTATCCAAGATATGTGGTTTTTGATTACCCCCAACAGATTGTACGAATGAATTTGAATGGATCGTGCGAATGAATTAGAATGGATCGTACGAATGAACTAGAATGGATCGTACGAATGAATTTGAATGGAACGTGCGAATGAATTAGAATGGATCGTATTAATGAACTAGAATGGATCATACGAATGAAGTAGAATGGATACATTCGTGCGAATGAATTAGGATGGATCGTACGAATGAATTAGAATGATCGTACGAATGAACTAGAATGGATCGTACGAATGAATTAGAATAGATCGTACGAATGAATTAGAATGGATACATTTGTGCGAATGAATTAGAATCGATCGTACGAATGAATTAGAATGGATTGTGCGAATAAATTAGAATGGATCGTGCGAATGAATTAGAATAGATTGTGCGAATAAATTAGATAGGATTGTACGAATTAATTAGAATGGATCGTGCGAATGAATTAGAATGGATCGTAAGAATGAATTAGAATGGATCGTATGAATGAATTCGAATGGATCGTGCGAATGAATTAGAATAGATCGTACGAATGAATTAGACTGGATACATTCGTACGAATGAATTAGAATGGATCGTACGAATGAATTAGAATGGATCGTGTGAATGAATTAGAATGGATCGTACGAATGAATTAGAATGGATACATTCATGCGAATGAATTAGAATGGATCGTACGAATGAATTAGATTGTATCGTACAAATGAATTAGAATGGATCGTGCGAATGAATTAGAATGGATCGTACGAATGAATTAGAATGGATCATACGAATGAATTAGAATGGATACATTCGTGCGAATGAATTAGAATGGATCGTACGAATGAATTAGAATGGATCGTGCGAATGAATTAGAATGGATCGTACGAATGAATTAGATTGGATCGTATTAATGAATTAGAATGGATCGTACGAATGAATTAGAATAGATCGTACGAATGAATTAGAATGGATACATTCGTGCGAATGAATTAGAATGGATCGTACGAATGAATTAGAATGGATCGTACGAATGAAGTAGAATGGATACATTCGTGCGAATGAATTAGAATGGATCGTACGAATGAATTAGAATGGATACATTCGTGTAAATGAATTAGAATGGATCGTACGAATGAGTAAGAAAGGATCGTACGAATGAAATAGAATGGATCGTACGAATGAATTTGAATGAATTAGAATGAATTAGAATGGATCGTGCGAATGAATTAGAATGGATCGTATGAATGAATTAGAATGGATCGTGCGAATGAATTAGAATGGATCGTACGAATGAATTAGAATGGATCGTATGAATGAACTAGAATGGATCGTACGAATGAAGTAGATACAATCTAATTCATTCGCACGATCCATTCTAATTCATTCGTACAATCCATTCTAATTCATTCGCACGAATGTATCCATTCTAATTCATTCGTTCGATCTATTCTAATTCATTCGCAAGATCCATTCTAATTCATTCATACGATCCATTCTAATTCATTCGTACGATCCATTCTAATTCATTCGCACGATCCATTCTAATTCGTTCGTACGATCCATTCTAATTCATTCGTACGATCCATTCTAATTCATTCGTACGATCCATTCTAATTCATTCGCACGATCTATTCTAATTCATTCATATGATCCATTCTAATTCATTCGCACGATCCATTCTAATTCATTCGTACGATCCATTCTAATTCATTCGCACGAATGTATCCATTCTAATTCATTCGTACGATCTATTCTAATTCAGTCTTATGATCGATTCTAATTCATTCGTACGATCCATTCTAATTCATTTGCACGATCCAATCTAATTCATTCGTACGATCCATTCTAATTCATTCGTACGATCCATTCTAATTAATTCGCACGATCCATTCTAATTCATTCGTACAATCCATTCTAATTCTTTCGCACGAATGTATCCATTCTAATTCATTCGTACGATCCATTCTAATTCATTTGTACGATCTATTCTAATTCATTCGTACGATCCATTCTAATTCATTCGCATGATCCATTCTAATTCATTCGTACGATACAATCTAATTTATACGTATGATCCATTCTAATTCAGTCGTACAATCCTTTCTAATTCATTCGTACGAACCATTCTAATGGATCGTACGAATGAATTAGAATGGATACATTCGTGCGAATGAATTAGAATAGATCGTATGAATGAACTGGAATAGATAGTTTCGTGCGATCCATTCTAATTCATTCGTACGATCCATTCTAATTCATTTGTACGATACATTCTAATTCATTCGTACGATACAATCTAATTCATTCGAACGATCCATTCTAATTCATTCGTGTGATCCATTCTAATTCATTCTAGTTCATTCTAATGGATTGTGGTAATGAATTAGATTGTATCGTATGAATTAGAATTAATCGTTTGTATAATACAAATTAGAATGAATGATTACAAATTCATTCGTAAGAATGAATTCATTCTAAGATCCAATCTAATTCATTCGCACGAATGGATCGTGCGAATAAATTAGAATGGATCGTACGAATGAAGTAGAATGGATACATTTGTGCAAATGAATTAGAATGGATTGTACGAATGAATTAGAATGGATCGTGCGAATGAATTAGAATGGATCGTACGAATGAATTAGAATAGATCGTACGAATGAATTAGATTGGATCGTGCGAATGAATTAGAATGGATCGTACGAATGAATTAGAATCAATCGTACGACTGAATTAGAATAGATCGTACGAATGAATTAGAATGGATACATTCGTGCGAATGAATTAGAATGGATCATACGAATGAATTAGAATGGATCGTGCGAATGAATTAGAATGGATTATATGAATAAATTAGAATTGATCGTGCGAATGAATTAGAATGGATCATGCGAATGAATTAGAATGGATCATACGAATGAATTAGAATGGATTGTACGACTGAATTAGAATGGATCATATGAATGAATTAGATTGGATCATGCGAATGAATTAGAATGGATCGTACGAATGAATTAGAATGAATACATTCTTACGAATGAATTTGTATGGTTCGTATGAATGAATTAGAATGGATCGTACGACTGAATTAGAATGGATCGTACGAATGAATTAGAATGGATCCATTCACTCGTACAATCCATTCTAATTCATTCGTACAATCTATTCTTATTCATTCGTACGATCCATTCTAATTCATTCGTACGATCCATTCTAATTCATTCGCACGAATGTAGCCATTCTAATTCATTCGTACGATCTATTCTAATTCATTCCCACGAATGTATCCATTCTACTTCATTCGTACAAATTAGGATGGATCGTACGAATGAATTAGAATGGATCGTACGAATGTATAGAATTAGAATGGATCGCACGAATGTATCCATTCTAATTCATTCGTACGATCCATTCTAATTCATTCGCACGAATATATCCATTCTAATTCATTCGCACAATCTATTCTAATTCAATCGTATGATCCATTCTAATTCATTCGTACGATCCATTCTAATTCATTCGCACGATCCAATCTAATTCATTCGTACGATCCATTCTTATTCATTCGTACGATCCATTCTAATTCATTCGCACGATCCATTCTAATTCATTCGTACGATTCATTCTAATTCATTCGCACGAATGTATCCATTCTAATTCATTCGTACGATACAATCCATTCTAATTCATTCGCACGATCCATTCTAATTCATTCGTACGATCTATTCTAATTCATTCGTACGATCCATTCTAATTCATTCGCACGATCCATTCTAATTCATTCGTACGATCAATTCTAATTCATTCGTACGATACAATCTAATTCATACGCACGATCCATTCTAATTCATTCGCACGAATGTATCCATTCTAATTCATTCGTATGATCTATTCTAATTCATTCGCATGATCCATTCTAAGCACGAATGTATCCATTCTAATTCATTCGTACGATCCATTCTAATTCATTCGCACGAATGTATCCATTCTAATTCATTCGTACGACCCATTCTAATTCATTCGTACGATCTGTTCTAATTCATTCCTACGATCCATTCTAATTCATTCTTACGATCCATTCTAATTCATTCGTACGATCCAATCTAATTCATTCACACGATCCATTCTAATTCATTCGTACAATCCATTCTAATTCATTCACACGAATGTATCCATTCTAATTCATTCGTACGATCTATTCTAATTCATTCGTACGATCCATTCTAATTCATTCATACGATCCATTCTAATTCATTCGTACGATCCATTCTAATTCATTCGCACGATCCATTCTAATTCATTCGTACGATACAATCTAATTCATTCGTACGATCCATTCTAATTCATTCGTACGATCCATTCTAATTCATTCGTACGAACCATACAAATTCATTCGTAAGAATGAATTCATTCTAATTCATTCGTATGATCCATTCTAATTCATTCGCATGATCCAATCTAATTCATTCGTATGATCCATTCTAATTCAGTCGTACAATCCATTCTAATTCATTCGTACGATCCATTCTAATTCATTCGCACGATCCATTCTAATTCATTCGCACGATCCATTCAAATTCATTCGTACAATCCATTCTATTTCATTCATACGATCCATTCTAATTCATTTGTACGATCCATTCTAATTCATTCGTATGATCCATTCTAATTCATTCATTAGAATGGATCGTGCGAAGGAATTAGAATGGATACATTCGTGCGAATGAATTGAATGGATCGTACGAATGAATTAGAATGGATCGTACGAATGAATTAGAATAGGTCGTACGAATGAATTAGAGTGGATACATTCGTGCGAATGAATTAGAATGGATCGTACGAATGAATTAGAATGGATCGTGTGAATGAATTAGATTGGATCGTGCGAATGAATTAGAATGGATCATTCTAATTCATTCGTACGATCCATTCTAATTCATTCATACGATCTATTCAAATTCATTCGTACGATCTATTCTAATTCATTCGTATGATCCATTCTAATTCATTCGCACGATACAATCTAATTCATTCGTATGATCCATTCTAATTCATTCGCACGATCCATTCTAATTCATTCGTACGATACAATCTAATTCATTCGTACGATCCATTCTAATTCTTTCGTACGATACAATCTAATTCATTCGTACGATCCATTCTAATTCATTCACACGAATGTATCCATTCTAATTCATTCATACGATCCATTCTAATTCATCAACACGATCCATTCTAATTCATTTGTATGATCCATTCTTACTCATTCGTACGATTCATTCTAATTCATTCGCACGAATGTATCCACTCTAATTCATTCGCACGATCCATTCTAATTCATTCGCACGATCCATTGTAATTCATTCATACGATCCATTCTAATTCATTCATACAATCCATTCTAATTCTTTCGCACGAATGTATCCATTCTAATTCATTCGTACGATCTATTCTAATTCATTCGCACGATCCATTCTAATTCATTCGTACGATCCATTCTAATTCATTCGCACGAATGTATCCATTATAATTCATTTGTACGATCTATTCTAATTCATTCGTACGATCCATTCTAAGTCATTCGTACGATCCATTCTATTTCATTCGTACGATCCATTCTAGTTCATTCGTACGATCCATTCTAATGCATTCGCACGATCCATTCAAAATCATTTGTTTGATCCATTCTATTTCATTCGTACGATTCATTCTTACTCATTCGTGCGATCCATTCTAATTCATTCGCACGAATGTATCCATTCTAATTCATTCGTACGATCCATTCTAATTCATTCGCACGAATGCGAATGAATTAGAATGGATCGTACGAATGAATTAGAATGGATCGTACGAATAAATTAGATTGTATCGTACGGATCGTACGAATGAATTAGAATGGATCTAGAATGGATACATTCGTTCGAATGAATTAGAATGGATCGTACAAATGAATTAGAATGGATCGTGCGAATGAATTAGAATGGATCTTATGAATGAATTAGAATGGATCGTGCGAATGAATTAGAATAGATCGTACAAATGAATTAGAATGGACCGTACGAATGAATTAGAATGGATTGTACGACTGAATTAGAATGGATCATACGAATGAATTAGATTGTATCGTACGAATGAATTAGAATGGATCGTGCGAATGAATTCGAATGGATCGTACGAATGAATTAGAATGGATTGTATGATCATACGAATGAATTAGAATGGATCGTACGAATGAATTTGAATGGCTCATACGAATGAATTAGAATGGATCGTACGAATGAATTAGAATGGATCGTGCGAATGAATTAGAATGGATCGTATGAATGAATTAGAATGGATTGTATGAATGAATTAGAATGGATCATGCGAATGAATTAGAATAGATCGTACGAATGAATTAGAATGGATCGTATGAATGAATTAGAATGGATCGTGCGAATGAATTAGAATAGATCGTACGAATGAATTAGAATGGATACATTCGTGCGAATGAATTAGAATGGATCGTACGAATGAATTAGAATGGATCGTGCGAATGAATTAGAATGGATCATATGAATGAATTAGAATTGATCGTGCGAATGAATTAGAATGGATCATATGAATGAATTAGAATTGATCGTGCGAATGAATTAGAATGGATCGTGCGAATCCATTCTAATTCATTCGCACGATCCATTCTAATTCATTCGCACGATCCATTCTAATTCATTCGTACGATCCATTCTAATTCATTTGCACGAATGTATCCATTCTAATTCATTCGCACGATCCATTCTAATTCATTCGTACGATCAATTCTAATTCATTCATACGATTCATTCATACGATCCATTCTAATCCATTCTTATTCATTCTTACGATCCATTCAAATTCATATGATCGTACGAATGTATCCATTCTAATCCATTCGGTCGTATCGTACGAATGAATTAAAATGAATTAGATTGGATCTTATGAATGAATTAGAATGAATTAGAATGGATCGTATGAATGAATTAGAATGGATCGTGCGAATGAATTAGAATAGATCATACGAATGAATTAGAATGGATACATTCGTGCGAATGAATTAGAATGAATCGTACGAATGAATTAGAATGGATCATGCGAATGAATTAGAATGGATCGTACGAATGAATTAGAATGGATCGTACGAATGAATTAGAATGGATCGTACGAATGAATTAGATTGGATCGTACGAATGAATTAGAATGGATGTTGCGAATGAATTAGAATGGATCATACGAATGAATTAGAATGGATCGTACGAATGAATTTGAATGGATCGTAAGAATGAATTAGAATGGATTGTATGATCGTACGAATGAATTAGAATGGATCGTATGGATGAATTAGAATGGTTCGTACGAATGAATTAGAATAGATCGTACGAATGAATTAGAATGGATCGTACGAATGAATTAGAATGGATCGTGCGAATGAATTAGAATTGATCGTACGAATGAATTATAATGGATCGTGCGAATGAATTAGAATGGATCGTGCGAATGAATTAGATTGTATCGTACGAATGAATTAGAATGGATCGTACGAATGAACTAGAATGGATCGTACGAATGAAGTAGAATGGATACATTCGCACGATCCATTGTAATTCATTCGCACGAATGTATCCATTCTAATTCATTCGTACGATCCATTCTAATTCATTCGCACGAATGTATCCATTCTAATTCATTCGTACGATCTATTCTAATTCATTCGCACGATCCATTCTAATTCATTGGTACGATCCATTCTAATTCATTCGTACGATACAATCTAATTCATTCGCACGATCCATTCTAATTCATTCGCACGATCCATTCTAATTCATTCGCACGATCCATTATAATTCATTCGTACGATCCATTCTAATTCATTCGTACGAACCATTCTAATTCATTGGTATGTATCCATTCTAATTCATTCGTACGATCTTTTCTAATTCATTCGCACGATCCATTCTAATTCATTCATACAATCCATTCTAATTCATTCATACGATCCATTCTAATTTATTCGCACGATCCATTCTAATTCATTCGTACGATCCATTCTAATTCATTCGTATGAGCCATTCAAATTCATTCTTACGATCCATTCTAATTCATTCGTACGATCTATTCTAATTCATTCGCACGATCCATTCTAATTCATTCATACAATCCATTCTAATTCATTCATACGATCCATTCTAATTTATTCGCACGATCCATTCTAATTCATTCGTACGATCCATTCTAATTCATTCGTATGAGCCATTCAAATTCATTCTTACGATCCATTCTAATTCATTCGTATGATCATACAATCCATTCTAATTCATTCGTACGATCCATTCGAATTCATTCGTACGATCCATTCTAATTCATTCATACGATCCATTCTAATACATTCTAATCCATTTGTACGATACGATACATTCTATTTCATTCGCACAATCCATTCTAATTTATTGGCACGAATGTATCCATTCTAATTCATTCGCACGATCCATTCTAATTCATTCATACGATCCATTCTAATTCATTCGCACGAATTAGAATCCATTCGTACGATCCATTCTAGAATGAATTAGAATAGATCATACGAATGAATTAGAATCGATCGTACGACTGAATTAGAATCGATCGTACGAATGAATTAGAATGGATACATTCGTGCGAATGAATTAGAATGAATCGTACGAATGAATTAGAATGGATCGTGCGAATGAATTAGAATGGATCGTATGAATGAATTAGAATGGATCGTACGAATGAATTAGAATAGATTGTACGACTGAATTAGAATGGATCATATGAATGAATTAGAATGGATACATTCGTGCGAATGAATTAGAATGGATCGTACGAATGAATTAGAATGGATCGTGCGAATGAATTAGAATGGATCGTATGAATCAATTAGAATGGATCGTACGAATGAATTAGAATAGATTGTACGACTGAATTAGAATGGATCATATGAATGAATTAGATTGTATCGTAGGAATGAATTAGAATGGATCGTGCGAATGAATTAGAATGGATCATATGAATGAATTAGAATTGATCGTGCGAATGAATTAGAATGGATCATGCGAATGAATTAGAATGGATCGTACGAATGAATTAGAATGGATCGTACGAATGAATTAGAATAGATCATACGAATAAATTAGATTGTATCGTACGAATGAATTAGAATGGATCTTACGAATGAATTAGAATGGATACATTCGTGCGAATGAAGTAGAATGGATCGTACGAATGAGTAAGAATAGATCGTACGAATGAAATAGAATGGATCATACGAATGAATTTGAATGGATCGTGCGAATGAATTAGAATGGATCGTATGAATGAACTGGAATGGATCGTACGAATGAAGTAGAATGGATACATTCGTGCGAATGAATTAGAATGGATCGTACGAATGAATTAGAATGATCGTACGAATGAACTAGAATGGATCGTACGAATGAATTAGAATAGATCGTACGAATGAATTAGAATGGATATATTTGTGCGAATGAATTAGAATCGATCGTATGAATGAATTAGAATGGATTGTGCGAATAAATTAGAATGGATCGTATGAATGAATTAGAATGGATCGTGCGAATGAATTAGAATGGATCGTACGAATGAATTAGAATGGATCGTACGAATGAATTAGAATGGATTGTACGAATGAATTAGAATAGATCGTACGAATGAATTAGAATGGATACATTCGTGCGAATGAATTAGAATGGATCGTACGAATGAATTAGAATGGATCGTGCGAATGAATTAGAATGAATCGTACGAATGAATTAGAATGGATCGTGCGAATGAATTAGAATGGATCGTGCGAATGAATTAGAATGGATCGTGCGAATGAATTAGAATAGATTATACGAATGAATTAGAATGGATCATACGAATGAATTAGATTGGATCGTGCGAATGAATTAGAATGGATCGTACGAATGAATTAGAATGGATCGTACGAATGAATTAGAATAGATCTTACGAATGAATTAGAATGGATACATTCGTGCGAATGAATTAGAATGGATCGTACGAATGAATTAGAATGGATCGTGTGAATGAATTAGATTGTATCGTACGAATGAATTAGAATGGATCGTGCGAATGAATTAGAATGGATCGTATGAATGAATTAGAATGGATCGTGCAAATGAATTTGAATGGATCGTGCGAATGAATTAGAATGGATCGTGCGAATGAATTAGATTGTATCGTACGAATGAATTAGAATGGATCGTACGAATGAACTAGAATGGATCGTACGAATGAAGTAGAATGGATACATTCGCATGATCCATTGTAATTCATTCGCATGAATGTATCCATTCTAATTCATTCGTACGATCCATTCTAATTCATTCGCACGAATGTATCCATTCTAATTCATTCGCACGATCTATTCTAATTCATTCATACGATCCTTTCTAATTCATACGCACGATCCATTCTAATTCATTCGTACGATACAATCTAATTCATTCGTATGATCCATTCTAATTCAGTCGTACAATCCATTCTAATTCATTCGTACGATCCATTCTAATTCATTTGTACGATCTATTCTAATTCATTCGCACGATCCATTCTAATTCATTCATAAGATCCATTCTAATTCATTCGTACGATCCATTCTAATTCATTCGCATGATCCATTCTAATTCATTCGTATGATCCATTCTAATTCATTCGTACGATCCATTCTAATTCATTCGCATGATCCATTCTAATTCACTCGTACGATCCATTCTAATTTATTTGCACGAATGTATCCATTCTAATTCATTCGTACGATCTATTCTAATTCATTCGCATGATCCATTCTAATTCATTCATACAATCCATTCTAATTCATTCATACGATCCATTCTAATCCATTCGCACGATCCATTCTAATTCATTCGTACGATCCATTCAAATTCATTCGTATGAGCCATTCAAATTCATTCGTACGATCCATTCTAATTCATTCGTATGATCATACAATCCATTCTAATTCATTCGTATGATCCATTCGAATTTATTCGCACGATCCATTCTAATTCATTCGTACGATACAATCTAATTCATTCGTACGATCCATTCTAATTCATTCGTACGATCCATTCTAATTCATTCGTACTATCCATTCTAATTCATTCGCACGATCCATTCTAAGTAGAATAGATCGTATGAATGAATTAGAATGGATCATACGATTGAATTTGAATGGATCGTACGAATGAATTAGATTGTATCGTACGAATGAATTAGAATGGATCGTGCGAATGAATTAGAATGGATCGTACGAAAGAATTAGAATGGATCGTATGAATGA
Source organism: Chamaelirium japonicum (assembly GCA_947650365.1). Lineage (NCBI taxonomy): Eukaryota > Viridiplantae > Streptophyta > Magnoliopsida > Liliales > Melanthiaceae > Chamaelirium > Chamaelirium japonicum. The sequence continues at coordinate 28,289,779 of OX393556.1, forward strand.
ATTAGAATGGATCATGTGAATGAATTAGAATTGATATATTCGTGCGAATGAATTAGAATGGATCATGCGAATGAATTAGAATGGATCGCACGATTGAATTAGAATTGATCGTACGAATGAATTAGATTGAATCGTGCGAATGAATTAGAATGGATCGTACGAATGAATTAGAATGGATCGTACGAATGAATTAGAATAGATTGTACGAATGAATTAGAATGGATACATTCGTGCGAATAAATTAGAATGGATCGTACGAATGAATTAGAATAGATCGTGCGAATGAATTAGAATGGATCGTGCGAATGAATTAGAATGGATCGTACGAATGAATTAGATTGGATTGTGCGAATGAATTAGATTGTATCGTACGAATGAATTAGAATGGATTGTACGACTGAATTAGAATGGATCATACGAATGAATTAGATTGTATCGTACAAATGAATTAGAATGGATCGTGCGAATGGATTGAAATGGATAGTATGAATGAATTAGAATGGATCGTACGAATGAATTAGAATGGATCGTACGAATGATTTAGATTGTACGATCCATTGTAATTCATTCGTACAATCCATTCTAATCAATTCTAATTCATTCATATGATCCATTCTAATTCATTCGCACGATCCATTCTAATTCATTCGTACGATCCATTCTTATTCATTCGTACGATCCATTCTAATTCATTCGCACGATCCATTCTAATTCATTCGTACGATTCATTCTAATTCATTCGCACGAATGTATCCATTCTAATTCATTCGTACGATACAATCCATTCTAATTCATTCGCACGATCCATTCTAATTCATTCGTACGATCTATTCTAATTCATTCGTACGATCCATTCTAATTCATTCGCACGATCCATTCTAATTCATTCGTACGATCAATTCTAATTCATTCGTACGATACAATCTAATTCATACCCACGATCCATTCTAATTCATTCGCACGAATGTATCCATTCTAATTCATTCGTACGATCTATTCTAATTCATTCGCATGATCCATTCTAAGCACGAATGTATCCATTCTAATTCATTCGTACGATCCATTCTAATTCATTCGCACGATTGTATCCATTCTAATTCATTCGTACGACCCATTCTAATTCATTCGTATGATCTGTTCTAATTCATTCCTTCGATCCATTCTAATTCATTCTTACGATCCATTCTAATTCATTCGTACGATCCAATCTAATTCATTCACACGATCCATTCTAATTCATTCGTACAATCCATTCTAATTCATTCGCACGAATGTATCCATTCTAATTCATTCGTACGATCCATTCTAATTCATTCGCACGATCCATTCTAATTCATTCGTACGATACAATCTAATTCATTCGTACGATCCAATCTAATTCATTCACACGATCCATTCTAATTCATTCGTACAATCCATTCTAATTCATTCGCACGAATGTATCCATTCTAATTCATTCGTACGATCCATTCTAATTCATTCGCACGATCCATTCTAATTCATTCGTACGATACAATCTAATTCATTCGTACGATCCATTCTAATTCATTCGTACGATCCATTCTAATTCATTCGTTCGAACCATACAAATTCATTCGTAAGAATGTATTCATTCTAATTCATTCGTATGATCCATTCTAATTCATTCGCATGATCCAATCTAATTCATTCGTATGATCCATTCTAATTCAGTCGTACAATCCATTCTAATTCATTCGTACGATCCATTCTAATTCATTCGCACGATCCATTCTAATTCATTCGCACGATCCATTCAAATTCATTCGTACAATCCATTCTATTTCATTCATACGATCCATTCTAATTCATTCGTACGATCCATTCTAATTCATTCGTACGATCCATTCTAATTCATTCATTAGAATGGATCGTGCGAAGGAATTAGAATGGATAGATTCGTGCGAATGAATTGAATGGATCGTACGAATGAATTAGAATGGATCGTATGAATGAATTAGAATGGATCGTACGAATGAATTAGAATAGGTCGTACGAATGAATTAGAGTGGATACATTCGTGCGAATGAATTAGAATGGATCGTACGAATGAATTAGAATGGATCGTGTGAATGAATTAGATTGGATCGTGCGAATGAATTAGAATGGATCATTCTAATTCATTCGTACGATCCATTCTAATTCATTCATACGATCTATTCTAATTCATTCGTACGATCCATTCTAATTCATTCGTATGATCCATTCTAATTCATTCGCACGATACAATCTAATTCATTCGTATGATCCATTCTAATTCATTCGCACGATCCATTCTAATTCATTCGTACGATACAATCTAATTCATTCGTACGATCCATTCTAATTCTTTCGTACGATACAATCTAATTCATTCGTACGATCCATTCTAATTCATTCACACGAATGTATCCATTCTAATTCATTCATATGATCCATTCTAATTCATCAACACGATCCATTCTAATTCATTTGTATGATCCATTCTTACTCATTTGTACGATTCATTCTAATTCATTCGCACGAATGTATCCACTCTAATTCATTCGCACGATCCATTCTAATTCATTCGCACGATCCATTGTAATTCATTCATACGATCCATTCTAATTCATTCATACAATCCATTCTAATTCTTTCGCACGAATGTATCCATTCTAATTCATTCGTACGATCTATTCTAATTCATTCGCACGATCCATTCTAATTCATTCGTACGATCCATTCTAATTCATTCGCACGAATGTATCCATTATAATTCATTTGTACGATCTATTCTAATTCATTCGTACGATCCATTCTAAGTCATTCGTACGATCCATTCTATTTCATTCGTACGATCCATTCTAGTTCATTCGTACGATCCATTCTAATGCATTCGCACGATCCATTCAAAATCATTTGTTTGATCCATTCTATTTTATTCGTACGATTCATTCTTACTCATTCGTGCGATCCATTCTAATTCATTCGCACGAATGTATCCATTCTAATTCATTCGTACGATCCATTCTAATTCATTCGCACGAATGCGAATGAATTAGAATGGATCGTACGAATGAATTAGAATGGATCGTACGAATAAATTAGATTGTATCGTACGGATCGTACGAATGAATTAGAATTGATCTAGAATGGATACATTCGTTCGAATGAATTAGAATGGATCGTACAAATGAATTAGAATGGATCGTGCGAATGAATTAGAATGGATCTTATGAATGAATTAGAATGGATCGTGCGAATGAATTAGAATAGATCGTACAAATGAATTAGAATGGATCGTACGAATGAATTAGAATGGATTGTACGACTGAATTAGAATGGATCATACGAATGAATTAGATTGTATCGTACGAATGAATTAGAATGGATCGTGCGAATGAATTCGAATGGATCGTACGAATGAATTAGAATGGATTGTATGATCATACGAATGAATTAGAATGGATCGTACGAATGAATTTGAATGGCTCATACGAATGAATTAGAATGGATCGTACGAATGAATTAGAATGGATCGTGCGAATGAATTAGAATGGATCGTACGAATGAATTAGAATGGATTGTATGAATGAATTAGAATGGATCATGCGAATGAATTAGAATAGATCGTACGAATGAATTAGAATGGATCGTATGAATGAATTAGAATGGATCGTGCGAATGAATTAGAATAGATCGTACGAATGAATTAGAATGGATACATTCGTGCGAATGAATTAGAATGGATCGTACGAATGAATTAGAATGGATCGTGCGAATGAATTAGAATGGATCATATGAATGAATTAGAATTGATCATGCGAATGAATTAGAATGGATCATATGAATGAATTAGAATTGATCGTGCGAATGAATTAGAATGGATCGTGCGAATCCATTCTAATTCATTCGCACGATCCATTCTAATTCATTCGTACGATCCATTCTAATTCATTTCCACGAATGTATCCATTCTAATTCATTCGCACGATCCATTCTAATTCATTCGTACGATCAATTCTAATTCATTCGTACGATTCATTCATACGATCCATTCTAATCCATTCTTATTCATTCTTACGATCCATTCAAATTCATATGATCGTACGAATGTATCCATTCTAATCCATTCGATCGTATCGTACGAATGAATTAAAATGAATTAGATTGGATCTTATGAATGAATTAGAATGAATTAGAATGGATCGTATGAATGAATTAGAATGGATCGTGCGAATGAATTAGAATAGATCGTACGAATGAATTAGAATGGATACATTCGTGCGAATGAATTAGAATGAATCGTACGAATGAATTAGAATGGATCGTGCGAATGAATTAGAATGGATCGTATGAATGAATTAGAATGGATCGTACGAATGAATTAGATTGGATCGTACGAATGAATTAGAATGGATGTTGCGAATGAATTAGAATGGATCATACGAATGAATTAGAATGGATCGTATGAATGAATTTAAATGGATCGTACGAATGAATTAGAATGGATTGTATGATCGTACGAATGAATTAGAATGGATCGTATGGATGAATTAGAATGGTTCGTACGAATGAATTAGAATGGATCGTACGAATGAATTAGAATGGATCGTACGAATGAATTAGAATGGATCGTGCGAATGAATTAGAATTGATCGTACGAATGAATTATAATGGATCGTGCGAATGAATTAGAATGGATCGTGCGAATGAATTAGATTGTATCGTACGAATGAATTAGAATGGATCGTACGAATGAACTAGAATGGATCGTACGAATGAAGTAGAATGGATACATTCGCACGATCCATTGTAATTCATTCGCACGAATGTATCCATTCTAATTCATTCGTACGATCCATTCTAATTCATTCACACGAATGTATCCATTCTAATTCATTCGTACGATCTATTCTAATTCATTCGCACGATCCATTCTAATTCATTGGTACGATCCATTCTAATTCATTCGTACGATACAATCTAATTCATTCGCACGATCCATTCTAATTCATTCGCACGATCCATTCTAATTCATTCGCACGATCCATTATAATTCATTCGTACGATCCATTCTAATTCATTCGTACGAACCATTCTAATTCATTGGTATGTATCCATTCTAATTCATTCATATGATCTATTCTAATTCATTCGCACGATCCATTCTAATTCATTCATACAATCCATTCTAATTCTTTCATACGATCCATTCTAATTTATTCGCATGATCCATTCTAATTCATTAGTACGATCCATTCTAATTCATTCGTATGAGCCATTCAAATTCATTCTTACGATCCATTCTAATTCATTCGTACGATCTATTCTAATTCATTCGCATGATCCATTCTAATTCATTCATACAATCCATTCTAATTCAGTCATACGATCCATTCTAATTTATTCGCACGATCCATTCTAATTCATTCGTACGATCCATTCTAATTCATTCGTATGAGCCATTCAAATTCATTCTTACGATCCATTCTAATTCATTCGTATGATCATACAATCCATTCTAATTCATTCGTTCGATCCATTCGAATTCATTCGTACGATCCATTCTAATTCATTCATACGATCCATTCTAATACATTCTAATCCATTTGTACGATACGATACATTCTATTTCATTCGCACAATCCATTCTAATTTATTCGCACGAATGTATCCATTCTAATTCATTCGCACGATCCATTCTAATTCATTCATACGATCCATTCTAATTCATTCGCACGAATTAGAATCCATTCGTACGATCCATTCTAGAATGAATTAAAATAGATCATACGAATGAATTAGAATCGATCGTACGACTGAATTAGAATCGATCGTACGAATGAATTAGAATGGATACATTCGTGCGAATGAATTAGAATGGATCGTACGAATGAATTAGAATGGATCGTGCGAATGAATTAGAATGGATCGTATGAATGAATTAGAATGGATCGTACGAATGAATTAGAATAGATTGTACGACTGAATTAGAATGGATCATATGAATGAATTAGAATGGATACATTCGTGCGAATGAATTAGAATGGATCGTACGAATGAATTAGAATGGATCGTGCGAATGAATTAGAATGGATCGTATGAATGAATTAGAATGGATCGTACGAATGAATTAGAATAGATTGTACGACTGAATTAGAATGGATCATATGAATGAATTAGATTGTATCGTAGGAATGAATTAGAATGGATCGTGCGAATGAATTAGAATGGATCATATGAATGAATTAGAATTGATCGTGCGAATGAATTAGAATTGATCGTACGAATGAATTATAATGGATCGTGCGAATGAATTAGAATGGATCGTGCGAATGAATTAGATTGTATCGTACGAATGAATTAGAATGGATCGTACGAATGAACTAGAATGGATCGTACGAATGAAGTAGAATGGATACATTCGCACGATCCATTGTAATTCATTCGCACGAATGTATCCATTCTAATTCATTCGTACGATCCATTCTAATTCATTCACACGAATGTATCCATTCTAATTCATTCGTACGATCTATTCTAATTCATTCGCACGATCCATTCTAATTCATTGGTACGATCCATTCTAATTCATTCGTACGATACAATCTAATTCATTCGCACGATCCATTCTAATTCATTCGCACGATCCATTATAATTCATTCGTACGATCCATTCTAATTCATTCGTACGAACCATTCTAATTCATTGGTATGTATCCATTCTAATTCATTCATATGATCTATTCTAATTCATTCGCACGATCCATTCTAATTCATTCATACAATCCATTCTAATTCTTTCATACGATCCATTCTAATTTATTCGCATGATCCATTCTAATTCATTAGTACGATCCATTCTAATTCATTCGTATGAGCCATTCAAATTCATTCTTACGATCCATTCTAATTCATTCGTACGATCTATTCTAATTCATTCGCATGATCCATTCTAATTCATTCATACAATCCATTCTAATTCATTCATACGATCCATTCTAATTTATTCGCACGATCCATTCTAATTCATTCGTACGATCCATTCTAATTCATTCGTATGAGCCATTCAAATTCATTCTTACGATCCATTCTAATTCATTCGTATGATCATACAATCCATTCTAATTCATTCGTTCGATCCATTCGAATTCATTCGTACGATCCATTCTAATTCATTCATACGATCCATTCTAATACATTCTAATCCATTTGTACGATACGATACATTCTATTTCATTCGCACAATCCATTCTAATTTATTCGCACGAATGTATCCATTCTAATTCATTCGCACGATCCATTCTAATTCATTCATACGATCCATTCTAATTCATTCGCACGAATTAGAATCCATTCGTACGATCCATTCTAGAATGAATTAAAATAGATCATACGAATGAATTAGAATCGATCGTACGACTGAATTAGAATCGATCGTACGAATGAATTAGAATGGATACATTCGTGCGAATGAATTAGAATGGATCGTACGAATGAATTAGAATGGATCGTGCGAATGAATTAGAATGGATCGTATGAATGAATTAGAATGGATCGTACGAATGAATTAGAATAGATTGTACGACTGAATTAGAATGGATCATATGAATGAATTAGAATGGATACATTCGTGCGAATGAATTAGAATGGATCGTACGAATGAATTAGAATGGATCGTGCGAATGAATTAGAATGGATCGTATGAATGAATTAGAATGGATCGTACGAATGAATTAGAATAGATTGTACGACTGAATTAGAATGGATCATATGAATGAATTAGATTGTATCGTAGGAATGAATTAGAATGGATCGTGCGAATGAATTAGAATGGATCATATGAATGAATTAGAATTGATCGTGCGAATGAATTAGAACGGATCATGCGAATGAATTAGAATGGATCGTACGAATGAATTAGAATGGATCGTACGAATGAATTAGAATAGATCATACGAATGAATTAGATTGTATCGTACGAATGAATTAGAATGGATCTTACGAATGAATTAGAATGGATACATTCGTGCGAATAAAGTAGAATGGATCGTACGAATGAGTAAGAATAGATCGTACGAATGAAATAGAATGGATCATACTAATGAATTTGAATGGATCGTGCGAATGAATTAGAATGGATCGTATGAATGAACTAGAATGGATCGTACGAATGAAGTAGAATGGATACATTCGTGCGAATGAATTAGAATGGATCGTACGAATGAATTAGAATGATCGTACGAATGAACTAGAATGGATCGTACGAATGAATTAGAATAGATCGTACGAATGAATTAGAATGGATATATTTGTGCGAATGAATTAGAATCGATCGTATGAATGAATTAGAATGGATTGTGCGAATGAATTAGAATGGATCGTATGAATGAATTAGAATGGATCGTGCGAATGAATTAGAATGGATCGTACGAATGAATTAGAATGGATCGTACGAATGAATTAGAATGGATTGTACGAATGAATTAGAATAGATCGTACGAATGAATTAGAATGGATACATTCGTGCGAATGAATTAGAATGGATCGTACGAATGAATTAGAATGGATCATGCGAATGAATTAGAATGGATCGTACGAATGAATTAGAATGGATCGTGCGAATGAATTAGAATGGATCGTGCGAATGAATTAGAATGGATCGTGCGAATGAATTAGAATAGATTATACGAATGAATTAGAATGGATCATACGAATGAATTAGATTGGATCGTGCGAATGAATTAGAATGGATCGTACGAATGAATTAGAATGGATCGTACGAATGAATTAGAATAGATCTTACAAATGAATTAGAATGGATACATTCGTGCGAATGAATTAGAATGGATCGTACGAATGAATTAGAATGGATCGTGTGAATGAATTAGATTGTATCGTACGAATGAATTAGAATGGATCGTGCGAATGAATTAGAATGGATCGTATGAATGAATTAGAATGGATCATGCGAATGAATTTGAATGGATCGTGCGAATGAATTAGAATGGATCGTGCGAATGAATTAGATTGTATCGTACGAATGAATTAGAATGGATCGTACGAATGAACTAGAATGGATCGTACGAATGAAGTAGAATGGATACATTCGCATGATCCATTGTAATTCATTCGCATGAATGTATCCATTCTAATTCATTCGTACGATCCATTCTAATTCATTCGCACGAATGTATCCATTCTAATTCATTCGCACGATCCATTCTAATTCATTCATACGATCCTTTCTAATTCATACGCACGATCCATTCTAATTCATTCGTACGATACAATCTAATTCATTCGTATGATCCATTCTAATTCAGTCGTACAATCCATTCTAATTCATTCGTACGATCCATTCTAATTCATTTGTACGATCTATTCTAATTCATTCGCACGATCCATTCTAATTCATTCATAAGATCCATTCTAATTCATTCGTACGATCCATTCTAATTCATTCGCATGATCCATTCTAATTCATTCGTATGATCCATTCTAATTCATTCGCATGATCCATTCTAATTCACTCGTACGATCCATTCTAATTTATTTGCACGAATGTATCCATTCTAATTCATTCGTACGATCTATTCTAATTCATTCGCATGATCCATTCTAATTCATTCATACAATCCATTCTAATTCATTCATACGATCCATTCTAATCCATTCGCACGATCCATTCTAATTCATTCGTACGATCCATTCAAATTCATTCGTATGAGCCATTCAAATTCATTCGTACGATCCATTCTAATTCATTCGTATGATCATACAATCCATTCTAATTCATTCGTATGATCCATTCGAATTTATTCGCACGATCCATTCTAATTCATTCGTACGATACAATCTAATTCATTCGTACGATCCATTCTAATTCATTCGTACGAACCATTCTAATTCATTCGTACTATCCATTCTAATTCATTCGCACGATCCATTCTAATTAGAATAGATCGTATGAATGAATTAGAATGGATCATACGATTGAATTAGAATGGATCGTACGTATGAATTAGATTGTATCGTACGAATGAATTAGAATGGATCGTGCGAATGAATTAGAATGGATCGTACGAATGAATTAGAATGGATCGTATGAATGAATTAGAATGGATCATGCGAATGAATTAGAATGGATATATTCGTGCGAATGAATTAGAATGGATCGTGCGAATGAATTAGAATGGATCGCACGATTGAATTAGAATTGATCGTACGAATGAATTAGATTGAATCGTGGGAATGAATTAGAATGGATCGTACGAATGAATTAGAATGGATCGTACGAATGAATTAGAATAGATTGTACGAATGAATTAGAATGGATACATTCGTGCGAATAAATTAGAATGGATCGTACGAATGAATTAGAATGGATCGTGCGAATGAATTAGAATGGATCGTGCGAATGAATTAGAATGGATCGTACGAATGAATTAGATTGGATTGTGCAAATGAATTAGATTGTATCGTACGAATGAATTAGAATGGATTGTACGACTGAATTACAATGGATCATACGAATGAATTAGATTGTATCGTACGAATGAATTAGAATGGATCGTGCGAATGGATTGAAATGGATAGTATGAATGAATTAGAATGGATCGTACGAATGAATTAGAATGGATCGAACGAATGATTTAGATTGTACGATCCATTGTAATTCATTCGTACAATCCATTCTAATCAATTCTAATTCATTCATATGATCCATTCTAATTCATTCGCACGATCCATTCTAATTCATTCGTACGATCCATTCTAATTCATTCGCATGAATGTATCCATTCTAATTCATTCGTACGATCTATTCTAATTCAGTCGTACGATCGATTCTAATTCATTCGTACGATCTATTCTAATTCATTCGGACGATCCATTCTAATTCATTCGTTTGATCCATTCTAATTCATTCGTATGATCCATTCTAATTCATTCTAATGGATTGTACGACTGAATTAGAATGGATCATATGAATGAATTAGATTGTATTATACAAATGAATTAGATTGTATCGTACGAATGAATTAGAATGGATCGTGCGAATGAATTAGAATGGATCGTACGAATGAATTAGAATGGATCGTATGAATGAATTAGAATGGATCGTACGAATGAATTAGAATAGATCGTACGAATGAATTAGAATGGATCGTACGAATGAATTAGAATGGATCGTGCGAATGAATTAGAATAGATCGTGCGAATGAATTAGAATGGTTCGTACAAATGAATTAGATTGGATCGTGCGAATGAATTAGAATGGATCATACGAATGAATTAGAATGGATCGTGCGAATGAATTAGAATGGATCGTACGAATGAATTAGATTGTATCGTCCGAATGAATTAGAATGGATCGTGCGAATGAATTAGAATGGATCGTACGAATGAATTAGAATGGATCATACGAATGAATTAGATTGTATCGTACGAATGAATTAGAATGGATCGTGCGAATGAATTAGAATGGATCGTGCGAATGAATTAGAATAGATCGTGCGAATTAATTAGAATGGTTCGTACAAATGAATTAGATTAGATCGTGCGAATGAATTAGATTGGATCATACGAATGAATTAGAATTGATCGTGCGAATGAATTAGAATGGATTGTACGACTGAATTAGAATGGATCGTGCGAATGAATTAGAATGGATCGTGCGAATGAATTAGAATGGATCGTACGAATGAATTAGAATGGATCTTACGAATGAATTAGAATAGATCTTACGAATGAATTAGAATGGATACATTCGTGCGAATGAATTAGAATGGATCGTACGAATGAATTAGAATGGATCGTGTGAATGAATTAGATTGTATCGTACGAATGAATTAGAATGGATCGTGCGAATGAATTAGATTGTATCGTACGAATGAATTAGAATGGATCGTGCGAATGAATTAGAATGGATCGTATGAATGAATTAGAATGAATCGTGCGAATGAATTACAATGGATCGTGCAAATGTATCCATTCTACTTCATTCATACGATCCATTCTAACATTCGTACGATCCATTCTAATTCATTCGTACGATCCATTCTAATTCATTCACACGAATGTATCCATTCTAATTCATTCGTACGATCTATTCTAATTCATTCGTACGATCCATTCTAATTCATTCATACGATCCATTCTAATTCAATCATACGATCCATTCTAATTCATTCGCACGATCCATTCTAATTCATTCGTACGATCCATTCTAATTCATTCGTATGTATCCCTTCTAATTCATTCGCACGATCTATTCTAATTCATTCATATGATCCATTCTAATTCATTCGTACGATCCATTCTAATTCATTCGCACGAATGTATCCATTCTAATTCATTCGTACGAATTCAAATTCATTACGAATGAATTAGAATTTGTAATCTTTCATTCTAATTCATTCATTCATACGATCCAATCTAATACATTCGTACGATACATTCCATTCATTCGTACAAATGAAGTAGAATGGATCATACGAATGGATTCATACGATCCATTCTAATTCATTCGTACGATCGCACGAATGTATCCATTCTAATTCATTTGTATGATCCATTCTAATTTATTCTAATTCATTCTAATTCATTCGTACGATCCATTCTAATTCATTCGCACGATCCATTGTAATTCATTCATACGATCCATTCTAATTCATTCATAAAATCCATTCTAATTCTTTCGCACGATTGTATCCATTCTAATTCATTCGTACGATCTATTCTAATTCATTCGCACGATCCATTCTAATTCATTCGTACGATCCATTCTAATTCATTCGCACGAATGTATCCATTCTAATTCATTCGTACGATCTATTCTAATTCATTCGTACGATCCATTCTAAGTCATTCGTACGATCCATTCTATTTCATTCATACGATCCATTCTAGTTCATTCGTACGATCGATTCTAATTCATTCTTACTATCCATTCTAATTCATTCGCACAATCCATTCTAATTCATTCGTACGATACAATCTAATTCATTCGTATGATCCATTCTAATTCAGTCATACAATCCATTCTAATTCATTCGTACGATCCATTCTAATTCATTCGCACGATCCATTCTAATTCATTCGCACGATCTATTCTAATTCATTCATATGATCCATTCTAATTCATTCGCACGATCCATTCTAATTCATTCGTACGATCCATTCTAATTCATTCGCACGAATGATCCATTCTAATTCATTCGTACGATCTATTCTAATTCAGTCGTACGATCGATTCTAATTCATTCGTACGATCCATTCTAATTCATTCGCACGACAATCTAATTCATTCGTACGATCCATTCTAATTCATTCGTACGATACAATCTAATTCATTCGTACAATCCATTCTAATTCATTCGTACGATCTATTGTAATTCATTCGCACGATCCATTCTAATTCATTCATACATCCATTCTAATTCATTCATACATCCATTCTAATTCATTCGTACGATCGATTCTAATTCATTCGTACGATCCATTCTAATTCATTCGCACGATCAATTCTAATTCATTCATATGATCCATTCTAATTCATTCGCACGATCCATTCTAATTCATTCGTACGATCCATTCTAATTCATTCGCACGAATGTATCCATTCTAATTCATTCGTACGATCTATTCTAATTCAGTCCTACGATCGATTCTAATTCATTCATACGATCCATTCTAATTCAGTCGTACAATCCATTCTAATTCATTTACACGATCCATTCTAATCCATTCTAATTCATTCGAATGAAGTAGAATTAGAATAGATCGTACGAATGTAATTCATTCGTATGAATGAATTAGAATGGATTAGAATGGATTAGAATGAATTAGAATGGATCGTGCGAATGAATTAGAATAGATCGTGCGAATGAATTAGAATGGATAGTACGAATGAATTAGAATGGATCGTACGAATGAATTAGAATGGATCGTACGAATGAATTAGATTGTATCGTACGAATGAATTAGAATGGATCGTGCGAATGAATTAGAATGGATCGTACGAATGAATTAGAATGGATCGTGCGAATGAATTAGAATGGATCATACGAATGAATTAGAATGGATCGTTCGAATGAATTAGATTGGATCGTGCGAATGAATTAGAATGGATCGTACGAATGAATTAGAATGGATCGTACGAATGAATTAGAATAGATCGTACGAATAAATTAGAATGGATACATTCGTGCGAATATATTAGAATGGATCGTACGAATGAATTAGAATGGATCGTGCGAATGAATTAGAATGGATCGTATGAATGAATTAGAATGGATCGTGCGAATGAATTAGAATGGATCGTAATAATGAATTAGAATGGATCGTACGAATAAATTAGAATAGATCGTACGAATGAATTAGAATGGATACTGGATCGTGCGAATGAATTAGAATGGATCGTACGAATGAATTAGAATGGATCATGCGAATGAATTAGAATAGATCGTGCGAATTAATTAGAATGGATCGTGCGAATGAATTAGAATGGATCGTACGAATGAATTAGATTGTATCGTCCGAATGAATTAGAATGGATCGTGCGAATGAATTAGAATGGATCGTACGAATGAATTAGAATGGATCATACGAATGAATTAGATTGTATCGTACGAATGAATTAGAATGGATCGTGCGAATGAATTAGAATGGATCGTACGAATGAATTAGAATGGATCGGGCGAATGAATTAGAATAGATCGTGCGAATTAATTAGAATGGTTCGTACAAATGAATTAGATTGGATCGTGCGAATGAATTAGATTGGATCATACGAATGAATTAGAATTGATCATGCGAATGAATTAGAATGGATTGTACGACTGAATTAGAATGGATCGTGCGAATGAATTAGAATGGATCGTGCGAATGAATTAGAATGGATCGTACGAATGAATTAGAATGGATCTTACGAATGAATTAGAATAGATCTTACGAATGAATTAGAATGGATACATTCGTGCGAATGAATTAGAATGGATCGTACGAATGAATTAGAATGGATCGTGTGAATGAATTAGATTGTATCGTACGAATGAATTAGAATGGATCGTGCGAATGAATTAGATTGTATCGTACGAATGAATTAGAATGGATCGTGCGAATGAATTAGAATGGATCGTACGAATGAATTAGAATGAATCGTGCGAATGAATTACAATGGATCGTGCAAATGTATCCATTCTACTTCATTCATACGATCCATTCTAACATTCGTACGATCCATTCTAATTCATTCGTACGATCCATTCTAATTCATTCACACGAATGTATCCATTCTAATTCATTCGTACGATCTATTCTAATTCATTCGTACGATCCATTCTAATTCATTCATACGATCCATTCTAATTCATTCATACGATCCATTCTAATTCATTCGCACGATCCATTCTAATTCATTCATACGATCCATTCTAATTCATTCGTATGTATCCCTTCTAATTCATTCGCACGATCTATTCTAATTCATTCATATGATCCATTCAAATTCATTCGTACGATCCATTCTAATTCATTCGCACGAATGTATCCATTCTAATTCATTCGTACGAATTCAAATTCATTACGAATGAATTAGAATTTGTAATCTTTCATTCTAATTCATTCATTCATACGATCCAATCTAATACATTCGTACGATACATTCCATTCATTCGTACAAATGAAATAGAATGGATCATACGAATGGATTCATACGATCCATTCTAATTCATTCGTACGATCGCACGAATGTATCCATTCTAATTCATTTGTATGATCCATTCTAATTTATTCTAATTCATTCTAATTCATTCGTACGATCCATTCTAATTCATTCGCACGATCCATTGTAATTCATTTATACGATCCATTCTAATTCATTCATAAAATCCATTCTAATTCTTTCGCACGAATGTATCCATTCTAATTCATTCGTACGATCTATTCTAATTCATTCGCACGATCCATTCTAATTCATTCGTACGATCCATTCTAATTCATTCGCACGAATGTATCCATTCTAATTCATTCGTACGATCTATTCTAATTCATTCGTACGATCCATTCTAAGTCATTCGTACGATCCATTCTATTTCATTCATACGATCCATTCTAGTTCATTCGTACGATCCATTCTAATTCATTCTTACTATCCATTCTAATTCATTCGCACAATCCATTCTAATTCATTCGTACGATACAATCTAATTCATTCGTATGATCCATTCTAATTCAGTCATACAATCCATTCTAATTCATTCGTACGATCCATTCTAATTCATTCGCACGATCCATTCTAATTCATTCGCACGATCTATTCTAATTCATTCATATGATCCATTCTAATTCATTCGCACGATCCATTCTAATTCATTCGTACGATCCATTCTAATTCATTCGCACGAATGATCCATTCTAATTCATTCGTACGATCTATTCTAATTCAGTCGTACGATCGATTCTAATTCATTCGTACGATCCATTCTAATTCATTCGCACGACAATCTAATTCATTCGTACGATCCATTCTAATTCATTCGTACGATACAATCTAATTCATTCGTACAATCCATTCTAATTCATTCGTACGATCTATTGTAATTCATTCGCACGATCCATTCTAATTCATTCATACATCCATTCTAATTCATTCATACATCCATTCTAATTCATTCGTACGATCGATTCTAATTCATTCGTACGATCCATTCTAATTCATTCGCACGATCAATTCTAATTCATTCATATAATCCATTCTAATTCATTCGCACGATCCATTCTAATTCATTCGTACGATCCATTCTAATTCATTCGCACGAATGTATCCATTCTAATTCATTCGTACGATCTATTCTAATTCAGTCCTACGATCGATTCTAATTCATTCATACGATCCATTCTAATTCAGTCGTACAATCCATTCTAATTCATTTACACGATCCATTCTAATCCATTCTAATTCATTCGAATGAAGTAGAATTAGAATAGATCGTACGAATGTAATTCATTCGTATGAATGAATTAGAATGGATTAGAATGGATTAGAATGAATTAGAATGGATCGTGCGAATGAATTAGAATAGATCGTGCGAATGAATTAGAATGGATAGTACGAATGAATTAGAATGGATCGTACGAATGAATTAGAATGGATCGTACGAATGAATTAGATTGTATCGTACGAATGAATTAGAATGGATCGTGCGAATGAATTAGAATGGATCGTACGAATGAATTAGAATGGATCGTGCGAATGAATTAGAATGGATCATACGAATGAATTAGAATGGATCGTTCGAATGAATTAGATTGGATCGTGCGAATGAATTAGAATGGATCGTACGAATGAATTAGAATGGATCGTACGAATGAATTAGAATAGATCGTACGAATAAATTAGAATGGATACATTCGTGCGAATATATTAGAATGGATCGTACGAATGAATTAGAATAGATCGTGCGAATGAATTAGAATGGATCGTATGAATGAATTAGAATGGATCGTGCGAATGAATTAGAATGGATCGTGCGAATGAATTAGAATGGATCGTAATAATGAATTAGAATGGATCGTACGAATAAATTAGAATAGATCGTACGAATGAATTAGAATGGATACTGGATCGTGCGAATGAATTAGAATGGATCGTACGAATGAATTAGAATGGATCGTGCGAATGAATTAGAATAGATCGTGCGAATTAATTAGAATGGATCGTGCGAATGAATTAGAATGGATCGTACGAATGAATTAGATTGTATCGTCCGAATGAATTAGAATGGATCGTGCGAATGAATTAGAATGGATCGTACGAATGAATTAGAATGGATCATACGAATGAATTAGATTGTATCGTACGAATGAATTAGAATGGATCGTGCGAATGAATTAGAATGGATCGTACGAATGAATTAGAATGGATCGTGCGAATGAATTAGAATAGATTGTGCGAATTAATTAGAATGGTTCGTACAAATGAATTAGATTGGATCGTGCGAATGAATTAGATTGGATCATACGAATGAATTAGAATTGATCATGCGAATGAATTAGAATGGATTGTACGACTGAATTAGAATGGATCGTGCGAATGAATTAGAATGGATCGTGCGAATGAATTAGAATGGATCGTACGAATGAATTAGAATGGATCTTACGAATGAATTAGAATAGATCTTACGAATGAATTAGAATGGATACATTCGTGCGAATGAATTAGAATGGATCGTACGAATGAATTAGAATGGATCGTGTGAATGAATTAGATTGTATCGTACGAATGAATTAGAATGGATCGTGCGAATGAATTAGATTGTATCGTACGAATGAATTAGAATGGATCGTGCGAATGAATTAGAATGGATCGTACGAATGAATTAGAATGAATCGTGCGAATGAATTACAATGGATCGTGCAAATGTATCCATTCTACTTCATTCATACGATCCATTCTAACATTCGTACGATCCATTCTAATTCATTCGTACGATCCATTCTAATTCATTCACACGAATGTATCCATTCTAATTCATTCGTACGATCTATTCTAATTCATTCGTACGATCCATTCTAATTCATTCATAGATCCATTATAATTCATTCGTACGATCCATTCTAATTCATTCGCACGATCCATTCTAATTCATTCGTACGATCCATTCTAATTCATTCGTATGTATCCCTTCTAATTCATTCGCACGATCTATTCTAATTCATTCATATGATCCATTCTAATTCATTCGTACGATCCATTCTAATTCATTTGCACGAATGTATCCATTCTAATTCATTCGTACGAATTCAAATTCATTACGAATGAAATAGAATTTGTAATCTTTCATTCTAATTCATTCATTCATACGATCCAATCTAATACATTCGTACGATACATTCCATTCATTCGTACAAATGAAATAGAATGGATCATACGAATGGATTCATACGATCCATTCTAATTCATTCGTACGATCGCACGAATGTATCCATTCTAATTCATTTGTATGATCCATTCTAATTTATTCTAATTCATTCTAATTCATTCGTACGATCCATTCTAATTCATTCGCACGATCCATTGTAATTCATTCATACGATCCATTCTAATTCATTCATAAAATCCATTCTAATTCTTTCGCACGAATGTATCCATTTTAATTCATTCGTACGATCTATTCTAATTCATTCGCACGATCCATTCTAATTCATTCGTACGATCCATTCTAATTCATTCGCACGAATGTATCCATTCTAATTCATTCCTACGATCTATTCTAATTCATTCGTACGATCCATTCTAAGTCATTCGTACGATCCATTCTATTTCATTCGTACGATCCATTCTAGTTCATTCGTACGATCCATTCTAATTCATTCTTACTATCCATTCTAATTCATTCGCACAATCCATTCTAATTCATTCGTACGATACAATCTAATTCATTCGTATGATCCATTCTAATTCAGTCGTACAATCCATTCTAATTCATTCGTACGATCCATTCTAATTCATTCGCACGATCCATTCTAATTCATTCGCACGATCTATTCTAATTCATTCATATGATCCATTCTAATTCATTCGCACGATCCATTCTAATTCATTCGTACGATCCATTCTAATTCATTCGCACGAATGATCCATTCTAATTCATTCGTACGATCTATTCTAATTCAGTCGTACGATCGATTCTAATTCATTCGTACGATCCATTCTAATTCATTCGCACGATCCAATCTAATTCATTCGTACGATCCATTCTAATTCATTCGTACGATACAATCTAATTCATTCGTACAATCCATTCTAATTCATTCGTACGATCTATTGTAATTCATTCGCACGATCCATTCTAATTCATTCATACATCCATTCTAATTCATTCATACATCCATTCTAATTCATTCGTACGATCGATTCTAATTCATTCGTACGATCCATTCTAATTCATTCGCACGATCAATTCTAATTCATTCATATGATCCATTCTAATTCATTCGCACGATCCATTCTAATTCATTCGTACGATCCATTCTAATTCATTCGCACGAATGTATCCATTCTAATTCATTCGTACGATCTATTCTAATTCAGTCCTACGATCGATTCTAATTCATTCATACGATCCATTCTAATTCAGTCGTACAATCCATTCTAATTCATTTACACGATCCATTCTAATCCATTCTAATTCATTCGAATGAAGTAGAATTAGAATAGATCGTACGAATGTAATTCATTCGTATGAACGAATTAGAATGGATTAGAATGGATTAGAATGAATTAGAATGGATCGTGCGAATGAATTAGAATAGATCGTGCGAATGAATTAGAATGGATAGTACGAATGAATTAGAATGGATCGTACGAATGAATTAGAATGGATCGTACGAATAAATTAGATTGTATCGTACAAATGAATTAGAATGGATCGTGCGAATGAATTAGAATGGATCGTACGAATGAATTAGAATGGATCGTGCGAATGAATTAGAATGGATCATACGAATGAATTAGAATGGATCGTTCGAATGAATTAGATTGGATCGTGCGAATGAATTAGAATGGATCGTACGAATGAATTAGAATGGATCGTACGAATGAATTAGAATAGATCATACGAATAAATTAGAATGGATACATTCGTGCGAATATATTAGAATGGATCGTACGAATGAATTAGAATGGATCGTGCGAATGAATTAGAATGGATCGTATGAATGAATTAGAATGGATCGTGCGAATAAATTAGAATGGATCGTGCGAATGAATTAGAATGGATCGTAATAATGAATTAGAATGGATCGTACGAATAAATTAGAATAGATCGTACGAATGAATTAGAATGGATACATTCGTGCGAATGAATTAGAATGGATCGTACGAATGAATTAGAATGGATCGTGTGAATGAATTAGAATTGATCATACGAATGAATTAGAATGGATCGTATGAATGAATTAGAATGGATCGTGCGAATGAATTAGAATAGATCGTACGAATGAATTAGAATGGATGCATTCGTGCGAATGAATTAGAATGAATCGTACGAATGAATTAGAATGGATCGTGCGAATGAATTAGAATGGATCGTACGAATGAATAAGAATGGATCGTACGAATGAATTAGATTGGATCGTGCAAATGAATTAGAATGGATCGTACGAATGAATTAGAATGGATCATACGATTGAATTAGAATAGATCGTGCGAATAAATTAGAATGGATATATTCGTGCGAATGAATTAGAATGGATCGTACGAATGAATTAGAATGGATCGTGCGAATGAATTAGAATGGATCGTACGAATGAATTAGAATGGATCGTACGAATGAATTAGATTGGATCGTGTGAATGAATTAGAATGGATCGTACGAATGAATTGGAATCGATCGTACGAATGAATTAGAATAGATCGTACGAATGAATTAGAATGGATACATTCGTGCGAATGTATTAGAATGGATTGTACGAATGAATTAGAATGGATCATGCGAATGAATTAGAATGGATCGTATGAATGAATTAGAATGGATCGTGCGAATGAATTAGAATGGATCGTGCGAATGAGTTAGAATGGATCGTACGAATGAATTAGAATGGATCGTACGACTGAATTAGAATGGATCGTACGAATGAATTAGATTGTATCGTACGAATGAATTAGAATGGATCGTGCGAATGAATTAGAATGGATCGTACGAATGAATTAGAATAGATCGTACGAATGAATTAGAATGGATCATGCGAATAAATTAGAATAGATCGTACGAATGAATTAGAATGGATACATTCATGCGAATGAATTAGAATGGATCGTACGAATGAATTAGAATGGATCGTGCGAATGAATTAGAATGGATCGTACAAATGAATTAGATTGGATCGTGCGAATGAATTAGAATGGATCGTATAAATGAATTAGAATGGATCGTACGAATGAATTAGAATGGATCGTACAAATGAATTAGAATAGATCATACGAATGAATTAGATTGTATCGTACGAATGAATTAGAATGGATCGTACGAATGAATTAGAATGGATACATTCGTGCGAATGAATTAGAATGGATCGTACGAATGAGTAAGAATGGATCGTACGAATGAAATAGAATGGATCGTACAAATGAATTTGAATGGATCGTGCGAATGAAATAGAATGGATCGTATGAATGAACTAGAATGGATCGTACGAATGAAGTAGAATGGATACATTCGTGCGAATGAATTAGAATGGATCGTACGAATGAATTAGAATGATCGTACGAATGAACTAGAATGGATCGTACGAATGAATTAGAATAGATCGTACGAATGAATTAGAATGGATACTTTTGTGCGAATGAATTAGAATCGATCGTACGAATGAATTAGAATGGATTGTGCGAATGAATTAGAATGGATCGTATGAATGAATTAGAATGGATCGTGCAAATGAATTGGAATGGATCATACGAATGAATTAGAATGGATTATACGACTGAATTAGAATGGGTCGTACGAATGAATTAGAATGGATCATGCGAATGAATTAGAATGGATCGTACGAATGAATTAGAATGAATACATTCTTACAAATGAATTTGTATGGTTTGTATGAATGAATTAGAATGGATTGTACGACTGAATTAGAATGGATCGTATGAATGAATTAGAATGGATCGTACAAATGAATTAGAATGGATACATTCGTGCGAATGAATTAGAATGGATCGCACGAATGAGTAAGAATGGATCGTACGAATGAAATAGAATGGATCGTACGAATGAAATAGAATGGATCGGGCGAAAGAATTAGAATGGATCGTATGAATGAACTAGAATGGATCGTACGAATGAAGTAGAATGGATACATTCGTGCGAATTAGAATGGATTGTATCGTACGAATGAATGGATCGTACGAATGAATAGATCTAGAATGGATACATTCGTGCGAATGAATTAATTCTAATGGATCTATTCTAATTCATTCGTACGAATGTATCCATTCTAATTCATTTGTACGATCCATTCTAATTCATTCGCACGAATGTATCCATTCTACTTCATTCGTACGATCCATTCTAATTCATTCGTACGATCCATTCTAATTCATTCATACAATCCTTTCTAATTCATTCGTACGATCCATTCTAATTCATTCGCACGATCCATTCTAATTCATTCGTACGATACAATCTAATTCATTCGTACGATCCATTCTAATTCATTCGTACGATCCATTCTAATTCATTCGTACGAACCATACAAATTCATTCGTAAGAATGTATTCATTCTAATTCATTCGTACGATCCATTCTAATTCATTCGCATGATCCAATCTAATTCATTCGTATGATCCATTCTAATTCAGTCGTACAATCCATTCTAATTCATTCGTACGATCCATTCTAATTCATTCGCACGAATGTATCCATTCTAATTCATTCGTACGATCTATTCTAATTCATTCGCATGATCCATTCTAATTCATTAATACGATCCATTCTAATTCATTCATACGATCCATTCTAATTCATTCGCACAATCCAATCTAATTCATTCGTACGATCCATTCTAATTCATTCGCACGATCCATTCTAATTCAATCGCACGATCCATTCTAATTCATTCGTACGATCCATTCTAATTCATTCGCACGAATGTATCCATTCTAATTCATTCGTACAATCTATTCTAATTCATTCGTACGATCCATTCTAATTCATTCGTACGATCCATTCTAATTCATTCGTACGATACAATCTAATTCATTCGTATGATCCATTCTAATTCAGTCGTACAATCCATTCTAATTCATTCGTAAGATCCATTCTAATTCATTCGCACGATCCATTCTAATTCATTCGCACGATCAATTCTAATTCATTCATATGATCCATTTTAATTCATTCGCATGATCCATTCTAATTCATTTGTACGATCCATTCTAATTCATTCGCACGAATGTATCCATTCTAATTCATTCGTTCGTACGATCCATTGTACGATATGAATGGATTAGAATGGATCGTACGAATGAATTAGAATGGATCGTGCGAATGACTTAGAATGGATCATATGAATGAATTAGAATTGATCGTGCGAATGAATTAGAATGGATAGTGCGAATGAATTAGAATGGATCGTACGAATGAATTAGAATGGATTGTACGACTGAATTAGAATGGATCATACGAATGAATTAGATTGTATCGTATGAATGAATTTGTATGGTTCGTACGAATGAATTAGAATGGATCGTACGAATGAATTAGAATGGATTGTACGACTGAATTAGAATGGATCATACGAATGAATTAGATTGTATCGTACGAATTAATTAGAATGGATCGTACGAATGAATTAGAATGAATCGTACGAATGAATTAGAATAGATTGTACGAATGAATTAGAATGGATCGTACGAATGAATTAGAATGGATCGTTGGAATGAAATAGAATGGATCAAACAAATGAATTTGAATGGATCGTGCGAATGAATTAGAATGGATCGTACGAATGAACTAGAATGGATCGTACGAATGAAATAGAATGGATCGTACGAATGACTCAAAATGGATCGTATGAATAAATTAGAATAGATCGTACGAATGAATTAGAATGGATACATTCGTGCGAATGAATTAGAATGGATCGTACGAATGAATTAGAATGGATCGTGCGAATGAATTAGAATAGATCGTACGAATGAATTAGAATGGATACAGTCGAGCGAAAGAATTAGAATGGATTGTATGAATGAATTAGAATGGATCGTATGAATGAATTACAATGGATCGTGCGAATGAATTAGAATGGATCGTGCGAATGAATTAGAATGGATACATTCGTGCGAATGAATTAGAATGAATCGTACGAATGAGTAAGAATGGATCATAAAAATGAATTAGAATGGATCGTGTGGATGAATTAGAATGGATCGTATGAATGAATTAGAATGGATACATTCGTGTGAATGAATTAGAATGGATCGTACGAATGAATTAGATTGTATCGTACGAATGAATTAGAATGGATCGTACGAATGAATTAGAATGGATCGTACGAATGAATTAGAATGGATCGTGCGAATGAATTAGAAAGGATCGTACGAATGAATTAGATTGTATCGTACGAATGAATTAGAATGGATCGTGCGAATGATCTATTCTAATTCATTCGTATGATCTATTCTAATTCATTCATAAGATCCATTCTATTCTAATTCATTCGTACGATCCATTCTAATTCATTCGTACGATCCATTCTTATTCATTCACACGAATGTATCCATTCTAATTCATTCGTACGATGTATTCTAATTCATTCATACGATCCATTCTAATTCATTCGTACGATCCATTCTAATTCATTCGTACGATCCATTCTAATTCATTCGTACGATACAATCTAATTCATTCGTATGATCCATTCTAATTCATTCGCACGATACAATCTAATTCATTCGTATGATCCATTCTAATTCATTCGCACGATACAATCTAATTCATTCGTACGATCCATTTTAATTCATTCCTACGATCCATTCTAATTCATTCGCACGAATGAATTAGAATGGATCGTACGAATGAATTAGAATGGATCGTGCGAATGAATTAGAATGCATCATATGAATGAATTAGAATTGATCGTGCGAATGAATTAGAATGGATCATATGAATGAATTAGAATTGATCGTGCGAATGAATTAGAATAGATCGTGCGAATGAATTAGAATGGATCGTACGAATGAATTAGAATGGATTGTACGACTGAATTAGAATGGATCATACGAATGAATTAGATTGTATCGTACGAATGAATTAGAATGGATCGTGCGAATGAATTAGAATGGATAGTACGAATGAATTTGAATGGATCGTACGAATGAATTAGAATGGATCGTACGAATGAATTAGATTGTATCGTACGAATGAATTAGAATGGATCGTGCGAATGTATTAGAATGGATAGTACGAATGAATTAGAATGGATCGTATGATTGAATTAGAATGGATCGTACGAATGAATTAGAATGGATCGTACGATCTATTCTAATTCTTTCGCACGATCCATTCTAATTCATTCATACGATCCATTCTAATTCATTCGCATGATCCATTCTAATTCATTCGTACGATCCATTCTAATTTATTCGCACGATTGTATCCATTCTAATTCATTCGTACGATCTATTCTAATTCATTCGTACGATCCATTCTAATTCATTCGTACAATCCATTCTAATTCATTCGCACGAATGTATCCATTCTAATTCATTCGTACGATCCATTCTAATTCATTCGTATGATCCATTCTAATTCATTCATACGATCTATTCTAATTCATTCGTACGATCCAGTCTAATTCATTCGTACGATCCATTCTAATTCATTCGCACGATCCATTCTAATTCATTCGTACGAGACGATCTAATTCATTCATACGATCTATTCTAATTCATTCGCACGATCCATTCAAATTCATTCATACGAACCATACATTCATGCGATCCATTCTAATTCATTCGCACAAATGTATCCATTCTAATTCATTCGTACGATCCATTCGCACGAATGTATCCATTCTAATTCATTCGCACGATCCATTCTAATTCATTCGTACGATCCATTCTAATTCAATCGTGCGGTCCATTCTGATTCATTTGCACGATCCATTCTAATTCATTCGTACGATCCATTCTAATTCATTCGTATGTATCCATTCTAATTCATTCGTACGATCTATTCTAATTCATTCGTACGATCCATTCTAATTCATTCATACAATCCATTCTAATTCATTCGTACGATCCATTCTAATTCATTCGCACGATCCAATCTAATTCATTCGTACGATCCATTCTAATTCATTCGTACGATCCATTCTAATTCATTCTCACGATCCATTCTAATTCATTCGCATTCTAATTCATTCGTACGATCCATTCTAATTCATTCGTACGATACAATCTAATTCATTCGCACGATCTAATTCATTCGTATGAATGAATTAGAATGGATTGTACGACTGAATTAGAATGGATCATACGAATGAATTAGATTGTATCGTACGAATGAATTAGAATGGATCATGCGAATGAATTAGAATGGATAGTACGAATGAATTAGAATGGATCGTACGAATGAATTAGATTGTATCGTACGAATGAATTAGAATGGATCGTGCGAATGAATTAGAATGGATCGTACGAATGAATTAGAATGGATCGTGCGAATGAATTAGAATGGATCGTACGAATGAATTAGAATGGATCGTACGAATGAATTAGATTGGATCGTGCGAATGAATTAGAATGGATCGTACGAATGAATTAGAATGGATCGTACGAATGAATTAGAATAGATCGTACGAATAAATTAGAATAGATCGTACAAATGAATTAGAATGGATCGTACGAATGAATTAGAATGGATTGTACGACTGAATTAGAATGGATCGTACGAATGAAGTAGAATGCATTGGAATTGATCGTACGAATGAATTAGAATGGATTGTACATCTAATTCATTCGTACGATCTATTCTAATTCATTCATACGATCCATTCTAATTCATTCGTACGATCCATTCTAATTCATTCGCACGATCCATTCTAATTCATTCGTACGATACAATCTAATTCATTCTAATTCATTCGTACAATCCATTCTTACTCATTCGCACAATCCATTCTTACTCTAACGAATGTATCTATTCTAATTCATTCGCACGATCCATTCTAATTCATTTGTACGATCCATTCTAATTCATTCGCACAATCTATTCTTATTCATTCGTACGATCTATTCTAATTCATTCACACGAATGTATCCATTCTAATTCATTCGTACAATCCATTCTAATTCATTCGTACGAACCATTCTAATTCAGTCGTACAATCCATTCTAATTCATTCGTACGATCCATTCTAATTCATTCGTACGATCCATTCTATTTCATTCGCCCAGTCCATTATAATTCATTCGTACAATCCATTCTAATTCATTCATACGATCCATTCTAATTCATTCATACGAATGTATCCATTCTAATTCATTCGTACGATACAATCTAATTCATTCGTATGATCCATTCTAATTCAGTCGTACAATCCATTCTAATTCATTCGTACGATCCATTCAAATTCACTCATACGATCCATTCTAATTCATTCGCACGATCCATTCTAATTCATTCGTATGATCCATTCTAATTCATTCGCATGAATGTATCCATCCTAATTCATTCGTACAATCCATTCTAATTCATTCGCACGATCCATTCTAGTTCATTCGTACGATCTATTCTAATTCATACGTATGATCTCATTCTAATTCATTCGCATGAATTAGAATTCATTCGTACGATCCATTCTAATTCATTCGTACGATCCATTCTAATTCATTCGAACGATCCATTCTAATTCAATCGTACGATCCATTCTAATTCATTCGCACGATCCATTCAAATTCATTCGTACAATCCATTCTAATTCATTCGTACGATCCATTCTAATTCATTCTACTTCATTCGTACGATCCATTCTAATTCAGTCGTACAATCCATTCTAATTCATTCGTACGATCCATTCTAATTCATTTGTACGATCTATTCTAATTTGTTCGTACGATCTATTCTAATTCATTCGTACGATCCATTCTAATTCATTCGTACAATCCATTCTAATTCATTCGCATGATCCAATCTAATTCATTCGTACGATCCATTCTAATTCATTCGTACGATCCATTCTAATTCATTCGCACGATCCATTCTAATTCATTCGTACGATCCATTCTAATTCATTCGCACGATCCATTCTAATTCATTCGTACGATAGAATCTAATTCATTCGTACGATCCATTCTAATTCATTCGTAAAATCCATTCTAATTCATTCGTACTATCCATTCTAATTCATTCGCACGATCCATTCTAATTCATTCGTACGATACAATCTAATTCATTCGTATGATCCATTCTAATTCAGTCGTACAATCCATTCTAATTCATTCATACGAATGAATTAGATCGTGCGAATGAATTAGATTGTATCGTACGAATGAATTAGAATGGATCGTACGAATGAATTGGAATGCGAATGAATTAGAATGGATCGTGCGAATGAATTAGAATGGATCGTACGAATGAATTAGAATGGATCGTATGAATGAATTAGATTGGATCGTGCGAATGAATTAGAATGGATCGTACGAATGAATTAGAATGGATTGTATGAATGAATTAGAATGGATCGTACGAATGAATTAGAATGGATACATTCGTGCGAATGAATTAGAATGGATCGTACGAATGAATTAGAATGGATCATGCGAATGAATTAGAATGGATCGTATGAATGAATTAGAATGGATAGTGCGAATGAATTAGAATAGATCGTGCGATCGTACGATCCATTCATTCGTACAAATGTATCCATTCTAATTCATTCGTACGATCTATTCTAATTTATTCGTACGATCCATTCTAGTTCATTCGTACGATCATTCTATTCATTCGTACGATCCATTCTAATTCATTCGCACGAATGTATCCATTCTACTTCATTCGTACGATCCATTCTAGTTCATTCATACGATCCATTCTAATTCATTCGCACGATCCATTCAAATTCATTCGTACGATCCTTTCTATTTCATTCGTACGAATGAATTAGAATGGATACATTCTAATTCATACGTATGATCCATTCTAATTCAGTCGTACAATCCTTTTTAATTCATTCATACGAACGATCTATTCTAATTCAGTCGTACGATTGATTCTAATTCATTCGTACGATACAATCTAATTCATTCGCACGATCTAATTCATTCGTATGAATGAATTAGAATGGGTTGTACGACTGAATTAGAATGGATCATACGAATGAATTAGAATGGATCGTGCGAATGAATTAGAATGGATCTAGAATGGATACATTCGTACGATCCATTCTAATTCAGTCGTACAATCCATTCTAATTCATTCGTACGATCCATTCTAATTCATTCGTATGATCCATTCTAATTCATTCGTACGATCCATTCTATTTCATTCGCACGATCCATTCTAATTCATTCGCACGATCCATTCTAATTCATTCGTACGAATGTATCCATTCTAGATCTATTCTAATTCATTCCTACGATCCATTCTAATTCATTTGCACGGAATGAATTAGAATGGATCGTGCGAATGAATTAGAATGGATCATGCGAATGAATTAGAATGGATCGTATGAATGAATTAGAATGGATCGTACGAATGAATTAGAATAGATCGTACGAATGAATTAGAATGGATACATTCGTGCGAATGAATTAGAATGGATCGTACGAATGAATTAGAATGGATCGTGTGAATGAATTAGATTGGATCGTGCGAATGAATTAGAATGGATCATAAGAATGAATTAGAATGGATCGTACGAATGAATTAGAACAGATCGTACGAATAAATTAGAATGGATCGTACGAATGAATTAGAATGGATCGTATGAATGAATTAGAATAGATCGTGCGAATGAATTAGAATGGATCGTACGAATAAATTAGAATGGATACATACGAATGAATTAGAATGGATCGTGCGAATGAATTAGAATAGATCGTACGGATGAATTAGAATGGATGTATGAATGAATTAGAATGGATCGTGCGAATGAATTACAATAGATCGTACGAATGAATTAGAATGGATCGTACGAATGAAATAGAATGGATCGTGCGAATGAATTAGAATGGATCGTACGAATGAATTAGAATGGATCGTACGAATGAATTAGATTGGATCGTGCGAATGAATTAGAATGGATCGTACGACTGAATTAGAATAGATCGTACGAATGAATTAGAATGGATACATTCGTGCGAATGAATTAGAATGGATCGTACGAATGAATTAGAATGGATCGTGCGAATGAAATAGAATGGATCATATGAATGAATTAGAATTGATCGTGCGAATGAATTAGAATGGATCATATGAATGAATTAGAATTGATCGTGCGAATGAATTAGAATGGATCGTGCGAATGAATGAGAATGGATCGTATGAATGAATTAGAATGGATTGTACGAATGAATTAGAATGGATCGTGCGAATGAATTACAATAGATCGTACGAATGAATTAGAACGGATCGTACGAATGAATTAGAATAGATCGTATGACTGAATTAGAATGGATCGTACGAATGAATTAGATTGTATCGTACGAATGAATTAGAATGGATCGTGCGAATGAATTAGAATGGATCGTACGAATGAATTAGAATGGATCGTGCGAATGAATTAGAATGGATCGTGCGAATGAATTAGAATAGATCGTGTGAATGAATTAGAATGGATCGTGCGAATGAATTAGAATGGATCGTACGAATGAATAAGAATGGATCGTACGAATGAATTAGATTGGATCGTGTGAATGAATTAGAATGGATCATACGAATGAATTAGAATGGATCGTACGAATGAATTAGAATAGATCGTACGAATGAATTAGAATGTATACATTCGTACGAATGTATTAGAATGGATCGTACGAATGAATTAGAATGGATCGTGTGAATGAATTAGAATTGATCGTATGAATGAATTAGAATTGATCGTACGAATGAATTAGAATGGATCGTACGAATGAATTATAATTGATCGTACGAATGAATTAGAATGGATCGTACGAATGAATTAGAATGGATCGTGCGAATGAATTAGAATAGATCGTACGAATGAATTAGAATGGATGTATGAATGAATTAGAATGGATCGTGCGAATGAATTACAATAGATCGTACGAATGAATTAGAATGGATCGTACGAATGAATTAGAATGGATCGTACGAATGAATTAGAATGGATCGTACGTATGAATTAGAATGGATCGTGCGAATGAATTAGAATGGATCGTGCGAATGATTTAGAATGGATCGTACGAATGAATTAGAATGGACCATACGAATGAACTAGATTGGATTGTGCGAATAAATTAGAATGGATCGTACGAATGAATTAGAATGGATCGTACGAATGAATTAGAATAGATCGTATGACTGAATTAGAATGGATCGTACGAATGAATGGATCGTACGAATGAATTAGATTGTATCGTACGAATGAATTAGAATGGATCGTGCGAATGAATTAGAATGGATCGTACGAATGAATTAGAATGGATCGTGCGAATGAATTAGAATGGATCGTGCGAATGAATTAGAATGGATCGTGCGAATGAATTAGAATGGATCGTACGAATGAATTAGAATGGATTGTACGACTGAATTAGAATGGATCATACGAATGAATTAGATTGTATCGTACGAATGAATTAGAATGGATCGTGCGAATGAATTAGAATGGATCGTACGAATGAATTAGAATGGATCGTACGAATGAATGGATCGTACGAATGAATTAGATTGTATCGTACGAATGAATTAGAATGGATCGTGCGAATGAATTAGAATGGATCGTACGAATGAATTAGAATGGATCGTGCGAATGAATTAGAATGGATCGTGCGAATGAATTAGAATAGATCGTGCGAATGAATTAGAATGGATCGTGCGAATGAATTAGAATGGATCGTACGAATGAATAAGATTGGATCGTACGAATGAATTAGATTGGATCGTGCGAATGAATTAGAATGGATCATACGAATGAATTAGAATGGATCGTACGAATGAATTAGAATAGTTCGTACGAATGAATTAGAATGGATACATTCGTACGAATGTATTAGAATGGATCGTACGAATGAATTAGAATGGATCGTGCGAATGAATTAGAATGGATCGTATGAATGAATTAGAATTGATCGTACGAATGAATTAGAATGGATCGTACGAATGAATTATAATGGATCGTACGAATGAATTAGAATGGATCGTACGAATGAATTAGAATGGATCGTACGAATGAATTAGAATGGATCGTGCGAATGAATTAGAATAGATCGTACGAATGAATTAGAATGGATGTATGAATGAATTAGAATGGATCGTGCGAATGAATTACAATAGATCGTACGAATGAATTAGAATGGATCGTACGAATGAATTAGAATGGATCGTACGAATGAATTAGAATGGATCGTACGTATGAATTAGAATGGATCGTGCGAATGAATTAGAATGGATCGTGCGAATGATTTAGAATGGATCGTACGAATGAATTAGGATGGATCATACGAATGAACTAGATTGGATCGTGCAAATGAATAAGAATGGATCGTACGAATGAATTAGAATGGATCGTACGAATGAATTAGAATGGATCGTACGAATGAATTAGAATAGATCGTATGACTTAATTAGAATGGATCGTACGAATGAATGGATCGTACGAATGAATTAGATTGTATCGTACGAATGAATTAGAATGGATCGTGCGAATGAATTAGAATGGATCGTACGAATGAATTAGAATGGATCGTGCGAATGAATTAGAATGGATCGTGCGAATGTATTAGAATGGATCGTGCGAATGAATTAGAATGGATCGTACGAATGAATTAGAATGGATCGTACGAATGAATTAGATTGGATCGTGCGAATGAATTAGAATGAATCGTACGAATGAATTAGAATGGATCGTACGAATGAATTAGAATAGATCTTACGAATGAATTAGAATGGATACATTCGTGCGAATGAATTAGAATGGATCGTACGAATGAATTAGAATGGATCGTGCGAATGAATTAGAATGGATCGTATGAATGAATTAGAATGGATCGTGCGAATGAATTAGAATGGATCGTGCGAATGAGTTAGAATGGATCGTACGAATGAATTAGAATGGATCGTACGACTGAATTAGAATGGATCGTACGAATGAATTAGATTGTATCGTACGAATGAATTAGAATGGATCGTGCGAATGAATTAGAATGGATTGTACGAATGAATTAAAATAGATCGTACGAATGAATTAGAATGGATCATGCGAATGAATTAGAATAGATCGTACGAATGAATTAGAATGGATACATTCATGCGAATGAATTAGAATGGATCGTACGAATGAATTAGAATGGATCGTGCGAATGAATTAGAATGGATCGTACAAATGAATTAGATTGGATCATGCGAATGAATTAGAATGGATCGTATAAATGAATTAGAATGGATCGTACGAATGAATTAGAATGGATCGTACAAATGAATTAGAATAGATCATACGAATGAATTAGATTGTATCGTACGAATGAATTAGAATGGATCGTACGAATGAATTAGAATGGATACATTCGTGCGAATGAATTAGAATGGATCGTACGAATGAGTAAGAATGGATCGTACGAATGAAATAGAATGGATCGTACAAATGAATTTGAATGGATCATGCGAATGAAATAGAATGGATCGTATGAATGAACTAGAATGGATCATACGAATGAAGTAGAATGGATACATTCGTGCGAATGAATTAGAATGGATCGTACGAATGAATTAGAATGATCGTACGAATGAACTAGAATGGATCGTACGAATGAATTAGAATAGATCGTACGAATGAATTAGAATGGATACATTTGTGCGAATGAATTAGAATCGATCGTACGAATGAATTAGAATGGATTGTGCGAATGAATTAGAATGAATCGTATGAATGAATTAGAATGGATCGTGCGAATGAATTAGAATGGATCGTACGAATGAATTAGAATGGATTGTACGACTGAATTAGAATGGATCGTACGAATGAATTAGAATGGATCATGTGAATGAATTAGAATGGATCGTACGAATGAATTAGAATGAATACATTCTTACAAATGAATTTGTATGGTTTGTATGAATGAATTAGAATAGATTGTACGACTGAATTAGAATGGATCGTATGAATGAATTAGAATGGATCGTACAAATGAATTAGAATGGATACATTCGTGCGAATGAATTAGAATGGATCGCACGAATGAGTAAGAATGGATCGTACGAATGAAATAGAATGGATCGTACAAATGAAATAGAATGGATCGTGCGAAAGAATTAGAATGGATCGTATGAATGAACTAGAATGGATCGTACGAATGAAGTAGAATGGATACATTCATGCGAATTAGAATGGATTGTATCGTACGAATGAATGGATCGTACGAATGAATAGATCTAGATTGGATACATTCGTGCGAATGAATTAATTCTAATGGATCTATTCTAATTCATTCGTACGAATGTATCCATTCTAATTCATTTGTACGATCCATTCTAATTCATTCGCACGAATGTATCCATTCTACTTCATTCGTACGATCCATTCTAATTCATTCGTACGATCCATTCTAATTCATTCATACAATCCTTTCTAATTCATTCGTACGATCCATTCTAATTCATTCGCACGATCCATTCTAATTCATTCGTACGATACAATCTAATTCATTCGTACGATCCATTCTAATTCATTCGTACGATCCATTCTAATTCATTCGTACGAACCATACAAATTCATTCGTAAGAATGTATTCATTCTAATTCATTCGTACGATCCATTCTAATTCATTCGCATGATCCAATCTAATTCATTCGTATGATCCATTCTAATTCAGTCGTACAATCCATTCTAATTCATTCGTACGATCCATTCTAATTCATTCGCACGAATGTATCCATTCTAATTCATTCGTACGATCTATTCTAATTCATTCGCATGATCCATTCTAATTCATTAATACGATCCATTCTAATTCATTCATACGATCCATTCTAATTCATTCGCACAATCCAATCTAATTCATTCGTACGATCCATTCTAATTCATTCGCACGATCCATTCTAATTCAATCGCACGATCCATTCTAATTCATTCGTACGATCCATTCTAATTCATTCGCACGAATGTATCCATTCTAATTCATTCGTACAATCTATTCTAATTCATTCGTACGATCCATTCTAATTCATTCGTACGATCCATTCTAATTCATTCGTACGATACAATCTAATTCATTCGTATGATCCATTCTAATTCAGTTGTACAATCCATTCTAATTCATTCGTACGATCCATTCTAATTCATTCGCACGATCCATTCTAATTCATTCGCACGATCAATTCTAATTCATTCATATGATCCATTCTAATTCATTCGCATGATCCATTCTAATTCATTTGTACGATCCATTCTAATTCATTCGCACGAATGTATCCATTCTAATTCATTCGTTCGTACGATCCATTGTACGATATGAATGGATTAGAATGGATCGTACGAATGAATTAGAATGGATCGTGCGAATGACTTAGAATGGATCATATGAATGAATTAGAATTGATCGTGCGAATGAATTAGAATGGATAGTGCGAATGAATTAGAATGGATCGTACGAATGAATTAGAATGGATTGTACGACTGAATTAGAATGGATCATACGAATGAATTAGATTGTATCGTACGAATGAATTTGTATGGTTCGTACGAATGAATTAGAATGGATCGTACGAATGAATTAGAATGGATTGTACGACTGAATTAGAATGGATCATACGAATGAATTAGATTGTATCGTACGAATTAATTAGAATGGATCGTACGAATGAATTAGAATGAATCGTACGAATGAATTAGAATAGATTGTACGAATGAGTTAGAATGGATCGTACGAATGAATTAGAATGGATCGTTGGAATGAAATAGAATGGATCAAACAAATGAATTTGAATGGATCGTGCGAATGAATTAGAATGGATCATACGAATGAACTAGAATGGATCGTACGAATGAAATAGAATGGATCGTACGAATGACTCAGAATGGATCGTACGAATAAATTAGAATAGATCGTACGAATGAATTAGAATGGATACATTCGTGCGAATGAATTAGAATGGATCGTACGAATGAATTAGAATGGATCGTGCGAATGAATTAGAATAGATCGTACGAATGAATTAGAATGGATACAGTCGAGCGAAAGGATTAGAATGGATTGTATGAATGAATTAGAATGGATCGTATGAATGAATTACAATGGATCGTGCGAATGAATTAGAATGGATCGTGCGAATGAATTAGAATGGATACATTCGTGCGAATGAATTAGAATGAATCGTACGAATGAGTAAGAATGGATCATACAAATGAATTAGAATGGATCGTGTGGATGAATTAGAATGGATCATATGAATGAATTAGAATGGATACATTCGTGTGAATGAATTAGAATGGATCGTACGAATGAATTAGATTGTATCGTATGAATGAATTAGAATGGATCGTACGAATGAATTAGAATGGATCGTACGAATGAATTAGAATGGATCGTGCGAATGAATTAGAAAGGATCGTACGAATGAATTAGATTGTATCGTACGAATGAATTAGAATGGATCGTGCGAATGAATTAGAATGGATCATACGAATGAATTAGAATGGATCGTGCGAATGAATTTGAATGGATCGTACGAATGAATTAGAATGAATCGTGCGAATGAATTAGAATAAATCGTACGAATGAATGGATCCATTCTAATTCATTCGTACGATCTATTCTAATTCATTCGTAAGATCCATTCTATTCTAATTCATTCGTACGATCCATTCTAATTCATTCGTACGATCCATTCTTATTCATTCACACGAATGTATCCATTCTAATTCATTCGTACGATGTATTCTAATTCATTCATACGATCCATTCTAATTCATTTGTACGATCCATTCTAATTCATTCGTACGATCCATTCTAATTCATTCGTACGATACAATCTAATTCATTCGTATGATCCATTCTAATTCATTTGCACGATATAATCTAATTCATTCGTATGATCCATTCTAATTCATTCGCACGATACAATCTAATTCATTCGTACGATCCATTTTAATTCATTCCTACGATCCATTCTAATTCATTCGCACGAATGAATTAGAATAGATCGTACGAATGAATTAGAATGGATCGTGCGAATGAATTAGAATGGATCATATGAATGAATTAAAATTGATCGTGCGAATGAATTAGAATGGATCATATGAATGAATTAGAATTGATCGTGCGAATGAATTAGAATGGATCGTGCGAATGAATTAGAATGGATCGTACGAATGAATTAGAATGGATTGTACAACTGAATTAGAATGGATCATACGAATGAATTAGATTGTATCGTACGAATGAATTAGAATGGATAGTACGAATGAATTTGAATGGATAGTACGAATGAATTTGAATGGATCGTACAAATGAATTAGAATGGATCGTACGAATCAATTAGATTGTATCGTATGAATGAATTAGAATGGATCGTGCGAATGTATTAGAATGGATAGTACGAATGAATTAGAATGGATCGTATGAATGAATTAGAATGGATCGTACGAATGAATTAGAATGGATCTTACGATCTATTCTAATTCATTCGCACGATCCATTCTAATTCATTCGCACGATCCATTCTAATTCATTCATACGATCCATTCTAATTCATTCGCAGGATCCATTCTAATTCATTCGTACGATCCATTCTAATTCATTCGCACGATTGTATCCATTCTAATTCATTCGTACGATCTATTCTAATTCATTCGTACGATCCATTCTAATTCATTCGTACAATCCATTCTAATTCATTCGCACGAATGTATCCATTCTAATTCATTCGTACGATCCATTCTAATTCATTCGTACGATCCATTCTAATTCATTCATACGATCTATTCTAATTCATTCGTACGATCCAGTCTAATTCATTCGTACGATCCATTCTAATTCATTCGCACGATCCATTCTAATTCATTCGTACGATACAATCTAATTCATTCATACGATCTATTCTAATTCATTCGCACGATCCATTCAAATTCATTCATACGAACCATACATTCATGCGATCCATTCTAATTCATTCGCACGAATGTATCCATTCTAATTCATTCGTACGATCCATTCGCACGAATGTATCCATTCTAATTCATTCGCACGATCCATTCTAATTCATTCGTACGATCCATTCTAATTCAATCGTGCGGTCCATTCTGATTCATTTGCATGATCCATTCTAATTCATTCGTACGATCCATTCTAATTCATTCGTATGTATCCATTCTAATTCATTCGTACGATCTATTCTAATTCATTCGTACGATCCATTCTAATTCATTCATACAATCCATTCTAATTCATTCGTACGATCCATTCTAATTCATTTGCACGATCCAATCTAATTCATTCGTACGATCTATTCTAATTCATTCGTACTATCCATTCTAATTCATTCGCACGATCCATTCTAATTCATTCGCATTCTAATTCATTCGTACGATCCATTCTAATTCATTCGTACGATACAATCTAATTCATTCGCACGATCTAATTCATTCGTATGAATGAATTAGAATGGATTGTACGACTGAATTAGAATGGATCATACGAATGAATTAGATTGTATCGTACGAATGAATTAGAATGGATCGTGCGAATGAATTAGAATGGATCGTACGAATGAATTAGAATGGATCGTACGAATGAATTAGATTGTATCGTACGAATGAATTAGAATGGATCATGCGAATGAATTAGAATGGATCGTGCGAATGAATTAGAATGGAACGTACGAATGAATTAGAATGGATCGTACGAATGAATTAGATTGGATCGTGCGAATAAATTAGAATGGATCGTACGAATGAATTAGAATGGATCGTACGAATGAATTAGAATAGATCGTACGAATAAATTAGAATAGATCGTACAAATGAATTAGAATGGATCGTACGAATGAATTAGAATGGATTGTACGACTGAATTAGAATGGATCGTACGAATGAAGTAGAATGCATTGGAATTGATCGTACGAATGAATTAGAATGGATTGTACATCTAATTCATTCGTACGATCTATTCTAATTCATTCATACGATCCATTCTAATTCATTCGTACGATCCATTCTAATTAATTCGCACGATCCATTCTAATTCATTCGTACGATACAATCTAATTCATTCTAATTCATTCGTACGATCCATTCTTACTCATTCGCACAATCCATTCTTACTCTAACGAATGTATCTATTCTAATTCATTCGCACGATCCATTCTAATTCATTTGTACGATCCATTCTAATTCATTCGCACAATCTATTCTTATTCATTCGTACGATCCATTCTAATTCATTCACACGAATGTATCCATTCTAATTCATTCGTACGATCAATTCTAATTCATTCGCACGATCCATTCTAATTCATTCGCACAATCCTTTCTAATTCATTCATACGAACCATACAAATTCATTTGTAAGAATGTATTCATTCTAATTCATTCGTACAATCCATTTTAATTCATTCGCATGATCCATTCTAATTCATTCGTACGATCCATTCTAATTCAGTCGTACAATCCATTCTAATTCATTCGTACGATCCATTCTAATTCATTCGTACGATCCATTCTATTTCATTCGCACAGTCCATTATAATTCATTCGTACAATCCATTCTAATTCATTCATACGATCCATTCTAATTCATTCATACGAATGTATCCATTCTAATTCATTCGTACGATACAATCTAATTCATTCGTATGATCCATTCTAATTCAGTCGTACAATCCATTCTAATTCATTCGTACGATCCTTTCAAATTCACTCATACGATCCATTCTAATTCATTCGCACGATCCATTCTAATTCATTCGTATGATCCATTCTAATTCATTCGCATGAATGTATCCATCCTAATCCATTCGTACAATCCATTCTAATTCATTCGCACGATCCATTCTAGTTCATTCGTACGATCTATTCTAATTCATACGTATGATCTCATTCTAATTCATTCGCATGAATTAGAATTCATTCGTACGATCCATTCTAATTCATTCGAACGATCCATTCTAATTCAATCGTACGATCCATTCTAATTCATTCGCACGATCCATTCAAATTCATTCGTACAATCCATTCTAATTCATTCGTACGATCCATTCTAATTCATTCTACTTCATTCGTACGATCCATTCAAATTCAGTCGTACAATCCATTCTAATTCATTCGTACGATCCATTCTAATTCATTTGTACGACCTATTCTAATTTATTCGTACGATCTATTCTAATTCATTCGTACGATCCATTCTAATTCATTCGTACAATCCATTCTAATTCATTCGCACGATCCAATCTAATTCATTCGTACGATCCATTCTAATTCATTCGCACGATCCATTCTAATTCATTCGTACGATCCATTCTAATTCATTCGCACGATCCATTCTAATTCATTCGTACGATACAATCTAATTCATTCGTACGATCCATTCTAATTCATTCGTACGATCCATTCTAATTCATTCGTACTATCCATTCTAATTCATTCGCACGATCCATTCTAATTCATTCGTACGATACAATCTAATTCATTCGTATGATCCATTCTAATTCAGTCGTACAATCCATTCTAATTCATTCATACGAATGAATTAGATCGTGCGAATGAATTAGATTGTATCGTACGAATGAATTAGAATGGATCGTACGAATGAATTGGAATGCGAATAAATTAGAATGGATCGTGCGAATGAATTAGAATGGATCGTACGAATGAATTAGAATGGATCGTATGAATGAATTAGATTGGATCGTGCGAATGAATTAGAATGGATCGTACGAATGAATTAGAATGGATTGTATGAATGAATTAGAATGGATCGTACGAATGAATTAGAATGGATACATTCGTGCGAATGAATTAGAATGGATCGTACGAATGAATTTGAATGGATCATGCGAATGAATTAGAATGGATCGTATGAATGAATTAGAATGGATAGTGCGAATGAATTAGAATAGATCGTGCGATCGTACGATCCATTCATTCGTACAAATGTGTCCATTCTAATTCATTCGTACGATCTATTCTAATTTATTCGTACGATCCATTCTAGTTCATTCGTACGATCATTCTAATTCATTCGTACGATCCATTCTAATTCATTCGCACGAATGTATCCATTCTACTTCATTCGTACGATCCATTCTAGTTCCTTCATACAATCCATTCTAATTCATTCGCACGATCCATTCAAATTCATTCGTACGATCCTTTCTATTTCATTCGTACGAATGAATTAGAATGGATTCATTCTAATTCATACGTATGATCCATTCTAATTCAGTCGTACAATCCTTTTTAATTCATTCATACGAACGATCTATTCTAATTCAGTCGTACGATTGATTCTAATTCATTCGTACGATACAATCTAATTCATTCGCACGATCTAATTCATTCGTATGAATAAATTAGAATGGGTTGTACGACTGAATTAGAATGGATCATACGAATGAATTAGAATGGATCGTGCGAATGAATTAGAATGGATCTAGAATGGATACATTCGTACGATCCATTCTAATTCAGTCGTACAATCCATTCTAATTCATTCGTACGATCCATTCTAATTCATTCGTATGATCCATTCTAATTCATTCGTACGATCCTTTCTAATTCATTCGCACGATCCATTCTAATTCATTCGCACGATCCATTCTAATTCATTCGTACGAATGTATCCATTCTAGATCTATTCTAATTCATTCGTACGATCTATTCTAATTCATTTGCACGGAATGAATTAGAATGGATCGTGCGAATGAATTAGAATGGATCGTGCGAATGAATTAGAATGGATCGTACGAATGAATTAGAATGGATACATTCGTGCGAATGAATTAGAATGGATCGTACGAATGAATTAGAATGGATCATGTGAATGAATTAGATTGGATCGTGCGAATGA
This sequence comes from Chamaelirium japonicum, assembly GCA_947650365.1. Classification (NCBI taxonomy): domain Eukaryota; kingdom Viridiplantae; phylum Streptophyta; class Magnoliopsida; order Liliales; family Melanthiaceae; genus Chamaelirium; species Chamaelirium japonicum. The sequence goes on from OX393556.1 coordinate 28,332,506, forward strand.
ATTAGAATGGATCGTAAGAATGAATTAGAATGGATCGTACGAATGAATTAGAGCAGATCGTACGAATGAATTAGAATGGATCGTACGAATGAATTAGAATGGATCGTACGAATGAATTAGAATGGATCGTACGAATGAATTAGAATGGATCGTACGAATGAATTAGAATGGATCGTGCGAATGAATTAGAATGGATCGTACGAATGAATTAGAATGGATACATACGAATGAATTAGAATGGATCGTGCGAATGAATTACAATAGATCGTACGAATGAATTAGAATGGATCGTACGAATGAATTTGAATGGATCGTGCGAATGAATTAGAATGGATCGTACGAATGAATTAGAATGGATCGTACGAATGAATTAGATTGGATCGTGCGAATGAATTAGAATGGATCGTACGACTGAATTAGAATAGATCGTACGAATGAATTAGAATGGATACATTCGTGCGAATGAATTAGAATGGATCGTACGAATGAATTAGAATGGATCGTGCGAATGAAATAGAATGGATCATATGAATGAATTAGAATTGATCGTGCGAATGAATTAGAATGGATCATATGAATGAATTAGAATTGATCGTGCGAATGAATTAGAATGGATCGTGCGAATGAATTAGAATGGATCGTATGAATGAATTAGAATGGATTGTACGAATGAATTAGAATGGATCGTGCGAATGAATTACAATAGATCGTACGAATGAATTAGAATGGATCGTACGAATGAATTAGAATAGATCGTATGACTGAATTAGAATGGATCGTACGAATGAATTAGATTGTATCGTACGAATGAATTAGAATGGATCGTGCGAATGAATTAGAATGGATCGTACGAATGAATTAGAATGGATCGTGCGAATGAATTAGAATGGATCGTGCGAATGAATTAGAATGGATCGTGCGAATGAATTAGAATGGATCGTGCGAATGAATTAGAATGGATCGTACGAATGAATAAGAATGGATCGTACGAATGAATTAGATTGGATTGTGCGAATGAATTAGAATGGATCATACGAATGAATTAGAATGGATCGTACGAATGAATTAGAATAGATCGTACGAATGAATTAGAATGGATACATTCGTACGAATGTATTAGAATGGATCGTACGAATGAATTAGAATGGATCGTGTGAATGAATTAGAATGGATCGTATGAATGAATTAGAATTGATCGTACGAATGAATTAGAATGGATCGTACGAATGAATTATAATGGATCGTACGAATGAATTAGAATGGATCGTACGAATGAATTAGAATGGATCGTGCGAATGAATTAGAATAGATCGTACGAATGAATTAGAATGGATGTATGAATGAATTAGAATGGATCGTGCGAATGAATTACAATAGATCGTACGAATGAATTAGAATGGATCGTACGAATGAATTAGAATGGATCGTACGAATGAATTAGAATGGATCGTACGTATGAATTAGAATGGATCGTGCGAATGAATTAGAATGGATCGTGCGAATGATTTAGAATGGATCGTACGAATGAATTAGAATGGACCATACGAATGAACTAGATTGGATCGTGCGAATAAATTAGAATGGATCGTACGAATGAATTAGAATGGATCGTACGAATGAATTAGAATAGATCGTATGACTGAATTAGAATGGATCGTACGAATGAATGGATCGTACGAATGAATTAGATTGTATCGTACGAATGAATTAGAATGGATCGTGCGAATGAATTAGAATAGATCGTACGAATGAATTAGAATGGATCGTGCGAATGAATTAGAATGGATCGTGCGAATGAATTAGAATGGATCGTGCGAATGAATTAGAATGGATCGTGCGAATGAATTAGAATGGATCATACGAATGAATTAGATTGTATCGTACGAATGAATTAGAATGGATCGTGCGAATGAATTAGAATGGATCGTACGAATGAATTAGAATGGATCGTACGAATGAATTAGAATGGATCGTACGAATGAATGGATCGTACGAATGAATTAGATTGTATCGTACGAATGAATTAGAATGGATCGTGCGAATGAATTAGAATGGATCGTACGAATGAATTAGAATGGATCGTGCGAATGAATTAGAATGGATCGTGCGAATGAATTAGAATAGATCGTGCGAATGAATTAGAATGGATCGTGCGAATGAATTAGAATGGATCATACGAATGAATTAGAATGGGTCGTACGAATGAATTAGAATAGATCGTACGAATGAATTAGAATGGATACATTCGTACGAATGTATTAGAATGGATCGTACGAATAAATTAGAATGGATCGTGCGAATGAATTAGAATGGATCGTATGAATGAATTAGAATTGATCGTACGAATGAATTATAATGGATCGTACGAATGAATTAGAATGGATCGTACGAATGAATTAGAATGGATCGTACGAATGAATTAGAATGGATCGTGCGAATGAATTAGAATAGATCGTACGAATGAATTAGAATGGATGCATGAATGAATTAGAATGGATCGTGCGAATGAATTACAATAGATCGTACGAATGAATTAGAATGGATCGTACGAATGAATTAGAATGGATCGTACGAATGAATTAGAATGGATCGTACGTATGAATTAGAATGGATCGTGCGAATGAATTAGAATGGATCGTGCGAATGATTTAGAATGGATCATACGAATGAATTAGAATGGATCATACGAATGAACTAGATTAGATCGTGCGAATGAATAAGAATGGATCGTACGAATGAATTAGAATGGATCGTACGAATGAATTAGAATGGATCGTAGGAATGAATTAGAATAGATCGTATGTTTTGAATTAGAATGGATCCTACGAATGAATGGATCGTATGAATGAATTAGATTGTATCGTACGAATGAATTAGAATGGATCGTGCGAATGAATTAGAATGGATCGTACGAATGAATTAGAATGGATCGTGCGAATGAATTAGTATGGATCGTGCGAATGAATTAGAATGGATCGTACGAATGAATTAGAATGGATCGTACGAATGAATTAGATTGGATCGTGCGAATGAATTAGAATGAATCGTACGAATGAATTAGAATGGATCGTACGAATGAATTAGAATAGATCTTACGAATGAATTAGAATGGATACATTCGTGCGAATGAATTAGAATGGATCGTACGAATGAATTAGAATGGATCATGCGAATGAATTAGAATGGATCATATGAATGAATTAGAATTGATCGTGCGAATGAATTAGAATGGATCGTGCGAATGAATAAGAATGGATCGTACGAATGAATTAGAATTGATTGTACGACTAAATTAGAATGGATCATACGAATGAATTAGATTGTATCGTACGAATGAATTAGAATGGATCGTGCGAATGAATTAGAATGGATCGTACGAATGAATTAGAATGGATCGTGCGAATGAATTAGAATGGATCGTGCGAATGAATTAGAATAGATCGTGCGAATGAATTAGAATGGATCGTGCGAATGAATTAGAATGGATCGTACGAATGAATAAGAATGGATCGTACGAATGAATTAGATTGGATCGTGCGAATGAATTAGAATGGATCATACGAATGAATTAGAATGGATCGTACGAATGAATTAGAATAGATCGTACGAATGAATTAGAATGGATACATTCGTACGAATGTATTAGAATGGATCGTACGAATGAATTAGAATGGATCGTGTGAATGAATTAGAATAGATCGTATGAATGAATTAGAATTGATCGTACGAATGAATTAGAATGGATCGTACGAATGAATTATAATGGATCGTACGAATGAATTAGAATGGATCGTACGAATGAATTAGAATGGATCGTGCGAATGAATTAGAATAGATCGTACGAATGAATTAGAATGGATGTATGAATGAATTAGAATGGATCGTGCGAATGAATTACAATAGATCGTACGAATGAATTAGAATGGATCGTACGAATGAATTAGAATGGATCGTACGAATGAATTAGAATGGATCGTACGTATGAATTAGAATGGATCGTGCGAATGAATTAGAATGGATCGTGCGAATGATTTAGAATGGATCGTACGAATGAATTAGAATGGACCATACGAATGAACTAGATTGGATCGTGCGAATAAATTAGAATGGATCGTACGAATGAATTAGAATGGATCGTACGAATGAATTAGAATAGATCGTATGACTGAATTAGAATGGATCGTACGAATGAATGGATCGTACGAATGAATTAGATTGTATCGTACGAATGAATTAGAATGGATCGTGCGAATGAATTAGAATGGATCGTACGAATGAATTCGAATGGATCGTGCGAATGAATTAGAATGGATCGTGCGAATGAATTAGAATGGATCGTGCGAATGAATTAGAATGGATCATATGAATGAATTAGATTGTATCGTACGAATGAATTAGAATAGATCGTGCGAATGAATTAGAATGGATCGTACGAATGAATTAGAATGGATCGTACGAATGAATGGATCGTACGAATGAATTAGATTGTATCGTACGAATGAATTAGAATGGATCGTGCGAATGAATTAGAATGGATCGTACGAATGAATTAGAATGGATCGTGCGAATGAATTAGAATGGATCGTGCGAATGAATTAGAATAGATCGTGCGAATGAATTAGAATGGATCGTGCGAATGAATTAGAATGGATCGTACGAATGAATAAGAATGGATCGTACGAATGAATTAGATTGGATCGTGCGAATGAATTAGAATGGATCATACGAATGAATTAGAATGGGTCGTACGAATGAATTAGAATAGATCGTACGAATGAATTAGAATGGATACATTCGTACGAATGTATTAGAATGGATCGTACGAATAAATTAGAATGGATCGTGCGAATGAATTAGAATGGATCGTATGAATGAATTAGAATTGATCGTACGAATGAATTATAATGGATCGTACGAATGAATTAGAATGGATCGTACGAATGAATTAGAATGGATCGTACGAATGAATTAGAATGGATCGTGCGAATGAATTAGAATAGATCGTACGAATGAATTAGAATGGATGCATGAATGAATTAGAATGGATCGTGCGAATGAATTACAATAGATCGTACGAATGAATTAGAATGGATCGTACGAATGAATTAGAATGGATCGTACGAATGAATTAGAATGGATCGTACGTATGAATTAGAATGGATCGTGCGAATGAATTAGAATGGATCGTGCGAATGATTTAGAATGGATCGTACGAATGAATTAGAATGGATCATACGAATGAACTAGATTAGATCGTGCGAATGAATAAGAATGGATCGTACGAATGAATTAGAATGGATCGTACGAATGAATTAGAATGGATCGTACGAATGAATTAGAATAGATCGTATGTTTTGAATTAGAATGGATCGTACGAATGAATGGATCGTACGAATGAATTAGATTGTATCGTACGAATGAATTAGAATGGATCGTGCGAATGAATTAGAATGGATCGTACGAATGAATTAGAATGGATCGTGCGAATGAATTAGAATGGATCGTGCGAATGAATTAGAATGGATCGTACGAATGAATTAGAATGGATCGTACGAATGAATTAGATTGGATCGTGCGAATGAATTAGAATGAATCGTACGAATGAATTAGAATGGATTGTACGAATGAATTAGAATGGATCATGCGAATGAATTAGAATGGATCATATGAATGAATTAGAATTGATCGTGCGAATGAATTAGAATGGATCGTGCAAATGAATAAGAATGGATCGTACGAATGAATTAGAATTGATTGTACGACTAAATTAGAATGGATCATACGAATGAATTAGATTGTATCGTACGAATGAATTAGAATGGATCGTGCGAATGAATTAGAATGGATCGTACGAATGAATTAGAATGGATCGTGCGAATGAATTAGAATGGATACATTCGTGCGAATGGATCGTACGAATGAATTAGAATGGATACATTCGTGCGAATGAATTAGAATGGATCGTGCGAATGAATTAGAATGGATCGTACGAATGAATTAGAATGGATCGTAGGAATGAATTAGAATAGATCGTATGTTTTGAATTAGAATGGATCCTACGAATGAATGGATCGTACGAATGAATTAGATTGTATCGTACGAATGAATTAGAATGGATCGTGCGAATGAATTAGAATGGATCGTACGAATGAATTAGAATGGATCGTGCGAATGAATAAGAATGGATCGTGCGAATGAATTAGAATGGATCGTGCGAATGAATTAGAATGGATCGTACGAATGAATTAGAATGGATCGTACGAATGAATTAGATTGGATCGTGCGAATGAATTAGAATGAATCGTACGAATGAATTAGAATGGATCGTACGAATGAATTAGAATAGATCTTACGAATGAATTAGAATGGATACATTCGTGCGAATGAATTAGAATGGATCGTACGAATGAATTAGAATGGATCATGCGAATGAATTAGAATGGATCATATGAATGAATTAGAATTGATCGTGCGAATGAATTAGAATGGATCGTGCGAATGAATAAGAATGGATCGTACGAATGAATTAGAATTGATTGTACGACTAAATTAGAATGGATCATACGAATGAATTAGATTGTATCGTACGAATGAATTAGAATGGATCGTGCGAATGAATTAGAATGGATCGTACGAATGAATTAGAATGGATCGTGCGAATGAATTAGAATGGATCGTGCGAATGAATTAGAATAGATCGTGCGAATGAATTAGAATGGATCGTGCGAATGAATTAGAATGGATCGTACGAATGAATAAGAATGGATCGTACGAATGAATTAGATTGGATCGTGCGAATGAATTAGAATGGATCATACGAATGAATTAGAATGGATCGTACGAATGAATTAGAATAGATCGTACGAATGAATTAGAATGGATACATTCGTACGAATGTATTAGAATGGATCGTACGAATGAATTAGAATGGATCGTGTGAATGAATTAGAATGGATCGTATGAATGAATTAGAATTGATCGTACGAATGAATTAGAATGGATCGTACGAATGAATTATAATGGATCGTACGAATGAATTAGAATGGATCGTACGAATGAATTAGAATGGATCGTGCGAATGAATTAGAATAGATCGTACGAATGAATTAGAATGGATGTATGAATGAATTAGAATGGATCGTGCGAATGAATTACAATAGATCGTACGAATGAATTAGAATGGATCGTACGAATGAATTAGAATGGATCGTACGTATGAATTAGAATGGATCGTGCGAATGAATTAGAATGGATCGTGCGAATGATTTAGAATGGATCGTACGAATGAATTAGAATGGACCATACGAATGAACTAGATTGGATCGTGCGAATAAATTAGAATGGATCGTACGAATGAATTAGAATGGATCGTACGAATGAATTAGAATAGATCGTATGACTGAATTAGAATGGATCGTACGAATGAATGGATCGTACGAATGAATTAGATTGTATCGTACGAATGAATTAGAATGGATCGTGCGAATGAATTAGAATGGATCGTACGAATGAATTAGAATGGATCGTGCGAATGAATTAGAATGGATCGTGCGAATGAATTAGAATGGATCGTGCGAATGAATTAGAATGGATCGTGCGAATGAATTAGAATGGATCATACGAATGAATTAGATTGTATCGTACGAATGAATTAGAATGGATCGTGCGAATGAATTAGAATGGATCGTACGAATGAATTAGAATGGATCGTACGAATGAATGGATCGTACGAATGAATTAGATTGTATCGTACGAATGAATTAGAATGGATCGTGCGAATGAATTAGAATGGATCGTACGAATGAATTAGAATGGATCGTGCGAATGAATTAGAATGGATCGTGCGAATGAATTAGAATAGATCGTGCGAATGAATTAGAATGGATCGTGCGAATGAATTAGAATGGATCGTACGAATGAATAAGAATGGATCGTACGAAAGAATTAGATTGGATCGTGCGAATGAATTAGAATGGATCATACGAATGAATTAGAATGGGTCGTACGAATGAATTAGAATAGATCGTACGAATGAATTAGAATGGATACATTCGTACGAATGTATTAGAATGGATCGTACGAATAAATTAGAATGGATCGTGCGAATGAATTAGAATGGATCGTATGAATGAATTAGAATTGATCGTACGAATGAATTATAATGGATCGTACGAATGAATTAGAATGGATCGTACGAATGAATTAGAATGGATCGTACGAATGAATTAGAATGGATCGTGCGAATGAATTAGAATAGATCGTACGAATGAATTAGAATGGATGCATGAATGAATTAGAATGGATCGTGCGAATGAATTACAATAGATCGTACGAATGAATTAGAATGGATCGTACGAATGAATTAGAATGGATCGTACGAATGAATTAGAATGGATCGTACGTATGAATTAGAATGGATCGTGCGAATGAATTAGAATGGATCGTGCGAATGATTTAGAATGGATCATACGAATGAATTAGAATGGATCATACGAATGAACTAGATTAGATCGTGCGAATGAATAAGAATGGATCGTACGAATGAATTAGAATGGATCGTACGAATGAATTAGAATGGATCGTAGGAATGAATTAGAATAGATCGTATGTTTTGAATTAGAATGGATCCTACGAATGAATGGATCGTACGAATGAATTAGATTGTATCGTAGGAATGAATTAGAATGGATCGTGCGAATGAATTAGAATGGATCGTACGAATGAATTAGAATGGATCGTGCGAATGAATAAGAATGGATCGTGCGAATGAATTAGAATGGATCGTGCGAATGAATTAGAATGGATCGTACGAATGAATTAGAATGGATCGTACGAATGAATTAGATTGGATCGTGCGAATGAATTAGAATGAATCGTACGAATGAATTAGAATGGATCGTACGAATGAATTAGAATAGATCTTACGAATGAATTAGAATGGATACATTCGTGCGAATGAATTAGAATGGATCGTACGAATGAATTAGAATGGATCATGCGAATGAATTAGAATGGATCATATGAATGAATTAGAATTGATCGTGCGAATGAATTAGAATGGATCGTGCGAATGAATAAGAATGGATCGTACGAATGAATTAGAATTGATTGTACGACTAAATTAGAATGGATCATACGAATGAATTAGATTGTATCGTACGAATGAATTAGAATAGATCGTGCGAATGAATTAGAATGGATCGTACGAATGAATTAGAATGGATCGTGCGAATGAATTAGAATGGATCGTGCGAATGAATTAGAATAGATCGTGCGAATGAATTAGAATGGATCGTGCGAATGAATTAGAATGGATCGTACGAATGAATAAGAATGGATCGTACGAATGAGTTAGATTGGATCGTGCGAATGAATTAGAATGGATCATACGAATGAATTAGAATGGATCGTACGAATGAATTAGAATAGATCGTACGAATGAATTAGAATGGATACATTCGTACGAATGTATTAGAATGGATCGTACGAATGAATTAGAATGGATCGTGTGAATGAATTAGAATAGATCGTATGAATGAATTAGAATTGATCGTACGAATGAATTAGAATGGATCGTACGAATGAATTATAATGGATCGTACGAATGAATTAGAATGGATCGTACGAATGAATTAGAATGGATCGTGCGAATGAATTAGAATAGATCGTACGAATGAATTAGAATGGATGTATGAATGAATTAGAATGGATCGTGCGAATGAATTACAATAGATCGTACGAATGAATTAGAATGGATCGTACGAATGAATTAGAATGGATCGTACGAATGAATTAGAATGGATCGTACGTATGAATTAGAATGGATCGTGCGAATGAATTAGAATGGATCGTGCGAATGATTTAGAATGGATCGTACGAATGAATTAGAATGGACCATACGAATGAACTAGATTGGATCGTGCGAATAAATTAGAATGGATCGTACGAATGAATTAGAATGGATCGTACGAATGAATTAGAATAGATCGTATGACTGAATTAGAATGGATCGTACGAATGAATGGATCGTACGAATGAATTAGATTGTATCGTACGAATGAATTAGAATGGATCGTGCGAATGAATTAGAATGGATCGTACGAATGAATTCGAATGGATCGTGCGAATGAATTAGAATGGATCGTGCGAATGAGTTAGAATAGATCGTGCGAATGAATTAGAATGGATCATATGAATGAATTAGATTGTATCGTACGAATGAATTAGAATGGATCGTGCGAATGAATTAGAATGGATCGTACGAATGAATTAGAATGGATCGTACGAATGAATTAGAATGGATCGTACGAATGAATGGATCGTACGAATGAATTAGATTGTATCGTACGAATGAATTAGAATGGATCGTGCGAATGAATTAGAATGGATCGTACGAATGAATTAGAATGGATCGTGCGAATGAATTAGAATGGATCGTGCGAATGAATTAGAATAGATCGTGCGAATGAATTAGAATGGATCGTGCGAATGAATTAGAATGGATCGTACGAATGAATAAGAATGGATCGTACGAATGAATTAGATTGGATCGTGCGAATGAATTAGAATGGATCATACGAATGAATTAGAATGGGTCGTACGAATGAATTAGAATAGATCGTACGAATGAATTAGAATGGATACATTCGTACGAATGTATTAGAATGGATCGTACGAATAAATTAGAATGGATCGTGCGAATGAATTAGAATGGATCGTATGAATGAATTAGAATTGATCTTACGAATGAATTATAATGGATCGTACGAATGAATTAGAATGGATCGTACGAATGAATTAGAATGGATCGTACGAATGAATTAGAATGGATCGTGCGAATGAATTAGAATAGATCGTACGAATGAATTAGAATAGATGCATGAATGAATTAGAATGGATCGTGCGAATGAATTACAATAGATCGTACGAATGAATTAGAATGGATCGTACGAATGAATTAGAATGGATCGTACGAATGAATTAGAATGGATCGTACGTATGAATTAGAATGGATCGTGCGAATGAATTAGAATGGATCGTGCGAATGATTTAGAATGGATCGTACGAATGAATTAGAATGGATCATACGAATGAACTAGATTAGATCGTGCGAATGAATAAGAATGGATCGTACGAATGAATTAGAATGGATCGTACGAATGAATTAGAATAGATCGTATGTTTTGAACTAGAATGGATCGTACAAATGAATGGATCGTACGAATGAATTAGATTGTATCGTACGAATGAATTAGAATGGATCGTGCGAATGAATTAGAATGGATCGTACGAATGAATTAGAATGGATCGTGCGAATGAATTAGAATGGATCGTGCGAATGAATTAGAATGGATCGTGCGAATGAATTAGAATGGATCGTACGAATGAATTAGAATGGATCGTACGAATGAATTAGATTGGATCGTGCGAATGAATTAGAATGAATCGTACGAATGAATTAGAATGGATCGTACGAATGAATTAGAATGGATCATGCGAATGAATTAGAATGGATCATATGAATGAATTAGAATTGATCGTGCGAATGAATTAGAATGGATCGTGCAAATGAATAAGAATGGATCGTACGAATGAATTAGAATTGATTGTACGACTAAATTAGAATGGATCATACGAATGAATTAGATTGTATCGTACGAATGAATTAGAATGGATCGTGCGAATGAATTAGAATGGATCGTACGAATGAATTAGAATGGATCGTGCGAATGAATTAGAATGGATACATTCGTGCGAATGGATCGTACGAATGAATTAGAATGGATACATTCGTGCGAATGAATTAGAATGGATCGTGCGAATGAATTACAATGGATCGTACGAATGAATTAGATTGGATCGTGCAAATGAATTATAATGGATCGTACGAATGAATTAGAATGGATACATTCGTTCGAATGAATTAGAATGGATCGTACGAATGAATTAGAATAGATCGTGCGAATGAATTAGAATGGATCTTATGAATGAATTAGAATGGATCATGCGAATGAATTAGAATAGATTGTATAAATGAATTTGAATGGATCGTACGAATGAATTAGAATGGATTGTACGACTGAATTAGAATGGATCATACGAATGAATTAGATTGTATCGTACGAATGAATTAGAATGGATCATGCGAATGAATTAGAATGGATCGTATGAATGAATTAGAATGGATCGTGCGAATAAATTAGAATAGATCGTACGAATGAATTAGAATGGATACATTCGTGCGAATGAATTAGAATGGATCGTACGAATGAATTAGAATGCATACATTCGTGCGAATAAATTACAATGGATCGTGCGAATATATCCATTCTACTTCATTCGTACGATCCATTCTAGTTCATTCGTACTATCCATTGTAATTCATTCGCATGATCCATTCTAATTCATTCGTACGATACAATCTAATTCATTCGAATGATCCATTCTAATTCAGTCGTACAATCCATTCTAATTCATTCGTATGATCCATTCAAATTCATTCGCACGATCCATTCTAATTCATTCGCACGATCAATTCTAATTCATTCATATGATCCATTCTAATTCATTCGCACGATCCATTCTAATTCATTCGTACGATCCATTCTAATTCATTCGCACGAATGTATCCATTCTAATTCATTCGTACGATCTATTCTAATTCATTCGTACGATCCATTCTAATTCATTCGCACGATTCAATCTAATTCATTCGTACGATCAATTCTAATTCAATCGTGCGGTCCATTCTAATTCATTTGCATGATCCATTCTAATTCATTCGTACGATCCATTCTAATTCATTCGTATGTATCCATTCTAATTCATTCGTACGATCTATTCTAATTCATTCGCACGATCCATTCTAATTCATTCATACGATCCATTCTAATTCACTCGTACGATCCATTCTAATTCATTCGTACGATCTGTTCTAATTCATTCGTACGATCCATTCTAATTCATTCTTACGATCCATTCTAATTCATTCGCACGATCCAATCTAATTCATTCACACGATCCATTCTAATACATTCGTACGATCCATTCTAATTCATTCGCACGAATGTATCCATTCTAATTCATTCGTACGATCTATTCTAATTCATTCGTACAATCTATTCTAATTCATTCATTCGATCCATTCTAATTCATTCGTACGATCCATTCTAATTCATTCGCACGATCCATTCTAATTCATTCGTACGATACAATCTAATTCATTCGTACGATCTATTCTAATTCATTCGTACGATCCATTCTAATTCATTCGTACGAACCATACCAATTCATTCGTAAGAATGTATCCATTCTAATTCATTCGTAAGATCTATTGTAATTCATTCACACGATCCATTCTAATTCATTCATACGATCCATTCTAATTCATTCATACGATCCATTCTAATTCATTCGCACGAATGTAGTACGAATGAACTAGATTGGATCGTGCGAATGAATTAGAATGGATCGTACGAATGAATTAGAATGGATCGTACGAATGAATTAGAATAGATCGTATGACTGAATTAGAATGGATCGTACGAATGAATGGATCGTACGAATGAATTAGATTGTATCGTACGAATGAATTAGAATGGATCGTGCGAATGAATTAGAATGGATCGTACGATACATTCGTGCGAATGAATTAGAATGGATCGTACGAATGAATTAGAATAGATCGTAAGAATGGATCGTACGACTGAAGTAGAATGGATACATTCGAACGATCTATTTTAATTCATTCGCACGAATGTATCCATTATAATTTATTCGTACGATCTATTCTAATTCATCCATACGATCCATTCTAATTCATTCGTACGATCCATTCTAATTCATTCGCACGATCCATTCTAATTCATTCGTACGATACAATCTAATTCATTCGTACGATACAATCTAATTCATTCGTACGATCAATTCTAATTCATTCGTACGATCCATTCTAATTCATTCGTACTATCCATTCTAATTCATTCGCACGATCCATTCTAATTCATTCGTACAATCCATTCTAATTCATTCGCACGAATGTATCCATTCTAATTTATTCATATGATCCATTCTAATTCATTCGCACGATCAATTCTAATTCATTCATATGATCCATTCTAATTCATTCGCACGATCCATTCTAATTCATTCGTACGATCCATTCTAATTCATTCCCACGAATGTATCCATTCTAATTCAGTCGTACGATCTATTCTAATTCAGTCGTACGATCCATTCCAATTCATTCGCACGATCCAATCTAATTCACAGTCGTACGATCGATTCTAATTCATTCGTACGATCCATTCTAATTCATTCGCACGATCCATTCTAATTCATTCGCACGAATGTATCCATTCTAATTCATTCGTACGATCTATTCTAATTCAGTCGTACGATCGATTCTAATTCATTCGTACGATCCATTCTAATTCATTCGTACGATACAATCTAATTCATTCGTACGATCCATTCTAATAGATTCATTCTAATTAGAATTAATTCGTACGATCCATTCTAATTCATTCGTACGATCAATTCTAATTCATTCGTACGATCCATTCTAATTCATTCGCACGATCCATTCTAATTCATTCGCACGATCAATTCTAATTCATTCAGATGATCCCTTCTAATTCATTCGCACAATCAATTCTAATTCATTCATATGATCCATTCTAATTCATTCACACGATCCATTCTAATTCATTCGTACGATCCATTCTAATTCATTCGCACAAATGTATCCATTCTAATTCATTCGTACGATCTATTCTAATTCAGTCGTACGATCCATTCTAATTCATTCGCATGATCCAATCTAATTCATTCGTACGATCCATTCTAATTCATTCGCATGATCCATTCTAATTCATTCGTACGATCCATTCTAATTCATTCGTACGATCTATTGTAATTCATTCGCATGATCCATTCTAATTCATTCATACATCCATTCTAATTCATTCGTACGATCTATTCTAATTCATTCGCACGATCCATTCTAATTCATTCGTACGATCCATTCTAATTCATTCGTACGATCCATTCTAATTCATTCGTACGATCCATTATAATTCATTCGTACAATCCATTCTAATTCATTCGTACGATCCATTCTAATTCATTCAGACGATCTATTCTAATTCATTCGTACGATCCATTCTAATTCATTCTTACGATCCATTCTAATTCATTCGCACGATCCAATCTAATTCATTCACACGATCCATTCTAATTCATTCGTACGATCCATTCTAATTTATTCGCACGAATGTATCCATTCTAATTCATTCGTACGATCTATTCTAATTCATTCGCACGATCCATTCAAATTCATTCGTACGATCAATTCTATTTCATTCGTACGATACAATCTAATTCATTCGTATGATCCATTCTAATTCAGTCGTACAATCCATTCTAATTCATTCGTACGATCCATTCTAATTCATTCGCACGATACATTCTAATTCATTCGTATGATACAATCAAATTCATTCGTATGATCCAATCTAATTCATTCGTACGATCCAATCTAATTCATTCGTACGATCCATTCTAATTCATTCATACGATCCATTCTAATTCATTCGTGCAAATGAATTAGAGGATCGTACGAATGAATTAGAATGGATACATTCGTGCCAATGAATTAGAATGGATCGCACGAATGAGTAAGAATAAATCGTACGAATGAAATAGAATGGATCAAACAAATGAATTTGAATGGATCGTACGAATGAATTAGAATGGATCGTACGAATGAACTAGAATGGATCGTACGAATGAAATAGAATGGATCGTACGAATGACTTAGAATGGATCGTACGAATGAATTAGAATAGATCGTACGAATGAATTAGAATGGATACATTCGTGCGAATGAATTAGAATGGATCGTACGAATGAATTAGAATAGATCGTGCGAATGAATTAGAATAGATCGTACGAATGAATTAGAATAGATACATTCGTGCGAAAGAATTAGAATGGATTGTATGAATGAATTAGAATGGATCGTATGAATGAATTACAATGGATCGTGCGAATGAATTAGAATGGATCGTGCGAATGAATTAGAATGGATACATTCGTGCGAATGAATTAGAATGAATCGTATGAATGAGTAAGAATAGATCATACAAATGAATTAGAATGGATCGTGTGGATGAATTAGAATGGATCGTATGAATGAATTAGAATGGATACATTCGTGTGAATGAATTAGAATGGATCGTACGAATGAATTAGATTGTATCGTACGAATGCATTAGAATGGATCGTACGAATGAATTAGATTGTATCGTACGAATGAATAAGAATGGATCGTGTGAATGAATTAGAATGGATCATACGAATGAATTAGATTGTATCGTGCGAATGAATTAGAATGGATCATACGAATGAATTAGATTGTATCGTGCGAATGAATTAGAATGGATCGTACGAATGAATTAGATTGTATCGTACGAATGAATTAGAATGGATCGTACGAATGAATTAGAATGGATCGTACGAATGAATTAGAATACATCGTACGAATGAATTAGAATGGATACATTCGTGCGAATGAATAAGAATGGATCGTACGAATGAATTAGAATGGATCGTACGAATGAATTAGAATAGAATGGATCTTACGAATGAATTAGAATAGATCGTACGAATGAATTAGAATGGATCCATTCATTCGTACGGTTTATTCTAATTCATTCGCACGATTCATTCTAATTCATTCGTACGATCCATTCTAATTCATTCGCACGATCCATTCTAATTCATTCGTATGATCCATTCTATTTCATTCGCACGATCCATTCTAATTCATTCGTACGATACAATCTAATTCATTCGTATGATCCATTCTAATTCAGTCGTAGAATCCATTCTAATTCATTCGTACGATCCATTCTAATTCATTCGCACGATCCATTCTAATTCATTCGCACGATCAATTCTAATTCATTCATATGATCCATTCTAATTCATTCGCACGATCCATTCTAATTCATTCGTACGATCCATTCTAATTCATTCGCACGAATGTATCCATTCTAATTCATTAGTACGATCCATTCATTCTAATTCATACGATCCATTAGAATGAATTAGAATGGATTGTACGAATCAATTCTAATTCTATGATCTATTCTAATTCATTCATACGATCCAATCTACGAATGGATACATTCGTACGATTAGAATAGATCCATTGTAATTCATTCTAATTCTTTCGCACGAATATATCCATTCTAATTCATTCGCACGATCTATTCTATTTAATTCGTATGATCCAATCTAATTCATTCGTACGATCCATTCTAATTCATTCGCACGATCCAATCTAATTCATTCGTACGATCCATTCTTATTCATTCGTACGATCCATTCTAATTCATTCGAACGATCCATTCTAATTCATTCGCACGATCCATTCTAATTCATTCGTACGATCCATTCTAATTCATTCGCACGATCCATTCTAATTCATTCGTACGATACAATCTAATTCATTCGTACGATTTATTCATTCGTACGATCCATTCTAATTCAGTCATACGATCTATTCTAATTCATTCGTACGATCCATTCTAATTCATTCGTACGATCCATTCTAATTCATTCGCACGAATGTATCCATTCTACTTCATTTGTACGATCCATTCTAGTTCATTCGTATGGTCCATTCTAATTCATTCGCACGATCCATTCTAATTCATTCGCACGATCAATTCTAATTCATTCATATGATCCATTCTAATTCATTCTCACGATCCATTCTAATTCATTCGTACGATCCATTCTAATTCATTCGCACGAATGTATCCATTCTAATTCATTCGTACGATCTATTCTAATTTAGTCGTATGATCGATTCTAATTCATTCGTATGATCCATTCTAATTCATTCGCACGATCCAATCTAATTCATTCGTACGATCCATTCTAATTCATTTGTACGATCTATTCTAATTCATTCGCACGATCCATTCTAATTCATTCATAAGATCCATTCTAATTCATTCGCACGATCCATTCTAATTCATTCGTACGATCCATTCTAATTCATTCGAACGAATGTATCCATTCTAGATCCATTCTAATTCATTCGTACGATCCATTCTAATTCATTTGTACGATCCATTCTAATTCATTCGCACAAATGTATCCATTCTAATTCATTTGTACGATCTATTCTAATTCATTCCCACGATCCATTCTAATTCATTCCCACGATCCATTCTAATTCATTCGTACGATCCATTCTAATTCATTTGTACGATCTTATTCGTACGAATGAATTAGAACGGATCGTACGATACAATCTAATTCATTCGTATGATCCATTCTAATTCAGTCGTACAATCCATTCTAATTCATTCATACGAACCATACAAATTCATTCGTAAGAATGTATTCATTCTAATTCATTCGTACGATCCATTCTAATTCATTCGCATGATCCATTCTAATTCATTCGTACGATCCATTCTAATTCAGTCATACAATACATTCTAATTCATTCGCACGATCCATTCTAATTCATTCGTATGATCCATTCTAATTCATTCGTACGAATGAATTAGAAATGATACATTCGTACGAATGAATTGGAATGAATTAGAATGGATCGTATGAATGAATTAGAATGGATCGTGCGAATGAATTAGAATGAATTATAATAGATTCGCATGATACATTCGCACGATCCATTGTAATTCAGTCGTACAATCCATTCTAATTCATTCGTACGATTCATTCTAATTCATTCACACGATCCATTCAAATTCATTCGTACGATCCATTCTATTTCATTCGTACGATCCATTCTTTCTCATTCGGATGATCCATTCTAATTCATTCGCACGAATGTATCCATTCTAATTCATTCGCACGATCCATTCTAATTCATTCGTACGATCCATTCTAATTCAATCGTGCGGTCCATTCTAATTCATTTGCATGATCCATTCTAATTCATTCGTACGATCCATTCTAATTCATTCGTATGTATCCATTCTAATTCATTCGTACGATCTATTCTAATTCATTCGCACGATCCATTTTAATTCATTCATACGATCCATTCTAATTCATTCGTACGATCTGTTCTAATTCATTCGTACGATCCATTCAAATTCATTCTTACGATCCATTCTAATTCATTCGCATGATCCAATCTAATTCATTCACACGATCCATTCTACTTCATTCGTACGATCCATTCTACTTCATTCGTACGATCCATTCTAATTCATTCGTACGATACAATCTAATTCATTCGCACGATCCATTCTAATTCATTCGCACGATCCATTCTAATTCATTCGCACGATTCATTCTAATTCATTCGTACGATCCATTCTAATTCATTCGCACGATCCATTCTAATTCATTCCTACGATACAATCTAATTCATTCACACGATCCATTCTAATTCATTCGTACGATCCATTCTAATTCATTCGCACGAATGTATCCATTCTAATTCATTTGTAAGATCTATTCTAATTCATTTGTACGATCCATTCTAATTCATTCGTATGATCCATTCTAATTCATTCGCACGATCCAATCTAATTCATTCGTACGATCCATTCTAATTCATTCGTACGATCCATTCTAATTCATTCGCACGATCCATTCTAATTCATTCGCACGATCCATTCTAATTCATTCGTACGATCCATTCTAATTCATTCGCACGATCCATTCTAATTCATTCGTACGATCCATTCTAATTCATTCGCACGAATGTATCCATTCTAATTCATTCGTACGATCTATTCTAATTCAGTCGTACAATCCATTCTAATTCATTCGTACGATCAGTTCTAATTCATTCGTACGATCCATTCTAATTCATTCGCACGATCCATTCTAATTCATTCATACGATCCATTCTAATTCATTCGCACAATCCATTCTAATTCATTCGTACGATCGACTCTAATTCATTCGCACAAATGTATCCATTCTAATTCATTCGTACGATCTATTCTAATTCATTCGTACGATCCATTCTAGTTCATTCGTACGATCATTCTAATTCATTCGTATGATCCATTCTAATTCATTCGCACGAATGTATCCATTCTACTTCATTCGTACGATCCATTCTAGTTCATTCATACGATCCATTCTAATTCATTCGCACGATCCATTCAAATTCATTCGTACGATCCATTCTATTTCATTCGTACGATCCATTCTTACTCATTCGTACGATCCATTCTAATTCATTCGCACGAATGTATCCATTCTAATTCATTCGTACGATCCATTCTAATTCATTCGTACGATACAATCTAATTCATTCGTATGATCTATTCTAATTCATTCGTACGATCCATTCTAATTCATTCGCACGATCCATTCTAATTCATTCGTACGATCCATTCTTATTCATTCATACGATCCATTCTAATTCATTCGTACGATCCATTCTAATTCATTCGCACGATCCATTCTAATTCATTCGTACGATCCATTCTAATTCATTCGTACGATCCATTCTAATTTATTCGCACGATCCATTTTAATTCATTCGTACGATCCATTCTAATTCATTCGTACGATCCATTCTAATTCATTCGTACGATCCATTCTAATTCATTCGTACGATCCATTCTAATTCATTCGCACGATCCAATCTAATTCATTCACACGATCCATTCTACTTCATTCGTACGATCCATTCTACTTCATTCGTACGATCCATTCTAATTCATTCGTACGATACAATCTAATTCATTCGCACGATCCATTCTAATTCATTCGCACGATCCATTCTAATTCATTCGCACGATTCATTCTAATTCATTCGTACGATCCATTCTAATTCATTCGCACGATCCATTCTAATTCATTCCTACGATACAATCTAATTCATTCACACGATCCATTCTAATTCATTCGTACGATCCATTCTAATTCATTCGCACGAATGTATCCATTCTAATTCATTTGTAAGATCTATTCTAATTCATTCGTACGATCCATTCTAATTCATTCGTATGATCCATTCTAATTCATTCGCACGATCCAATCTAATTCATTCGTACGATCCATTCTAATTCATTCGTACGATCCATTCTAATTCATTCGCACGATCCATTCTAATTCATTCGCACGATCCATTCTAATTCATTCGTACGATCCATTCTAATTCATTCGCACGATCCATTCTAATTCATTCGTACGATCCATTCTAATTCATTCGCACGAATGTATCCATTCTAATTCATTCGTACGATCTATTCTAATTCAGTCGTACAATCCATTCTAATTCATTCGTACGATCCATTCTAATTCATTCGTACGATCCATTCTAATTCATTCGCACGATCCATTCTAATTCATTCATACGATCCATTCTAATTCATTCGCACAATCCATTCTAATTCATTCGTACGATCGACTCTAATTCATTCGCACAAATGTATCCATTCTAATTCATTCGTACGATCTATTCTAATTCATTCGTACGATCCATTCTAGTTCATTCGTACGATCATTCTAATTCATTCGTATGATCCATTCTAATTCATTCGCACGAATGTATCCATTCTACTTCATTCGTACGATCCATTCTAGTTCATTCATACGATCCATTCTAATTCATTCGCACGATCCATTCAAATTCATTCGTACGATCCATTCTATTTCATTCGTACGATCCATTCTTACTCATTCGTACGATCCATTCTAATTCATTCGCACGAATGTATCCATTCTAATTCATTCGTACGATCCATTCTAATTCATTCGTACGATACAATCTAATTCATTCGTATGATCTATTCTAATTCATTCGTACGATCCATTCTAATTCATTCGTACGATCCATTCTAATTCATTCGCACGATCCATTCTAATTCATTCGTACGATCCATTCTTATTCATTCATACGATCCATTCTAATTCATTCGTACGATCCATTCTAATTCATTCGCACGATCCATTCTAATTCATTCGTACGATCCATTCTAATTCATTCGTACGATCCATTCTAATTTATTTGCACGATCCATTTTAATTCATTCGTACGATCCATTCTAATTCATTCGTACGATCCATTCTAATTCATTCGTACGATCCATTCTAATTCATTCGTACGATCCATTCTAATTCATTCGTACTATCTATTCTAATTCATTCGCACGATCCATTCTAATTCATTCGTACGATACAAGCTAATTCATTCGTATGATCCATTCTAATTCAGTCGTACAATTCATTCTAATTCATTCGTACGATCCATTCTAATTCTAATTCATTCGTCAGATCCATTCTATTCTAATTCATTCGCACGATCTATTCTAATTCATTCTTAAGATCCATTCTATTCTAATTCATTCGCACGATCCATTCTAATTCAGTCGTACAATCCATTAGAATGAATTAGAATGGATCGTACGAATTAATTAGAATGGATCATACGAATCAATTAGAATGGATCGTACGAATGAATTAGAATGGATACATTCGTGCGAATGAATTAGAATGGATCGTACGAATGTGTAAGAATGGATCGTACGAATGAAATAGAATGGATCGTACGAATGAATTTGAATGGATCTTGCAAATGAATTAGAATGGATCGTACGAATGAACTAGAATGGATTGTACGATCCATTCTAATTCATTCGTACGATCCATTCTAATTCATTCGCACGAATGTATCCATTCTACTTAATTCGTACGATCCATTCTAGTTCATTCGTACGATCCATTCTAATTCATTCGTACAATCCATTCTAATTCATTCGCACGATCCATTCGCACGAATTCATTCTTACGAATTAGATTGTATCGTACAAATTCATTCGTACGATCCATTCTAATTCATTCGTATGATCCATTCTAATTCATTCGTACGATCCATTCTTACTCATTCGTACGATCCATTCTAATTCATTCGCACGATTGTATCCATTCTAATTCAGTCGTACAATGAATTAGAATGGATCGTTCGAATGAATTAGATTGTATCGTACGAATGAATTAGAATCGATCGTACAAATGAATTAGAATGGATCGTACGAATGAATTAGAATGGATCGCACGAAGGTATCTATTCTAATTCATTCATACGATCTATTCTAATTCATTCGCACGAATGTATCCTTTCTAATTCATTCGTACGATCCATTAGAATGGATCGTGCGAATGAATTAGAATGGATCGTACGAATGAATTAGAATGGATCGTACGAATGAATTAGAATAGATCATACGAATGAATTAGATTGTATCGTACGAATGAATTAGAATGGATCGTACGAATGAATTAGAATGGATACATTCGTGCGAATGAATTAGAATGGATCGTACGAATGAGTAAGAATGGATCGTACGAATGAAATAGAATGGATCGTACGAATGAATTTGAATGGATCGTGCGAATGAATTAGAATGGATCGTATGAATGAACTAGAATGGATCGTACGAATGAAGTAGAATGGATACATTCGTGCGAATGAATTAGAATGGATCATACGAATGAATTAGAATGATCGTACGAATGAACTAGAATAGATCGTACGAATGAATTAGAATGGATACATTTGTGCGAATGAATTAGAGTCGATCGTACGAATGAATTAGAATGGATTGTGCGAATGAATTAGAATGGATCGTATGAATGAATTAGAATGGATCGTGCGAATGAATTAGAATGGATCGTACGAATGAATTAGAATGGATCGTACGAATGAATTAGAATGGATTGTACGACTGAATTAGAATAGATCGTACGAATGAATTAGAATAGATACATTCGTGCGAATGAATTAGAATGGATCGTACGAATGAATTAGAATGGATCGTGCGAATGAATTAGAATGGATCGTACGAATGAATTAGAATGGATCGTGCGAATGAATTAGAATGGATCGTGCGAATGAATTAGAATGGATCGTGCGAATGAATTAGAATGGATCGTACGAATGAATTAAAATGGATCGTACGAATGAATTAGATTGGATCGTGCGAATGAATTAGAATGGATCGTACGAATGAATTAGAATGGATCGTACGAATGAATTAGAATAGATCTTACAAATGAATTAGAATGGATACATTCGTGCGAATGAATTAGAATGGATCATACGAATGAATTAGAATGGATCGTGTGAATGAATTAGATTGTATCGTACGAATGAATTAGAATGGATCGTGCGAATGAATTAGAATGGATCGTACGAATGAATTAGAATGGATCGTGCGAATGAATTAAAATGGATCGTGCGAATGAATTAGAATGGATCGTGCGAATGAATTAGATTGTATCATACGAATGAATTAAATGGATCGTACGAATGAAGTAGAATGGATCGTACGAATGAAGTAGAATGGATCGTGTGAATGAATTAGATTGGATCGTGCGAATGAATTAGAATGGATCGTAAGAATGAATTAGAATGGATCGTACGAATGAATTAGAACAGATCGTACGAATGAATTAGAATGGATCGTATGAATGAATTAGAATGGATCGTGCGAATGAATTAGAATAGATCGTACGAATGAATTAGAATGGATACATACGAATGAATTAGAATGGATCGTACGAATGAATTAGAATGGATCATGCAAATGAATTAGAATGGACCGCACGATTGAATTAGAATGGATCGTACGAATGAATTAGAATGGATCGTGCGAATGAATTAGAATGGATACATTCGTGCGAATGAATTAGAATGGATCATCCGAATGAGAAAGAATGGATCGTACGAATGAAATAGAATGGATCGTACGAATGAATTTGAATGGATCGTGTGAATGAATTAGAATGAATCGTACGAATGAATTAGAATGGATTGTACGACTGAATTACAATGGATCGTGCGAATGTATCATGCGAATCTATTATAATTTATTCTAATTCATTCGCACGATCCATTCTAATTCATTCATACGATCCATTCTAATTCATTCCAATTCATTCGTACGAATGTATCCATTCTAATTCATTCGTACGAATGAATTAGAATGGATCATACGAATGAATTAGAATGGATCGTACGAATGAATTAGAATGTATTGTATGACTGAATTAGAATGGATCGTACGAATGAATTAGAATGGATCATACGAATGAATTAGAATGGATCGTATGAATGAATTAGAATGAATACATTCTTACGAATGAATTTGTATGGTTCGTATGAATGAATTAGAATGGATTGTACGACTGAATTAGAATGGATCATACGAATGAATTAGATTGTATCGTACGATCCATTCTAATTCATTCGTACGAATAAGATCGTACAAATGAATTAGAATGGATCGTACGAATGAATTAGAATGGATCGTATGAATGAATTAGAATGGATCGTGGGAATGAATTAGAATAGATCGTACAAATGAATTAGAATGGATACATTTGTGCGAATGAATTAGAATGGATCGTACGAATGAATTAGAATGGATCTAGAATGGATACATTCGTTCGAATGAATTAGAATGGATCGTACGAATGAATTAGAATGGATCGTGCGAATGAATTAGAATGGATCTTATGAATGAATTAGAATGGATCGTGCGAATGAATTAGAATAGATCGTACAAATGAATTAGAATGGATCGTACGAATGAATTAGATTGGATCGTGCGAATGAATTAGAATGGATCATACGAATGAATTAGAATCGATCGTACGACTGAATTAGAATAGATCGTACGAATGAATTAGAATGGATACATTCGTGCGAATGAATTAGAATGGATCGTACGAATGAATTAGAATGGATCGTGCGAATGAATTAGAATGGATCATATGAATGAATTAGAATTGATCGTGCGAATGAATTAGAATGGATCGTGCGAATTAATTAGAATGGACCGTACGAATGAACTAGAATGGATCGTACAAATGAAGTAGAATGGATACATTCGTGCGAATGAATTAGAATGGATCGTACGAATGAATTAGAATGGATCGTACGAATGAATTAGAATGGATCGTACGAATGAATTAGAATAGATCGTATGACTGAATTAGAATGGATCGTACGAATGAATAAATCGTACGAATGAATTAGATTGTATCGTACGAATGAATTAGAATGGATCGTGCGAATGAATTAGAATGGATCGTACGAATGAATTAGAATGGATCGTGCGAATGAATTAGAATGGATCGTGCGAATGAATTAGAATAGATCATGCGAATGAATTAGAATGGATCGTTCGAATGAATTAGAATGGATCGTACGAATGAATAAGAATGGATCGTACGAATGAATTAGATTGGATCGTGCGAATGAATTAGAATGGATCGTACGAATGAATTAGATTGGATCATACGAATTAAATAGAATAGATCGTGCGAATGAATTAGAATGGATATATTCGTGCGAAAGAATTAGAATGAATTACAATGGATCTATTCTAATCGTACGAATGTATCCATTCGTAGATTGGATCGTATGAATGAATTAGAATAGATCATAGAATTAGAATTGATTCGTACAATCCATTCTAATTCATTCTAATGGATCGTATGAATTAGAATGAATGGATCGTACTAATGAATTAGAATGGATACATTCGTGCGAATGAATTAGAATGGATCGTACGAATGAATTAGAATGGATCGTGTGAATGAATTAGAATGGATCATATGAATGAATTAGAATTGATCGTGCGAATGAATTAGAATGGATCGTGCGAATGAATTAGAATGGATCGTACGAATGAATTAGAATGGATTCTACGACTGAATTAGAATGGATCAAACGAATGAATTATATTGTATCGTACGAATGAACTAGAATGGATCGTGCGAATGAATTAGAATGGATCATACGAATGAATTAGAATGGATCGTGCGAATGAATTAGAATGGATCGTACGAATGAATTAGAATGAATCGTGCGAATGAATTAGAATAAATCGTACGAATGAATGGATCCATTCTAATTCATTCGTACGATCTATTCTAATTCATTCGTAAGATCCATTCTATTCTAATTTATTCGTACGATCCATTCTAATTCATTCGTACGATCCATTCTTATTCATTCGCACGAATGTATCCATTCTAATTCATTCGTACGATGTATTCTAATTCATTCATACGATCCATTCTAATTCATTCGTACGATCCATTCTAATTCATTCGTACGATCCATTCTAATTCATTCGTACGATACAATCTAATTCATTCGTACGATCCATTCTAATTCATTCGCACGATACAATCTAATTCATTCGTATGATCCATTCTAATTCATTCGCACGATACAATCTAATTCATTCGTATGATCCATTCTAATTCATTCACACGATCCATTCTTATTCATTCGTACGATACAATCTAATTCATTCGTACGATCCATTCTAATTCATTCGTACGATACAATCTAATTCATTCGTACGATCCATTCTAATTCATTCACACGAATGTATCCATTCTAATTCATTCATACGATCCATTCTAATTCATCCACACGATCCATTCTAATTCATTTGTATGATCCATTCTTACTCATTCGTACGATTCATTCTAATTCATTCGCACGAATGTATCCATTCTAATTCATTCGCACGATCCATTCTAATTCATTCGCACGATCCATTGTAATTCATTCATACGATCCATTCTAATTCATTCATACAATCCATTCTAATTCTTTCGCACGAATGTATCTATTCTAATTCATTCGTACGATCTATGCTAATTCATTCGCACGATCTATTCTAATTCATTCGTACGATCCATTCTAATTCATTCGCACGAATGTATCCATTCTAATTCATTCGTACGATCTATTCTAATTCATTCGTACGATCCATTCTAAGTCATTCGTACGATCCATTCTATTTCATTCGTACGATCCATTCTAGTTCATTCGTACGATCCATTCTAATTCATTCGCACGATCCATTCAAATTCATTTGTTTGATCTATTCTATTTCATTCGTACGATTTATTCTTACTCATTCGTGCGATCCATTCTAATTCAATGGCACGAATGTATCCATTCTAATTCATTCGTACGATCCATTCTAATTCATTTGCACGAATGAATTAGAATGGATCGTATGATTGAATTAGAATGGATCGTACGAATGAATTAGATTGGATCGTACGAATGAATTAGATTGGATCATACGAATGAATTTGATTGTATCGTACGAATGAATTAGAATAGATCGTGCGAATGAATTAGAATGGATCGTACGAATGAATTAGAATGGATTGTACGACTGAATTAGAATGGATCATACGAATGAATTAGATTGTATCGTACGAATGAAATATAATTGATCGTACGAATGAATTTGAATGGATCGTGCGAATGAATTAGAATAGATCGTACGAATGAATTAGAATGGATACATTCATGCGAATGAATTAGAATGGATCGTACGAATGAATTAGAATGGATCGTGTGAATGAATTAGATTGGATCGTGCGAATGAATTAGAATGGATCGTAAGAATGAATTAGAATGGATCGTACGAATGAATTAGAATAGATCGTACGAATGAATTAGAATGGATCGTACAAATGAATTAGAATGGATTGTACGAATGAATTATAATGGATCGTACGAATGAATTAGAATGGATCATACGAATGAATTAGAATGGATCGTACGAATGAATTAGAATGGATCGTGCGAATGAATTAGAATAGATCGTACGAATGAATTAGAATGGATGTATGAATGAATTAGAATGGATCATGCGAATGAATTACAATAGATCGTACGAATGAATTAGAATGGATCGTACGAATGAATTAGAATGGATCATGCGAATGAATTAGAATGGATCGTACGAATGAATTAGATTGGATCATGCGAATGAATTAGAATGGATCATACGACTGAATTAGAATAGATCGTACGAATGAATTAGAATGGATCTATTCGTGCGAATGAATTAGAATGGATCGTACGAATGAATTAGAATGGATCGTGTGAATGAATTAGAATGGATCATATGAATGAATTAGAATTGATTGTGCGAATGAATTAGAAGGGATCATCTGAATGAATTAGAATTGATCGTGCGAATGAATTAGAATGGATCATGCGAATGAATTAGAATGGATCGTACGAATGAATTAGAATTGATCGTACGAATGAATTAGAATTGATCGTACGAATGAATTAGAATGGATCGTACGAATTAATTCTAATTAGAATGAATCTATTAGAATGGATCGTACGAATGAATTAGATTGTATCGTACGAATGAATTAGAATGGATCGTACGAATGAATTAGAATCGATCGTACGACTGAATTAGAATAGATCGTACGAATGAATTAGAATGGATACATTCGTGCGAATGAATTAGAATGGATCGTGCGAATGAATTAGAATGGATCGTGCGAATGAATTAGAATGGATCGTACGAATGAATTAGAATCGATCGTACGAATGAATTAGAATAGATCGTACGAATGAATTAGAATGGATACATTCGTGCGAATGTATTAGAATGGATTGTACGAATGAATTAGAATGGATCGTGCGAATGAATTAGAATGGATCGTATGAATGAATTAGAATGGATCGTGCGAATGAATTAGAATGGATCGTGCGAATGAGTTAGAATAGATCGTACGAATGAATTAGAATGGATCGTACGACTGAATTAGAATGGTTCGTACGAATAAATTAGATTGTATCGTACGAATGAATTAGAATGGATCGTGCGAATGAATTAGAATGGATCGTACGAATGAATTAGAATGGATCGTATGAATGAATTAGAATGGATCATGCGAATGAATTAGAATAGATCGTACGAATGAATTAGAATGGATACATTCGTGCGAATGAATTAGAATGGATCGTACGAATGAATTAGAATGGATTAGAATGGATCATATGAATGAATTAGAATGGATCGTACGAATTCATTCGTACAATTCATTCATACGATCCATTCTAATTCATTCGTACGATACAATCTAATTCATACGTATGATCCATTCTAATTCAGTCGTACAATCCTTTCTAATTCATTCATACGAACCATTCTAATGGATCCTACGAATGAATTAGAATGGATATATTCATGCGAATGAATTAGAATAGATCGTATGAATGAATTAGAATAAAATGGATCGTGCGAATGAATTAGAATCGATCATATGAATGAACTAGAATAGATCGTGCGAATGAATTAGAATGGATCGTACGAATGAATTAGAATGGATCGTACGAACGAATTAGAATAGATCGTTCGAATGAATTAGAATGGATCGTACGAATGAATTAGAATGGATCGTATGAATGAATTAGAATGGATCTTGCGAATGAATTAGAATAGATCGAACGAATGAATTAGAATGGATACATTCGTGCGAATGAATTAGAATGGATCATGCGAATGAATTAGAATAGATCGTGCGAATGAATTAGAATGGATCGTACGAATGAATTAGATTGGATTTTGTGAATGAATTAGATTGGATCATACGAATGAATTAGAATTGATCGTGCGAATGAATTAGAATGGATCGTGCGAATGAATTAGAATGGATCGTACGAATGAATTAGAATGGATTGTACGACTGAATTAGAATGGATCATACGAATGAATTAGATTGTATCGTACGAATGAATTAGAATGGATCGTACGAATGAATTAGAATGGATCGTATGAATGAACTAGAAAGGATCGTACGAATGAATTAGAATGGATACATTCGTATGAATGAATTAGAATGGATCGTATGAATGAATTAGAATGGATTGTACGAATGAATTATAATGGATTGTGCGAATGAAATAGAATGGATCGTACGAATGAATTAGAATGGATCGTACGAATGAATTAGAATGGATACATTCGTGCGAAAGAATTAGAATGGATCGTACGAATAAGTAAGAATGGATCGTATGAATGAATTAGAATGGATCGTACGAATGAATTAGAATGGATCATGCGAATAAATTAGAATGGATCGTACGAATGAATTAGAATGGATACATTCGTGCGAATGAATTAGAATGGATCATAAGAATGAATTAGATTGTATCGTACGATCAATTAGAATGGATAGTACGAATGA
Organism: Chamaelirium japonicum; assembly: GCA_947650365.1. NCBI lineage: Eukaryota > Viridiplantae > Streptophyta > Magnoliopsida > Liliales > Melanthiaceae > Chamaelirium > Chamaelirium japonicum. Next base: position 28,363,559 of record OX393556.1, read on the forward strand.
ATTAGAATGGATACATTCGTGCGAATGAATTAGAATGGATCGTACGAATGAATTAGAATGGATCGTACGAATGAATTAGAATGGATCATATGAATGAATTAGAATGGATCGTACGAATGAATTAGAATGGATCGTACGAATGAATTAGAATGGATCGTACGAATGAATTAGAATGGATCGTATGGATGAATTAGAATGGATCATGCGAATGAATTAGAATGGATCGTACGAATGAATTAGAATGGATCGTGCGAATGAATTAGAATGGATCGTGCGAATGAATTAGAATGGATCGTTCGAATGAATTAGAATGGATAGTACGAATGAATTAGATTAGATCGTGCGAATGAATTAGAATGGATCGTACGAATGAATTAGAATGGATCGTACGAATGAATTAGAATAGATTGTACGACTGAATTAGAATGGATCATACGAATGAATTAGATTGGATCGTACGTATGAATTAGAATGGATAGTGCGAATGAATTAGAATGGATCGTGCGAATGATTTAGAATGGATCGTACGAATGAATTAGAATGGATCGTACGAATGAACTAGATTGGATCGTGCGAATGAATTAGAATGGATCGTACGAATGAATTAGAATGGATCGTACGAATGAATTAGAATGGATCGTACGAATGAATTAGAATAGATCGTATGACTGAATTAGAATGGATCGTACGAATGAATGGATCGTACGAATGAATTAGATTGTATCGTACGATTGAATTAGAATTGATCGTGCGAATGAATTAGAATGGATCGTACGAATGAATTAGAATGGATCATGCGAATGAATTAGAATGGATCGTGCGAATGAATTAGAATGGATCGTGCAAATGAATTAGAATGGATCGTACGAATGAATTAGAATGGATCGTACGAATGAATTAGATTGGATCGTGCGAATGAATTAGAATGGATCGTACGAATGAATTAGAATGGATCGTACGAATGAATTAGAATAGATCTTACGAATGAATTAGAATAGATACATTCGTGCGAATGAATTAGAATGGATCGTACGAATGAATTAGAATGGATCGCGTGAATGAATTAGATTGTATCGTATGAATGAATTAGAATTATTCGTGCGAATGAATTAGAATGGATCGTACGAATGAATTAGATTGTATCGTGCGAATGAATTAGAATGGATCATGCGAATGAATTAGAATGGATCGTACGAATGAATTAGAATGGATCGTGCGAATGAATTAGAATAGATCGTACGAATGAATTAGAATGGATATATTCGTGTGAATGAATTAGAATGGATCGTACGAATGAATTAGAATGGATCGTATGAACGAATTAGAATGGATCGTGCGAATGAATTAGAATGGATCGTAGGAATGAATTAGAATGGATCGTGTGAATGAATTAGAATGGATCGTACGAATAAATTAGAATGGATCGTACGAATGAATTTGATTGGATCGTGCGAATGAATTAGAATGGATCGTACGAATGAATTAGAATGGATCTTACGAATGAATTAGAATTGATCGTGTTAATGAATTAGAATGGATCGTACGAATGAATTAGAATAGATTGTGCGAATGAATTAGAATGGATCGCACGAATGAATTAGAATGTATCCAATCTAATTCATTCGTACGATCCATTTAATTCATTCGTACGATCCATTCTAATTCATTCGTACGATCCATTCTAATTTATTCGCACGATCCATTCTAATTTATTCGTACCATCCATTCTATTTCATTCGCACGAATGTATCCATTCTAATTCATTTGTACGATCCATTCTAATTCATTCGTATGATCCAATCTAATTAATTCGTACGATCTATTCTAATTCATTCGTACGACCCATTCTAATTCATTCGCACGATCCATCTAATTCATTCGTACGATCCATTCTAATTCATTCACACGAATATATCCATTCTAATTCATTCGTACGATCTATTCTAATTCATTCGCACGATCCATTCTAATTCATTCGTACGATCCATTCTAATTCATTCGCACGATCCATTCTAATTCATTCGTACGATACAATCTAATTCATTCGTACGATCCATTCTAATTCATTCGCACGATCCATTCTAATTCATTCGTACAATCCATTCTAATTCATTCGCACGAATGTATCCATTCTAATTCATTCGTACGATCCATTCTAATTCATTTGTACGATCTATTCTAATTTATTCGTACGATCCATTCTAATTCATTCGTATGATCCATTCTAATTCATTCGTACGATACATTCTAATTCATACGTATGATCCATTCTAATTCAGTCGTACAATCCTTTCTAATTCATTCATACGAACCATTCTAATGGATCGTACGAATGAATTAGAATGGATACATTCGTGCGAATGAATTAGAATAGATCGTATGAATGAATTAGAATAGATACCTTCGTGCGATCCATTCTAATTAATTCGTACGATCGATTCTAATTCATTCGTACGATCCATTCTAATTCATTCGCACGATCCAATCTAATTCATTCGTACGATCCATTCTAATTCATTCGTACTATCCATTCTAATTCATTCGCACGATCCATTCTAATTCATTCGTACGATACAATCTAATTCATTCGTATGATCCATTCTAATTCAGTCGTACAATCCATTCTAATTCATTCGTACGATCCATTCTAATTCATTCGCACGATCCATTCTAATTCATTCACACGATCAATTCTAATTCATTCATATGATCCATTCTAATTCATTCGCACGATCCATTCAAATTCATTCGTACGATACATTCTAATTCATTCGCACGAATGTATCCATTCTAATTCATTCATACGATCTATTCTAATTCATTCGTGCGAATGAATTAGAATGGATCATGCGAATGAATTAGAATGGATCGTGCGAATGAATTAGAATGGATCATACAAATGAATTAGAATAGATACATTCATGCGAATGAATTAAAATGGATCGTACGAATGAATTAGTATGGATTGTGCGAATGAATTAGAATGGATCGTACGATTGAATTAGAATGGATACATTCGTGCGAATGAATTAGAATGGATCATCCGAATGAGAAAGAATGGATCGTACGAATGAAATTGAATGGATCGTACGAATGAATTTGAATGGATCGTATGAATTAGAATGGATTGTAATTAGATTACATTCGCATGTATCCATTCTAATTCATTCGTACGATCTATTCTAATTCATTCGCATGATCAATTCTAATTCATTCGCACGATCCATTCTAATTCATTCGTACGATCCATTCTAATTCATTCGCACGAATGTATCCATTCTAATTCATTCGTACGATCTATTCTAATTCATTCGTACGATCTATTCTAATTCATTCGTACGATCCATTCTAATTCATTCGCACGATCCATTCTAATTCATTCGTACGATCAATTCTAATTCATTCGTACGATCCATTCTAATTCATTCACACGATCCATTCTAATTCATTCGTACGATCCATTCTAATTCATTCGCACGAATGTATCCATTCTAATTCATTCGTACGATCTATTCTAATTCATTCGCATGATCCATTCTAATTCATTAATACAATCCATTCTAATTCATTCGTACGATCTATTCTAATTCATTCGTACGATCCATTCTAATTCATTCGCACGAATGTATCCATTCTAATTCATTCGTACGATCTATTCTAATTCAGTCATACGTTCGATTCTAATTCATTCGTATGATCCATTCTAATTCATTCGCACGATCCAATCTAATTCATTCGTACGATCCATTCTAATTCATTCGTACGATCCATTCTAATTCATTCGCACGATCCATTCTAATTCATTCGTACGATCCATTCTAATTCATTCGCACGATCCATTCTAATTCATTCGTACGATCCAATCTAATTCATTCGTACGATCCATTCTAATTCATTCGTACTATCCATTCTAATTCATTCGCACGATCCATTCTAATTCATTCGTACGATACAATCTAATTCATTCGTATGATCCATTCTAATTCAGTCGTACAATCCATTCTAATTCATTCGTACGATCCATTCTAATTCATTCGCACGATCCATTCTAATTCATTCGCACGATCAATTCTAATTCATTCATATGATCCATTCTAATTCATTCGCACGATCCATTCTAATTCATTCGTACGATCCATTCTAATTCATTCACACGAATGTATCCATTTTAATTCATTCGTACGATCTATTCTAATTCAGTCGTACGATCGATTCTAATTCATTCATACGATCCATTCTAATTCATTCGCACGATCCAATCTAATTCATTCGTACGATCCATTCTAATTCATTCGTACGATCCATTCTAATTCATTCGCACGATCCATTCTAATTTATTCGTACAATCCATTCTAATTCATTCGCACGAATGTATCCATTCTAATTTATTTGTACGATCCATTCTAATTCATTCGCACGATCCATTCGTGCGAATGAATTAGATTGGATCTTAGAATGAATTCATTCTTACGAATGAATTTGTAATCATTCATTCTAATTTGTATGATACAAACGATTAATTCTAATTCATGCGATACAATCTAATTCATTACCACGATCCATTAGAATGAATTAGAATGAATTAGAATGGATCACACGAATGAATTAGAATGGATCATTCGAATGAATTAGATTGTATCGTACGAATGAATTAGAATGTATTGTACAAATGAATTAGAATGGATCATATGAATGAATTAGAATGGATCGCTTGAAGGTATCTATTCTAATTCATTCATACGATCTATTCTAATTCATTCGCACGAATGTATCCATTCTAATTCATTCGTACGATCCATTAGAATGGTTCGTATGAATGAATTAGAAAAGATTGTACGACTGAATTAGAATGGATCATACGTATGAATTAGATTGTATCGTACGAATGAATTAGAATGGATCATGCGAATGAATTAGAATAGATCGTACGAATTAATTAGAATAGATCGTACAAATGAATTAGAATGGATCGTACGAATGAATTAGAATGGATATATTCGTGCGAATGAATTAGAATGGATTGTACGAATGAATTAGAATGGATCGTGCGAATGAATTAGAATGGATCGTACGAATGAATTAGAATGGATCGTACGAAAGAATTAGATTGGATCGTGCGAATGAATTAGAATGGATCGTACGAATGAATTAGAATCGATCGTACGACTGAATTAGAATAGATCGTACGAATGAATTAGAATAGATACATTCGTGCGAATGAATTAGAATTGATCGTACGAATTAATTAGAATGGATCGTGCGAATGAATTAGAATGGATCATAGGAATGAATTAGAATTGATCGTGCGAATAAATTAGAATGGATCGTGCGAATGAATTAGAATGGATCGTACGAATGAATTAGAATGGATTGTACGACTGAATTAGAATGGATCATACGAATGAATTAGATTGTATCGTACGAATGAATTAGAATGGATCGTGCGAATGAATTAGAATGGATAGTACGAATGAATTAGAATGGATCGTACAAATGAATTAGAATGGATCGTACGAATGAATTAGATTGTATCGTACAAATGAATTAGAATGGATCGTGCGAATGAATTAGAATGGATCGTACGAATGAATTAGAATGGATCGTGCGAATGAATTAGAATGGATCGTACGAATGAATTAGAATGGATCGTGTGAATGAATTAGAATTGATCATGCGAATGAATTAGAATAGATCGTATGAATGAATTAGAATGGATCGTATGAATAAATTACAATGGATCGTGCGAATGAATTAGAATAGATCGTACGAATGAATTATAATGGATCGTGCGAATGAATTAGAATGGATCGCATGAATGAATTAGAATGGATCGTACGAATGAATTAGAATAGATTGTACGACTGAATTAGAATGGATCATATGAATGAATTAGATTGTATCGTAGGAATGAATTAGAATGGATCTTACGAATGAATTAGAATGGATCATATGAATGAATTAGAATTGATCGTGCGAATGAATTAGAATGGATCGTGCGAATGAATTAGAATGGATCGTACGAATGAATTAGAATGGATCCATTCTAATTCATTCGCACGAATGTATCCATTCTAATTCATACGATACAATCTAATTCATTACCATGATCCATTAGAATGAATTAGAATGAATTAGAATGGATCACACGAATGAATTAGAATGGATCGTTCGAATGAACTAGATTGTATCGTACGAATGAATTAGAATGTATCATACAAATGAATTAGAATGGATCGTACGAATGAATTAGAATGGATTGCACGAAGGTATCTATTCTAATTCATTCATACGATCTATTCTAATTCATTCGCACGAATGTATCCATTCTAATTCATTCGTACGATCCATTCTAATTCATTCCCACGATCCAATCTAATTCATTCGTACGATCCATTCTAATTCATTCGTACGATCCATTCTAATTCATTCGCACGATCCATTCTAATTCATTCGCACGATCCAATCTAATTCATTTGTACGATCCATTCTAATTCATTCGTACGATACAATCTAATTCATTCGTACGATCCATTCTAATTCATTCGTACGATCTATTGTAATTCATTCGCACGATCCTTTCTAATTCATTCATACATCCATTCTAATTCAGTCGTACGATCCATTCTAATTCATTCGCACGATCCATTCAAATTCATTCGTACGATACATTCTAATTCATTCGCAATAATGTATCCATTCTAATTCATTCGTACGATCTATTCTTATTCATTCGTATGATCGATTCTAATTCATTCGTACGATCCATTCTAATTCATTCGCACGATCTAATCTAATTTATTCGTACGATCCATTCTAATTCATTCATACGATCCATTCTAATTCATTCGCACGATCCATTCTAATTCATTCGTACGATCCATTCTAATTCATTCGTACGATCTATTGTAATTCATTCGTACGATCAATTCTAATTCATTCGTACGATCCATTATAATTCATTTGTACGATCTATTCTAATTCATTCGTACGATCCATTCTAATTCATTCGTACGATCCATTCTAATTCATTCATACATCCATTCTAATTCAGTCGTACGATCCATTCTAATTCATTCGCACGATCCATTCAAATTCATTCGTACGATACATTCTAATTCATTCGCACGAATGTATCCATTCTAATTCATTCGTACGATCTATTCTAATTCATTCGTACGATCGATTCTAATTCATTCGTACGATCCATTCTAATTCATTCGCACGATCTAATCTAATTTATTCGTACGATCCATTCTAATTCATTCGTACGATCCATTCTAATTCGTTCGTACGATCCATTCTAATTCATTCGTACGATCTATTGTAATTCATTCGTACGATCAATTCTAATTCATTCGTACTATCCATTCTAATTCATTCGCACGATCCATTCAAATTCATTCGTACGATACATTCTAATTCATTCGCACGAATGTATCCATTCTAATTCATTCGTACGATCTATTCTAATTCATTTGTACGATCTATTCTAATTCATTCGTACGATCCATTCTAATTCATTCGCATAATCCATTCTAATTCATTTGTACGATCTACTGTAATTCATTCGCACGATCCATTCTAATTCATTCATACATCCATTCTAATTCAGTCGTACGATCCATTCTAATTCATTCGCACGATCCATTCAAATTCATTCGTACGATAGATTCTAATACATTCGCACGAATGTATCCATTCTAATTCATTCGTACGATCTATTCTAATTCATTCGTACGATCGATTCTAATTCATTCGTACGATCCATTCTAATTCATTCGCACGATCTAATCTAATTTATTCGTACGATCTATTCTAATTCATTCGTACGATCCATTCTAATTCATTCGCACGATCCATTCTAATTCATTCGTACGATCCATTCTAATTCATTCGTACGATCTATTGTAATTCATTCGTACGATCAATTCTAATTCATTCGTACGACCCATTCTAATTCATTTGTACGATCTATTCTAATTCATTCGTACGATCCATTCTAATTCATTCGCATGATCCATTCTAATTCATTCGTACTATCCATTCTAATTCATTCGCACGATCCATTCTAATTCATTCGTACGATACAATCTAATTCATTCACACGATCAATTCTAATTCATTCGTACGATCCATTCTAATTCATTCGCACGAATGTATCCATTCTAATTCATTCGTACGATCTATTCTAATTCATTCGCATGATCCATTCTAATTCATTCGTGCGATTGTAATTCATTCGTACTATCCATTCTAATCCATTCTAGTTCATTTGTACCATTCTAATTCATTCTAATTCATTCGCACGAATGGATCGTACGAATGAACTACAATGGATCGTACGAATGAATTAGAATGGATCGTACGAATGAATTAGAATGGATCATATGAATGAATCGTACGAATGAATTAGAATGGATCCATTCGTATGATCCAATCTAATTCGTTCGCACTATCGTACGAATGAATTAGAATGGATCATGCGAATGAATTAGAATGGATTCGCACGATCCATTCTAATTCATTCGTACGATCTATCCATTCTAATTCATTCGCACGAATGTATCCATTCTAATTCATTCGTACGATCCATTCTTACTCATTCGTACGATCCATTCTAATTCATTCGCACGAATGTATCCATTCTAATTCATTCGTACGATCTATTCTAATTCAGTCGTACAATCCATTCTAATTCATTCGTACGATCCATTCTAATTAGAATGGATCGTGCGAATGAATTAGAATGGATCATATGAATGAATTAGAATTGATCGTGCGAATGAATTAGAATGGATCGTGCGAATGAATTAGAATGGATCGTACGAATGAATTAGAATGGATTGTACGACTGAGTTAGAATGGCTCATACGAATGAATTAGATTGTATCGTACGAATGAATTAGATTGGATCGTGCAAATGAATTAGAATGGATAGTACGAATGAATTAGAATGGATCATACGAATGAATTAGAATGGATCGTATGAATGAATTAGATTGTATCGTACAAATGAATTAGAATGGATCGTGCGAATGAATTAGAATGGATCGTACGAATGAATTAGAATGGATCGTGCGAATGAATTAGAATGGATCATACGAATGAATTAGAATGGATCGTACGAATGAATTAGATTGGATCGTGCGAATGAATTAGAATGGATCATACGAATGAATTAGAATCGATCGTACGACTGAATTAGAATGGATATATTCGTGCGAATGAATTAGAATGGATCGTACGAATGAATTAGAATGGATCGTGCGAATGAATTAGAATGGATCATATGAATGAATTAGAATTGATCGTGCGAATGAATTAGAATGGATACATTCGTGCGAATGAATTAGAATGGATCGTACGAATGAATTAGAATAGATCATACAAATGAATTAGAATAGATCGTACGAATGAATTAGAATGGATACATTCGTGCGAATGAATTAGAATGGATCGTACGAATGAATTAGAATGGATCGTGCGAATGAATTAGAATGGATCATGCGAATGAATTAGAATTGATCGTACGAATGAATTAGAATGGATCGTACGAATGAATTATAATGGATCGTACGAATGAATTAGAATGGATCGTACGAATGAATTAGAATGGATCGTACGAATGAATTAGAATGGATCGTGCGAATGAATTAGAATAGATCGTACGAATGAATTATAATGGATGTATGAATGAATTAGAATGGATCGTGCGAATGAATTACAATAGATCGTACGAATGAATTAGAATGGATCGTACGAATGAATTAGAATGGATCGTGCGAATGAATTAGAATGGATCGTACGAATGAATTAGAATGGATCGTACAAATGAATTAGATTGGATCGTGCGAATAAATTAGAATGGATCGTACGAATGAATTAGAATCGATCGTACGAATGAATTAGAATAGATCGTACGAATGAATTAGAATGGATACATTCGTGCGAATGAATTAGAATGTATAGTATGAATGAATTTGAATGGATCGTGCGAATGAATTAGAATGGATCGTACAACTGAATTAGAATGGATGTATGAATGAATTAGAATAGATCGTGCGAATGAATTACAATAGATCGTATGAATGAATTAGAATAGATCGTACGAATGAATTAGATTGTATCGTACGAATGAATTAGAATGGATCGTACGAATGAATTAGATTGGATCGTGCGAATGAATTAGAATGGATCGTACGAATGAATTAGAATCGATCGTATGACTGAATTAGAATAGATCGTACGAATGAATTAGAATGGATACATTCGTGCGAATGAATTAGAATGGATCGTACGAATGAATTAGAATGGATCGTGCGAATGAATTAGAATGGATCATATGAATGAATTAGAATTGATCCATTAGTATGATCCAATCTAATTCATTTGTACGATCTATTCTAATTCATTCTACTTCATTCGTACGATCCATTCTAGTTCATTCGTACGATCCATTCTAATTCATTCGTACGATACAATCTAATTCATTCGTATGATACATTCTAACTCAGTCGTACAATCCATTCTAATTCATTCGTACGATCCATTCTAATTCATTTGTACGATCTATTCTAATTCATTCGCACGATCCATTCTAATTCATTCATACGATCCATTCTAATTCATTCGCACGATCCATTCTAATTCATTCGTACGATCCTTTCTAATTCATTCGAACGAATGTATCCATTCTAGATCCATTCTAATTCATTCGTACGATCCATTCTAATTCATTCGCACGATCCATTCTATTTCATTCGTACGATCCATTCTATTTCATTCGTACGATACAATCTAATTCATTCGTACGATCCATTCTAATTCATTCGTACGATCCATTCTAATTCATTCGCACGATCCATTCTAATTCATTCGTACGATCCATTCTATTTCATTCGTACGATCCATTCTATTTCATTCGTACGATACCATATAATTCATTCGTACGATCCATTCTAATTCATTCGCACGATCCATTCTAATTCATTCGCACGATCCATTCAAATTCATTCGTACGATCCATTCTATTTTATTCGTACGATCCATTCTATTTCATTCGTACGATACAATCTAATTCATTCGTACGATCCATTCTAATTCATTCGTACGATCCATTCTAATTCATTCGCACGATCCATTCTAACTCATTCGTACGATCCATTCTAATTCATTCGCACGAATGTATCCATTCTAATTCATTCGTACGATCTATTCTAATTCATTCGCGCGATCCATTGTAATTCATTCATACGATCCATTCTAATTCATTCGTACGATCTATTCTAATTCATTCGCATGATCAATTCTAATTCATTCGCACGATCCATTCTAATTCATTCGTACGATCCATTCTAATTCATTCGCACGAATGTATCCATTCTAATTCATTCGTACGATCCATTCTAATTCATTCACACGATCCATTCTAATTCATTCGTACGATCCATTCTAATTCATTCGCATGATCCATTCTAATTCATTCGTACGATACAATATAATTCATTCGTACGATCCATTCTAATTCATTCGCACGATCCATTCTAATTCATTCGCACAATCTATTCTAATTCATTCGCACGATCCATTCTAATTCATTCGTACGATCCATTCTAATTCATTCGCACGAATGTATCCATTTTAATTCATTCGTACGATCTATTATAATTCATTCGCACGATCCATTCTAATTCATTCATACGATCCATTCTAATTCATTAGTACGATCCATTCTAATTCATTCGCACGATTCATTCTAATTCATTCGTACGATCCATTCTATTTCATTCGTACGATCCATTCTATGAATGAATTAGAATGGATCGTACGAATGAATTAGAATGGATCGTGCGAATGAATTAGAATGGATCGTGCGAATGAATTAGAATGGATTGTACGACTGAATTAGAATAGATCGTACGAATGAATTAGAATGGATCCTACGAATGAATTAGAATGGATTGTACGAATGAATTAGAATAGATCGTGTGAATGAATTAGAATGGATCGTACGAATGAATTAGAATGGATCGTGCGAATGAATTAGATTGGATCATACGAATGAGTTAGAATGGATCGTACGAATGAATTAGAATGGATCGTAAGAATGAATTAGAATGGATCGTACGTATGAATTAGAATGGATCGTGCGAATGAATTAGAATGGATCGTGCGAATGATTTAGAATGGATCGTACGAATGAATTAGAATGGATCGTACGAATGAATTAGATTGGATCGTGCGAATGAATTAGAATGGATCGTACGAATGAATTAGAATGGATCGTACGAATGAATTAGAATGGATCGTACGAATGAATTAGAATAGATCGTATGACTGAATTAGAATGGATCGTACGAATGAATGGATCGTATGAATGAATTAGATTGTATCGTACGAATGAATTAGAATGGATCGTGCGAATGAATTAGAATGGATCGTACGAATGAATTAGAATGGATCGTGCGAATGAATTAGAATGGATCGTGCGAATGAATTAGAATGGATTGTGCGAATGAATTAGAATGGATCGTACGAATGAATTAGAATGGATCGTACGAATGAATTAGATTGGATCGTGCGAATGAATTAGAATGGATCGTACGAATGAATTAGAATAGATCTTACGAATGAATTAGAATGGATACATTCGTGCGAATGAATTAGAATGGATCGTACGAATGAATTAGAATGGATCGTGTGAATGAATTAGATTGTATCGTACGAATGAATTAGAATGGATCATGCGAATGAATTAGAATGGATCGTACGAATGAATTAGAATGGATCGTGCGAATGAATTAGAATGGATCGTGCGAATGAATTAGAATGGATCGTACGAATGAATTAGATTGGATCGTGCGAATGAATTAGAATGGATCGTACGAATGAATTAGAATGGATCGTACGAATGAATTAGAATAGATCTTACGAATGAATTAGAATGGATACATTCGTGCGAATGAATTAGAATGGATCGTACGAATGAATTAGAATGGATCCATTCGTATGATCCAATCTAATTCATTCGCACGAATGTATCCATTCTAATTCATTCCTACGATCCATTCTAATTCATTCGCACGATCCATACTAATTCATTCGTACGATCCATTCTAATTCATTCGCATGAATGTATCTATTCTAATTCATTTGTATGATCCATTCTAATTCATTCGCACGATCCATTCTAATTCATTTGCACGATCCATTCTAATTCATTCGCATGATCCATTCTAATTCATTCGCACGATCCATTCTAATTCATTCGTACGATCCATTCTAATTCATTTGTACGATCCATTCTAATTCATTCGCACGAATGTATCCATTCTACTTCATTCGTACGATCCATTCTAGTTCATTTGTACGATCCATTCTAATTCATTCGCACGATCCATTCAAATACATTCGTGTGAATGAATTAGAATGGATCATACGAATGAGTAAGAATGGATCGTACGAGTGAATTAGAATGGATACATTCGTGCGAATGAATTAGAATGGATCGTACGAATGAATTAGAATGGATCGTGTGAATGAATTAGATTGAATCGTGCGAATGAATTAGATTGGATCGTGCGAATGAATTAGAATAGATCGTACGAATAAATTAGAATGGATCGTACGAATGAATTAGAATGGATCGTACGAATGAATTAGAATGGATTGTACGACTGAATTAGAATGGATCGTACGAATGAAATAGAATGGATCATACGAATGAAATAGAATGGATCGTACGAATGATCCAATCCTAATTCATTCGTACGATCCATTCTAATTCATTCGCATGATCCATTCTAATTCATTCGTACGATACAATCTAATTCATACGTATGATCCATTCTACTTCAGTCATACAATCCTTTCTAATTCATTCATACGAACCATTCTAATGGATCGTACGAATGAATTAGAATGGATACATTCGTACGAATGAATTAGAATGGATCGTACGAATGAATTAGAATGGATCATGCGAATGAATTAGAATGGATCGTACGAATGAATTAGAATGGATACATTCGTGTGAATGAATTAGAATGGATCGTACGAATGAGTAAGAATGGATCGTACGAATGAATTAGAATGGATACATTCGTGCGAATGAATTAGAATGGATCGTACGAATGAGTTAGAATGGATCGTGTGAATGAATTAGATTGGATCGTGCGAATGAATTAGAATGGATCGTAAGAATTAATTAGAATAGATCATACAAATGAATTAGAATGGATCGTACGAATGAATTAGAATGGATCGTACGAATGAATTAGAATGGATCGTACGAATGAATTAGAATGGATTGTACGACTGAATTAGAATGGATCATACGAATGAAATAGAATGGATCGTACGAATGAAATAGAATGGATCGTACGAATGAATTTGAATGGATCGTGCGAATGAATTAGAATGGATCGTACAAATGAACGAGAATGGATCGTACGAATGAAGTAGAATGGATACATTCGTGCGAATGAATTAGAATGGATCGTACAAATGAATTAGAATGGATCGTACGAATGAATTAGAATGGATCGTGCGAATGAATTAGAATGGATCGTGCGAATGAATTAGAATGGATCGTGCGAATGAATTAGAATGGATTGTACGACTGAATTAGAATGGATCGTACGAATGAATTAGAATCGATCGTACGAATGAATTAGAATGGATCGTACGAATGAATTAGAATGGATACATTCGTGCGAATGAATTTGAATGGATCGTACAATAGATCGTACGAATGAATTAGAATGGATCGTACGAATGAATTAGAATGGATCGTGCGAATGAATTAGAATGGATCGTACGAATGAATTAGAATGGATCGTACGAATGAATTAGATTGGATCGTGCGAATGAATTAGAATGGATCGTACGACTGAATTAGAATAGATCGTACGAATGAATTAGAATGGATACATTCGTGCGAATGAATTAGAATGGATCGTACGAATGAATTAGAATGGATCGTGCGAATGAATTAGAATGGATCATATGAATGAATTAGAATTGATCGTGCGAATGAATTAGAATTGATCATATGAATGAATTAGAATTGATCGTGCGAATGAATTAGAATGGATCGTGCGAATGAATTAGAATGGATTGTACGAATGAATTAGAATTGATTGTACGATCCATTCTAATTCATTCATAAGATCCATTCAAATTCATTCGCACGATCCATTCTAATTCATTCGTACGATCCATTCTAATTCATTCGAATTAGAATGGATACATTCGTCCGAATGAATTAGAATGGATTGTACGAATGAATTAGAATGGATCCTGCGAATGAATTAGAATGGATCATACGAATGAATTAGAATGGATCGTGCGAATGAATTAGAATGGATCGTACGAATGAATTATAATGGATCGTACGAATGAATTAGATTGGATCGTACGAATGAATTAGAATAGATCGTACGAATGAATTAGAATGGATCGTACGAGTGAATGGATCCATTCTAATTCATTCGTACGATCCATTCTAATTCAGTCGTACGACCCATTCTAATTCATTCATACGAACCATACAAATTCATTCGTAAGAATATATTCATTCTAATTCATTCGTACGATCCATTCTAATTCATTCGCATGATCCAATCTAATTCATTCGTATGATCCATTCTAATTCAGTCGTACAATCCATTCTAATTCATTCGTACGATCCATTCTAATTCATTCGCACGATCCATTCTAATTCATTCGTACGATCCATTCTAATTAATTCGTACGATCCATTATAATTCATTCGTACGATCCATTCTAATTCATTCGTACGATCAATTCTAATTCATTCGCATGATCCATTCTAATTTATTCGCACGATCCATTCTAATTCATTCGTACGATCCATTCTAATTCATTCGCACGAATGTATCCATTCTAATTCATTCGTACGATCTATTCTAATTCATTTGTATGATCCATTCTAATTCATTCGTACGATCCATTCTAATTCATTCGCACGATCCAATCTAATCCATTCGTATGATCAATTCTAATTCATACGTATGATCCATTCTAATTCATTCGCATGATCCATTCTAATTCATTCGCACGATACTTTCTAATTCATTCGCACAAATGTATCCATTCTAATTCATTCGTACGATCTATTCTAATTCATTCGTATGATCCATTCTAGTTCATTCGTACGATCATTCTAATTCATTCGTACGATCCATTCTAATTCATTCGCACGAATGTATCCATTCTACTTCATTCGTACGATCCATTCTAGTTCATTCATACGATCCATTCTAATTCATTCGCACGATCCATTCAAATTCATTCGTACGATCCATTCTATTTCATTCGTACGATCCATTCTTACTCATTCGTACGATCCATTCTAATTCATTCGCACGAATGTATCCATTCTAATTCATTCGTACGATCCATTCTAATTCATTCGTACGATACAATCTAATTAATTCGTATGATCTATTCTAATTCATTCGTACGATCCATTCTAATTCATTCGTACGATCCATTCTAATTCATTTATACGATCCAATCTAATTCATTCCTATGATCCATTATAATTCATTTGTACGATCCATTTTAATTTATTCGCACGATCCATTCTAATTCATTCGCACGATCCATTGTAATTCATTCGCACGATCCATTCTAATTCATTTGTACGATCCATTCTAATTCATTCGCACGAATGTATCCATTCTACTTCATTCGTACGATCCATTCTAGTTCATTTGTACGATCCATTCTAATTCATTCGCACGATCCATTCAAATTCATTCGTACGATCCATTCTATTTCATTCGTACGATCCATTCTATTTCATTCGTCCGATCCATTCTAATTCATTTGTATAATACAATCTAATTCATTCGTATGATCCATTCTAATTCAGTCGTACAATCCATTAGAATGAAATAGAATGGATCGTACGAATGAATTAGAATGGATCAGACGAATGAATTAGAATGGATCGTGCGAATGAATTAGAATGGATTGTACGAATGAATTAGGATGGATACATTCGTGCGAATGAATTAGAATGGATCGTACGAATGAATTAGAATGGATCGTGCGAATGAATTAGAATGGATCGTATGTGTGAATTAGAATGGATCGTACGAATGAATTAGAATGGATTGTACGACTGAATTAGAATGGACCATACGAATGAATTAGATTGTATCGTATGGATGAATTAGAATGGATACATTCGTATGAATGAATTAGAATGGATCGTATGAATGAATTAGAATGGATTGTACGAATGAATTATAATGGATTGTGCGAATAAATAGAATGGATCGTACGAATGAATTAGAATGGATCATACGAATGAATTAGAATGGATACATTTGTGTGAAAGAATTAGAATGGATTGTATGAATGAATTAGAATGGATCGTACGAATGAACTAGAATGGATCGTACGAATGAAGTAGAATGGATACATTCGTGCGAATGAATTAGAATGGATCGTACGAATGAATTAGAATGGATCGTACAATCCATTCTAGTTCATTCGTATGATCCATTCTAATTCATTCGCAAGATCCATTCAAATTCATTCGTACGATCCATTCTAATTCATCCACACGATCCATTCTAATTCATTTGTATGATCCATTCTTACTCATTCGTACGATTCATTCTAATTCGATCATACGAATGAATTAGAATAGATCGTACGAATGAATTAGAATGGATACATTCGTGCGAATGTATTAGAATGGATTGTACGAATGAATTAGAATGGATCGTGCGAATGAATTAGAATGGATCGTATGAATGAATTAGAATGGATCGTGCGAATGAATTAGAATGGATCGTGCGAATGAGTTAGAATGGATCGTACGAATGAATTAGAATGGCTCGTACTTCTGAATTAGAATGGATCGTACGAATGAATTAGATTGTATCGTACGAATGAATTAGAATGGATCGTGCGAATGAATTAGAATGGATCGTACGAATGAATTAGAATGGATCGTATGAATGAATTAGAATGGATCATGCGAATGAATTAGAATAGATCGTACGAATGAATTAGAATGGATACATTCGTGCGAATGAATTAGAATGGATCGTACGAATGAATTAGAATGGATTAGAATGGATCGTATGAATGAATTAGAATGGATCGTACGAATTCATTCGTACGATTCATTCATACGGTCCATTCTAATTCATTCGTACGATACAATCTAATTCATACGTATGATCCATTCTAATTCAGTCGTACAATCCTTTCTAATTCATTCATACGAACAATTCTAATGGATCGTACGAATGAATTAGAATGGATACATTCGTACGAATTAATTAGAATGGATCATACGAATGAATTAGAATGGATCATGCGAATGAATTAGAATGGATCGCACGAATGAATTAGAATGGATACATTCATGTGAATGAATTAGAATGGATCGTACGAATGAGTAAGAATGGATCGTACGAATGAATTAGAATGGATCGTACGAATGAATTAGAATGGATCGTGTGAATGAATTAGATTGGATCGTGCGAATGAATTAGAATGGATCGTATGACTGAATTAGAATGGATCGTACGAATGAATGGATCGTACGATTGAATTAGATTGTATCGTACGAATGAATTAGAATGGATCGTGCGAATGAATTAGAATGGATCGTACGAATGAATTAGAATGGATCGTGCGAATGAATTAGAATGGATCGCACGATCCATTCTAATTCATTAGAATGGATTGTACGAATGAATTAGAATGGATCGTGCGAATGAATTAGAATGGATCGTACGAATGAATTAGAATGGATCGTGCGAATGAATTAGATTGGATCGTGCGAA
This sequence comes from Chamaelirium japonicum, assembly GCA_947650365.1. Classification (NCBI taxonomy): domain Eukaryota; kingdom Viridiplantae; phylum Streptophyta; class Magnoliopsida; order Liliales; family Melanthiaceae; genus Chamaelirium; species Chamaelirium japonicum. The sequence continues at coordinate 28,382,395 of OX393556.1, forward strand.
TGAATTAGAATGGATCGTACGAATGAATTAGAATGGATCGTACGAATGAATTAGAATGGATCGTACGAATGAATTAAAATGGATCGCAAGAATGAATTAGAATGGATCGTACGAATGAATTAGAATGGATCGTGCGAATGAATTAGAATGGATCGTACGAATGAATTAGAATAGATCGTACGAATGAATTAGAATGGATCGTACGAATGAATTAGATTGGATCGTGCGAATGAATTAGAATGGATCGTACGAATGAATTAGAATCGATCGTACGAATGAATTAGAATGGATCGTATGAATGAATTAGAATGGATACATTCGTGCGAATGAATTAGAATGGATTGTAATAATTAGAATGGATCGTACGAATGAAGTAGAATGGATACATTCGTGCAAATGAATTAGATTGGATCGTACGAATGAATTAGAATGGATTGTACGACTGAATTAGAATGGATCGTACGAATGAATTAGAATGGATCATGCGAATGAAGTAGAATGGATCGTATGAATGAATTAGAATGAATACATTCTTACGAATGAGTTTGTATGGTTCGTACGAATGAATCCATTCTAATTCATTCGTACGATCCATTCTAATCCATTCTAATTACGATCCATTCTAATTCATTCGCACGATCCATTCTAATTCATTTGCACGGTCCATTCTAATTCATTCGTACGATCCATTCTAATTCATTCGTACGATCCATTCTAATTCATTCGCACGATCCAATCTAGTTCATTCGTACGATCCATTCTAATTCATTCGTACGATCCATTCTAATTTATTCGTACGATCCATTCTAATTCATTCGCACGATCCATTCTAATTCATTCGTACGATCCATTCTAATTCATTCGCACGATCCATTCTAATTCATTCGTACAATCCATTCTAATTCATTCTTAGGATCCATTCTACTTCATTCGTACGATCCATTCTAATTCATTCGTACGATCCATTCTAATTCATTCGTACGATCCATTCTAATTTATTCGTACGATCCATTCTAATTCATTCGCACGATCCAATCTAATTCATTCGCACGATCCATTCTAATTCATTCGTACGATCCATTCTAATTCATTCGCACGATCCATTCTAATTCATTCGTACAATCCATTCTAAATCATTTGCACGAATGTATCCATTCTATTTCATTCGTACGATCCATTCTAATTCATTCGCATGATCCATTCTAATTCATTCATAAGATCCATTCTAATTCATTCGCACGATCCATTCTAATTCATTCGTACGATCCATTCTAATTCATTCGAACGAATGTATCCATTCTAGATCCATTCTAATTCATTTGTACGATCCATTCTAATTCATTTGCAGGATCCAATCTAATTCATTCGTACGATCCATTCTAATTCATTCGCACGATCCATTCTAATTCATTCGCACGAATGTATCCATTATAATTTATTCGTACGATCTATTCTAATTCATTCGCATGATCCATTCTAATTCATCCATACGATCCATTCTAATTCATTCGTACGATCCATTCTAATTCATTCGCACGATCCATTCTAATTCATTCGTACGATACAATCTAATTCATTCGTATGATCTATTCTAATTCAGTCGTACAATCCAATCTAATTCATTCGTACGATCCATTCTAATTCATTCGCACGATCCATTCTAATTCATTCGCACGATCAATTCTAATTCATTCATATGATCCATTCTAATTCATTCGCACAATCCATTCTAATTCATTCGTACGATCAATTCTAATTCATTCGCACAAATGTATCCATTCTAATTCATTCGTACGATCAATTCTAATTCAGTCGTACGATCGATTCTAATTCATTCGTACGATCCATTCTAATTCATTCGCACGATCCAATCTAATTCATTCATATAAATTAGAATGAATTAGAATGGATCGTACGAATGAATTAGAATCGATCGTACGAATGAATTAGAATAGATCGTACAAATGAATTAGAATGGATACATTCGTGCGAATGAATTAGAATGTATCGTACGAATGAATTTGAATGGATCGTGCGAATGAATTAGAATGGATAGTACGAATGAATTAGAATGGATCGTACGAATGAATTAGAATGGATCATGCGAATGAATTAGAATGGATCGTACGAATGAATTAGAATAGATCGTACAAATGAATTAGAATGGATCGTACGAATGAATTAGAATTGATCGTACGAATGAATTACAATAGATCGCACGAATGAATTAGAATGGATCGAACGAATGAATTAGAATGGATCGTGCGAATGAATTAGAATGGATCGTACGAATGAATTAGAATGGATCGTACGAATAAATTAGATTAGATCGTGCGAATGAATTAGAATGGATCGTACGAATGAATTAGAATCGATCGTACGAATGAATTAGAATAGATCGTACGAATGAATTAGAATGGATACATTCGTGCGAATGAATTAGAATGTATCGTACGAATGAATTTGAATGGATCGTGCGAATGAATTAGAATGTATCGTACGAATGAATTTGAATGGATCGTGCGAATGAATTAGAATGGATCGTACGACTAAATTAGAATGGATGTATGAATGAATTAGAATGGATCGTGCGAATGAATTACAATATATCGTACGAATGAATTAGAATGGATCGTACGAATGAATTAGATTGTATCGTACGAATGAATTAGAATGGATCGTACAAATGAATTAGATTAGATCGTGCGAATGAATTAGAATGGATCGTGCGAATGAATTAGAATGGATCGTACGAATGAATTAGAATGGATCGTACGAATGAATTAGATTGGATCGTGCGAATGAATTAGAATGGATCGTACGAATGAATTAGAATGGATACATTTGTGCGAATGAATTAGAATAGATCGTATGAATGAATTAGAATAGATACCTTCGTGCGATCCATTCTAATTTATTTGTACGATCCATTCTAATTAATTTGTATGATACATTTTAATTCATTCGTACGATACAATCTAATTCATTCGAACGATCCATTCTTATTCATTCGTGTGATCCATTCTAATTCATTCTAATTCATTCTAATGGATCGTGGTAATGAATTAGATTGTATCGTATGAATTAGAATGGATACATTCGTGCGAATGAATTAGAATGGATCCATTGTAATTTATTCGTACGATCCATTCTAATTCATTCGCACGATCCATTCTAATTCATTCGCACGATCAATTCTAATTCATTCATATGATCCGTTCTAATTCATTCGCACGATCCATTCTAATTCATTCCTACGATACAATCTAATTCATTCATATGATCCATTCTAATTCAGTCGTACAATCTATTCTAATTCATTCATACGATCCATTCTAATTCATTCATACGATCCATTCTAATTCATTCGCACGATCCATTCTAATTCATTCGTACGATCTATTCTAATTCATTCGCGCGATCCATTGTAATTCATTCATACGATCCATTCTAATTCATTCGTACGATCTATTCTAATTCATTCGCATGATCAATTATTATTCATTCGCACGATCCATTCTAATTCATTCGTACGATCCATTCTAATTCATTCGCACGAATGTATCCATTCTAATTCATTCGTACGATCTATTCTAATTCATTCGTACGATCCATTCTAATTCATTCGCACGATCCATTCTAATTCATTCGTACGATCAATTCTAATTCATTCGTACGATCCATTCTAATTCATTCGCACGATTCATTCTAATTCATTCGTACGATCCATTCTAATTCATTCTCTCGAATGTATCCATTCTAATTCATTCGTACGATCTATTCTAATTCATTCGCATGATCCATTCTAATTCATTAATACGATCCATTCTAATTCATTCGTACGATCTATTCTAATGAATTAGAATGATCGTACGAATGAATTAGAATGGATCGTGCGAATGAATTAGAATGGATCATATGAATGAATTAGAATTGATCGTGCGAATGAATTAGAATGGATCGTGCGAATGAATTAGAATGGATCGTACTAATGAATTAGAATGGATCGTGCGAATGAATTAGAATGGATCATATGAAAGAATAAGAATTGATCGTGCGAATGAATTAGATTGGATCGTGCGAATGAATTAGAATGGATCTCACGAAGGTATCCATTCTAATTCATTCATACGATCTATTCTAATTCATTCATACAATCCATTCTAATTCATTCGCACGATCCAATCTAATTCATTCGTACGATCCATTCTAATTCATTCGTATATCCATTCTAATTCATTCGTACGATCTATTCTAATTCATTCGCACGATCCATTCTAATTCATTCGTACGATCCATTCTAATTCATTCGCACGATCCATTCTAATTCATTCGTACGATCCATTCTAATTCATTCGTACGATCAATTCTAATTCATTCGCATGATCCATTCTAATTCATTCGCACGATCCATTCTAATTCATTCGTATGATCCATTCTAATTCATTCGCACGAATGTATCCATTCTAATTCATTCATACGATCTATTCTAATTCATTTGTATGATCCATTCTAATTCATTCGTACGATCCATTCTAATTCATTTGCACGAATGTATCCATTCTAATTCATTCGCACAATCAATTCTAATTCATTCATATGATCCATTCTAATTCATTCGCACGATCCATTCTAATTCATTCGTACGATCCATTCTAATTCATTCACACGAATGTATCCATTCTAATTCATTCGTACGATCTATTCTAATTCAGTCGTACGATCGATTCTAATTCATTCGTATGATCCATTCTAATTCATTCGCACAATCCAATCTAATTCATTCGTACGATCCCTTCTAATTCATTCGTACGATCCATTCTAATTCATTCGCAAGATCCATTCTAATTCATTCGTGCGATCCATTCTAATTCATTCGCACGATCCATTCTAATTCATTCGTACGATCCATTCTAATTCATTCGTACGATCCATTCTAATTCATTCATACTATCCATTCTAATTCATTCGCACGATCCATTCTAATTCATTCGTACGATACAATCTAATTCATTCGTATGATCCATTCTAATTCAGTCGTACAATCCATTCTAATTCATTCGTACGATCCATTCTAATTCATTCGCACGATCCATTCTAATTCATTCGCACGATCAATTCTAATTCATTCATATGATCCATTCTAATTCATTCGCACGATCCATTCTAATTAGAATGGATCGTACGAATGAATTAGAATGGATCGTACGAATGAATTAGAATGGATTGTACAACTGAATTATAATACATCGTACCAATGAATTAGAATGGATACATTCGTGCGAATGAATTAGAATGGATTGTACGAATGAGTAAGAATGGATCGTACGAATGAATTAGAATGGATACATTCGTGCGAATGAATTAGAATGGATAGATCATACGAATGAATTAGAATGGATACATTCGTACGATCTATTCTAATTCAGTCGTACGATCGATTCTAATTCATTTGTACGATCTATTCTAATTCATTCGTACGATCCATTCTAATTCATTCGCATGATCCATTCTAATTCATTCGTACGATCGTGCGAATGAATTAGATTGGATCATACGAATGGATCCATTCTAATTCATTCGTACGATTCATTCATATGATCCATTCTAATTCATTCGTACGATCCATTCTAATTCATTCGTACGATCCATTGTAGTTCATTCGTACGATCCATTCGTGCGAATGAATTAGAATGAATTAGAATGGTACGAATGAACTAGAATGGATTAGAATGGATAGTACGAATGAATTATAATCGAACGAATGAATTAGAATGGATCATGCGAATGAATTAGAATAGATCGTACGAATGAATTAGAATGGATACATTCGTGCGAATGAATCGTATGAATTAGAATGGATCGTACGAATGGATTAGAATGGATCATACGAATGAATTAGATTGTATCGTACGAATGAATTAGAATGGATCGTGCGAATGAATTAGAATGGATAGTACGAATGAATTAGAATGGATCGTACGAATGAATTAGAATGGATCATGCGAATGAATTAGAATGGATCGTACGAATGAATTAGAATAGATCGTACGAATGAATTAGAATTGATCGTACGAATGAATTACAATAGATCGTACGAATGAATTAGAATGGATCGTACGAATGAATTAGAATGGATCGTGCAAATGAATTAGAATGGATCGTACGAATGAATTAGAATAGATCGTACGAATGAATTAGATTGGATCGTGCGAATGAATTAGAATGGATCGTACGAATGAATTAGAATCGATCGTACGAATGAATTAGGATAGATCGTACGAATGAATTAGAATGGATACATTCGTGCGAATGAATTAGAATGTATCGTACGAATGAATTTGAATGGATCGTGCGAATGAATTAGAATGGATCGTACGACTGAATTAGAATGAATGTATGAATGAATTAGAATGGATCGTGCGAATGAATTACAATAGATCGTACGAATGAATTAGAATGGATCGTACGAATGAATTAGATTGTATCGTACGAATGAATTAGAATGGATTGTACGAATGAATTAGATTGGATCGTGCGAATGAATTAGAATGGAACGTGCGAATGAATTAGAATGGATCGTACGAATGAATTAGAATGGATCGTACAAATGAATTAGATTGGATCGTGCGAATGAATTAGAATGGATCGTACGAATGAATTAGAATGGATACATTCGTGCGAATGAATTAGAATAGATCGTATGAATGAATTAGAATAGATACCTTCGTGCGATCCATTCTAATTCATTCGTACGATCCATTCTAATTCATTTGTATGATACATTCTAATTCATTCGTACGATACAATCTAATTCATTCGAACGATCCATTCTAATTCATTCGTGTGATCCATTCTAATTCATTCTAATGGATCGTGGTAATGAATTAGATTGTATCGTATGAATTAGAATGGATACATTCGTGCGAATGAATTAGAATGGATCCATTCTAATTCATTCGTACGATCCATTCTAATTCATTCGCACGATCCATTCTAATTCATTCGCACGATCAATTCTAAATCATTCATATGATCCATTCTAATTCATTCGCACGATCCATTCTAATTCGTTCCTACGATAAAATCTAATTCATTCATATGATCCATTCTAATTCAGTCGTACAATCTATTCTAATTCATTCGTACGATCCATTCCAATTCATTCATACGATCCATTCTAATTCATTCACACGATCCATTCTAATTCATTCGTACGATCTATTCTAATTCATTCGCGCGATCCATTGTAATTCATTCATACGATCCATTCTAATTCATTCGTACGATCTATTCTAATTCATTCGCATGATCAATTCTAATTCATTCGCACGATCCATTCTAATTCATTCGTACGATCCATTCTAATTCATTCGCACGAATGTATCCATTCTAATTCATTCGTACGATCTATTCTAATTCATTCGTACGATCCATTCTAATTCATTCGCACGATCCATTCTAATTCATTCGTACGATCAATTCTAATTCATTCGTACTATCCATTCTAATTCATTCGCACGATCCATTCTAATTCATTCGTACGATCCATTCTAATTCATTCGCATGAATGTATCCATTCTAATTCATTCGTACGATCTATTCTAATTCATTCGCATGATCCATTCTAATTCATTAATACGATCCATTCTAATTCATTCGTACGATCTATTCTAATGAATTAGAATGATCGTACGAATGAATTAGAATGGATCGTGCGAATGAATTAGAATGGATCATATGAATGAATTAGAATTGATCGTGCGAATGTATTAGAATGGAAAAGGCAGTTTCAAAGGAATTTTCTTCATCTCTTTCAACAGGGCTGATTCTTTCCTCAAGATTCAACTCTGATTTTTCTTCAGATTATTTCTCGGCTGACAATCTAAAAAAGGATGATCTGGAGAAGAGGTATCCATCTACTGTTCTTGATACAAATCGATTTTGCCCGAGTTTTGCTCAGTTGGCTGAAGATAAAGTTCAAGATATTCCATCTTCCTCGTCTCCAATCCTTTTTGATCTCTGTGAGAAAGTCTCTGTGAATCAAGTCAAATCTGGATCTGAAGGAGATGCCAGAGTCTCGGAGATTAAGTTTTCTTCTTCCTCAAATGAGCAGATCCAGCAGTTAGTTAAAGAACCTTCTTCATCTCTTTCACCAGGGCTGATTCTTCCCTCAAAATCCAACTCTGATTTTTCTTCAGAAATTTTCTCGGCTGAATTTCTAACTAAGGATGATCGGGAGAAGAGGTATCCATATTCTGCTCTTGCTACGAATCAAGATTGCCCGAATTTTGTTCAGATGGCTGAAGATAAAGCTCAAGAAATTCCATCTTTCTCGTCCCCAATTCTCAATGCTCCTTGTGAGAAAGTATCTGTGAATCAAGTCAAACCTGGATCTGAAGAAGATGTTAGGGTCTCGGAGATTAAAGGTTCTTCTTCCTCCATTGATCAGATCCAACACTCAGTTAAACAATTGTCTGCTACCTCTAAAGAACCTATAAATCTCTCTACTCTGATCCCTCTTTCAACTGGAACCATTTCTTCTTGGAGAGAGTTATTTGTTTCATCATCTGCTCAATCAGAACTAAAATTTTCTCAACCTGTTACTCTTGGAGATGATAGATTGGGAGCAGATTTATCTAAACAGGATCTTGATAAGGGGATAAAGCAATGGAGTTTCAGTCTTGTGGGTAATCTGATGGGGAAGAGGCCATATTTTCGAGCTTTTCGAATCTATTTGCTGAGGATTTGGAAATGCAAAGGTTCGTTCTCTATGTCCCTTTTGGAGAATGGATTACTTATCTTCAAATTCTCTGAATATACAAATTTTATTCGAATTTTGAACAAAGGTCCATGGGATTATGAAGGGCAGCTTTTGTTTTTAAGGGAATGGAAACCAGGCATGCAGCTTGATATGAAGATGTTTGATTCTTTTCCTCTATGGGTTAGATTTCCAAACTTACCTCTTGAGCTCTATTCTTGGGAGAGCTTTTGCAAAATTGGTAGTGTTTTGGGTAAGCCGATTAGAATGGATGAGCTTACTAGAACAAAACAAAGGCTTAGCTTTGCTCGAATTAATATTGAAATTTCAGATTCTGCAAAAATGGTCGACACAATTCCTATTAGTGTCCAAGGAGTTCATTTGTTTGATCAACCAGTTGTATATGAATGGAAGCCTCCTGTTTGCTCAAACTGCCAAGGTTTTGGACACAAACTCAAAGATTGCAATACCATTCAGTTTAAATCAAAAGAGGTAATAAATCAAAAAAAAGTTTGGATCCCAAAAGGTTCAGTCACAGAAAATCCTTCTCTCAAATTATGCAACTCATATAGTATTCTTGAAGAAAATATGGGTTCTGATTTGGAAAAAAAAGAGATTGGGGTTGAAGAGGAAGAAATTTCAAATTCAGATACAGGGCAACAGGAAACAAATGCAAAAGTTATAAAGAAAGGAAAAAGAGAAGGTGTTTTAACTGAAGGTCAGGCAAACAGAAGAGCTTCAAGAATCAGATTACTTGATTCTAGTAATGCTGATGAATGTCCAACTGCTGTAGCTGAAGTCATTGATACCACAAAGTCAGTATCCTTTCAAGCTGGGAATACAGAAGGAGGAATTAAATCCTGGCCAGAACCTGTAGTAGAGACTGCAAAAATAGTCAAGGATTACAAAGCACAGATTGACTCATTGAAAGGGGAAAATACAGTCACTGGTTCTCATCAAGTTCAACTGGATAAAACAAAAACTCAGAATGAAGACAATACAGAAGATCAAATTGATTCTCCACTGACAGGTATTAATGATAAACAGGAGGAGTCTAGTGATAAACTTGAGGATGCTATCAGGGAAAAAGCCAACAAAGATTATGTTCAGGCCATAAGCAAAGCTCATATTGCAGGTCCTCTAACAGAGATACAAGCCTACAGAAAAGCCTTAAGAGTTAAAGTCATCAGTGATATAAATAATTGTGGTTATTCTATAGAAGCTGGGAAAAGATCCTTTTATTCTTCTGATGAAAAAGATATTGAGCAAAATGGTGAGAAAGTAGAAGAACAGGGCAAAAATCCTGCCCAGCTTTTTTTCAAATGAATATTTGTGTGTGGAATGCCAGGGGTCTAAATAGTAGTGATAGATGTGAAGATGCTTGTAAATTGATAAATAAGCATAATATTGGTATTCTTGGATTAGTGGAGACAAAAGTTAAGATTCAAAACCTATCTAAGATTCTTTCTAAAATCAAGCCTGATTGGAGCTATTTGTCTAATCATAATTCTCATGCATCTGGGAGAATTATTCTTCTTTGGGATCAGACAACTTTTGATGTTATGCTCCTTATGGAAGGTGATCAGATTTTGCACTGTAAAACTATCTGGAAACCAGGTAATAGAGTGATGCTATTTTCTGTTATCTATGGGCATAATACAGCTATTGATAGATGTAGACTTTGGACAACTATGAAAGACATTAGTTTGCAAGTAAATGAGCCTTGGCTGGTAGCAGGTGATTTCAATCTGATCAGGACAGCAGGGGAGAAAAAAGGAGGTAATGCAGTGCCTAATAGTGCTCTGAGAGAATTTAATGAGGTCCTTGATGATTGTGATCTTGATGATATGGAGTCTCATGGCCATTTTATCACTTGGACAAACAAAGCTGAGAGCTCTAGGATTGCTGCTAAGTTGGATAGAGCCCTGGTGAATCATCAGTGGAATTTTGGTTTCCCGAACAATATTGCTAGTTTCATTAATCAAGGATCCTCTGATCACACACCTGTGGTTATTAAGATGAATCCTAGTTGGTCTTATGGCTCCTCTCCTTTCAGATATCTAAAGATATGGGAAACAAATGAAAATTTTCTCACAGTTGTAGCAGATTCTTGGAAAAATGAAGTTCAGGGTGATCCTTTTTTCAAATTCTGTCACAAACTCAAAAGGCTTAAGGCAGTTCTGAAGGCCTGGAATAAGAATAGCTTTGGCTACACTCAGTTGAGATGTTTAAAGGCAGAGAGGGAGTTGGATGAAATTCAAAATCGTATGAATTTGGATCCACTAAATGACACAATAGCTTTAGAAGAAAGAGAAGCTCTTATTACTCTTAAGAAAGAGAGAGACATCAATGATGAATTACTTAGATTGAAATCCAAAATTAATTGGTTATCCAAAGGTGATACAAACACAAAGTTTTTCCATGCTATTATTCAAGGAAGAAGAGCTAAATCGAAAATCTACTCTATTCTGTCGACTAAGGATCAGTTGATAGAAGATCCTGAGGGTATTGGAGCTGAAGGAATTTCATACTTTACACAGCTTTTCAAAGAAGTTGGCTGTCATAGTTTAAACTGTACTAATCTGGGGAAATTATCCAGTGAACAGGCTGATTGGATCAGTAGACCTTTTACTGCAGAAGAAATATACAATGTTGTTCATACTGCTCCTATGGATAAGGCTCCTGGTGCTGATGGTTTTTCTAGTGAATTTTATAATGGTTGCTGGCCTATTATTAAGGATGATGTTACTGGTTTAATCCATTTCTTTTATGACCATCCTCAGAAAATTACTTACCTTAACCACACTTTGATAGCTTTAATTCCAAAAGGAGAAAGTATCAAAAACTTTGCAAGCTGCAGGCCTATCTCTCTATGTAATTTTTCGTATAAAATTATCTCTACCATTTTAGCAAATAGAATGAAGATAATTCTGCCTCAGTTAATTGCAGAAAATCAAGCAGCATTCCTAAATGGCAGATATATACAGGATGCAGTAATGTTAGCTCATGAGTTGCTTTATAAATTTCATATGAAGAGTGGTTCTCCTCGAATGTGCATTAAAGTTGACTTAAAGAAAGCTTTTGATACAGTAAATCATAATTTCCTCCTTCAAGCTATGGCAGCTATGAATTTTCCACATAGATGGGTTAACTGGATAAAGGAATGTATTACTTCAGTCAGATTTTCAGTGCTTGTAAATGGTGCAGCAAAGGGTTATTTTACAGCTTATAGAGGAATTCGGCAAGGAGATCCTATATCCCCATATCTGTTTACAATTGCTATGAATCTTCTCTCTTGTTTACTTATAGAAGCAGAAGAAAACAAAAGAATTTTGGTTCCTTCTTTGGGTAGTATCCCTATATCTCATTTGGCTTATGCTGATGATCTTTTGCTTTTTTGTAAGGCTGAAACTCAATCAGCTACAGGGCTAACACAAGTCCTCAAAAACTTCAATCAACAATCAGGTCTGGAGATCAATTATGATAAGTCCAAAGTTTTCTTCAGCCAAAATGTTCAGAATAGACAGTGTTTACTGAATATTCTTGAATTAAGAGAAGGAACTCTACCAGTTAAGTATCTTGGACTTCCACTTCTCTCAAAGAGATTAAAGCATACTGATTGCCAAGTATTAATTGATAAAATCAGGTCTAGAACTGGATCTTGGAATAGGAATTTCCTTTCTCTTGCAGGCAGAATTGAGTTAATCAAGTCTGTGCTTAATTCTTTGCATTTATACTGGTCTGGGGTCTTCAGTTTCCCTAAATCAGTGATTAAAGAGATTGAAGGTATATTCAGTAGATTCCTTTGGGGAGGGCCTTCACTCATTAAAAAAATGGTCCCTATTGCCTGGAAGAAGCTTTGTTATCCTAAGAGTGAAGGAGGGCTTGGTTTCAGAAAATTGGAGGAATGGAATGAAGCTGCTTTGGCTAAGCATCTCTGGAGAATTTGCTCTATGGATAAGTCTTTATGGGTTAAATGGGTTACTGCTAAATATTTGAGACATACAGGTATTTGGGAATGTAAAAGCACTCATAATGCTTCAGGGATTTGGAGAGGAATTCTTCAAATTAGAAATAAATTCAAGCAAAATATTATCAGTGTTGTGGGGAATGGTAATAATACTAAATTTTGGCTTGATAATTGGCTGCCACAAGGAAGACTAATTGATCTTTTTGATAGTAGAGCAGTATATGATTTGGGGTATGGCACTGATGTTGCTGTTAGTGAGTTTATAGATAATGGGAAATGGTCCTTCCCTTCACATTCTTCAGTAGATACTATGAGAATTTTTGATATGATTTCAGATTTTGCTATTTCTTATCCAAAACTCTCTGATATAAAAATCTGGAAACCTTCTAATAGTGGATCATATACACTCAAATCAGCTTGGGATTCAAATAGAATTAAAGGACAGGTTTTTTTAGAAGCTAAATGGATTTGACATCAGCACAGAATTGAGAGGCATGCAGTTTGTTTGTGGAGAGCTGTTTTAAAAAATCTTCTCACCTGTGATAAGCTTCATAGAAGAGGTATGATGGTTCCTTCTTTATGTGTTCTATGCTGGTCTGATAGAGAGACTCATGACCATCTATTTTTCAATTGCTCTTACTCTAACTGGATTTGGAGATCAGTTCTAGCTAGACTGGACATCAAAGCAACCAGAATTGGTAATCTTAGTGCAGAGATTGGCAGATTGAAAGCTAAATTCAAAAATAAAGGTCAAATTAGCACTCTGGCTAAAATAGCTACAGGTTGTGTAGTTAAGATGATCTGGGAGGAGAGATGCAAAAGAATATTTGATAAAAATACTACTCACAAGAGAGTCCTGATGGCTTATATTACTAGAACAGTTTTTCTGAGAATGTCTAGTTGTGATTACTCTGAAGAGGATACTTTGGATAACAAGATTATTTTGGCAAAATGGGGATGTCATCTGAAGCCTAATATTCGAAATATTCACACTGTCACCTGGGTAAAGCCTGATAGGGGATGGATGAAGTTGAATACAGATGGAGCTTTGGCAAACAACTCAGCTTCTGTTGGGGGAGTGTTCAGAAACAGCAATGGTGAAGCAATTCAGTGTTTCTGTGGTCCATCTAAATATACTGAGATACTAAATATTGAATTAGATGCAGTGCTGAAAGGTCTCTTATATACGGAAGAAATGCACATCTCAAAGCTGTGGATTGAATCTGATTCTCTTATTGCAGTGAAATGTATTAGAGATGAATGTGCTATTCCCTGGAATGCTATTCATCAGGTTTTAAGTATCAGAGAGGTCATAAACAAGTACAATGAGCATAAGATCACTCACATTTGGAGAGAGGGTAATAAACCTGCAGATATCTTATCGAAAATGGATCATGGTAATCAGATGATTCAGATTTACCTACAAGATCTAAAAGAAAATATACGTAAAGCAATTGAAGATGATTGCAAAGGCAGAAGCTATATGAGATAGTTTGGCAAAGGCTTAGAGGGGCTGTATTTTGCAGAAGATAGAGGAGTTTGGATGTGTTTCTAGTTTTCAGTTTGTTTTCCTGTATTTTGTTTTCCAGTTATCTGATAGCCTTGATATATGATAAGGCCAGAGCTGTAATGTGAATATCCTTTTTGTTTCTTGGGCGGGGTCCCTAATAAAATCCCCATAGCTTTGATTAAAAAAAAAAGAATGGATCGTGCGAATGAATTAGAATGGATCATACGAATGAATTAGAATGGATCGTGCGAATGAATTAGAATGGATCATATGAATGAATTAGAATTGATCGTGCGAATGAATTAGATTGGATCGTGCGAATGAATTAGAATGGATCGCACGAAGGTATCCATTCTAATTCATTCATACGATCTATTCTAATTCATTCATACGATCCATTCTAATTCATTCGCACGATCCAATCTAATTCATTCGTACGATCCATTCTAATTCATTCGTACGATCCATTCTACTTCATTCGCACGATCCATTCTAATTCATTCGCACGATCTATTCTAATTCATTCGTACAATCCATTCTAATCCATTCGTACGATCCATTCTAATTCATTCTACAATCTAATTCATTCATACGAATGTATCCATTCTAATTCGTACGATTCAATCTAATTCATTCGTACGATTCATTCTAATTCATTCGTACGATCTATTGTAATTCATTCGCACGATCCATTCTAATTCATTCATACATCCATTCTAATTCATTCGTACGATCGATTCTAATTCATTCGTACGATCCATTCTAATTCATTCGTACGATCCATTCTAGTTCATTCGTACGATCCATTCTATGAATGAATTAGAATGGATCGTACAATCTAATGGATCATACGATCTATTCTAATTCATTCATACGATCCATTCTAATTCATTCGCACAATCCATTCTAATTCATTCAAATTCATTTGTATGATCCATTCTATTTCATTCGTACGACTGAATTAGAATAGATACATTCATGCGAAAGAATTAGAATGGATTGTATGAATGAATTAGAATGGATCGTATGAATGAATTAGAATAGATCGTGCGAATGAATTAGAATAGATCGTATGAGTGAATTAGAATGGATACATTCGTGCGAATGAATTAGAATGTATCGTACGAATGAATTTGAATGGATCGTGCGAATGAATTAGAATAAATCGTACGAATGAATTAGAATGGATGTATGAATGAATTAGAATGGATCGTGCGAATGAATTACAATAGATCGTACGAATGAATTAGAATGGATCGTACGAATGAATTAGATTGTATCGTACGAATGAATTAGAATGGATCGTACGAATGAATTAGATTGGATCGTGCGAATGAATTAGAATGGATCGTACGAATGAATTAGAATCGATCGTACGACTGAATTAGAATAGATCGTACGAATGAATTAGAATAGATACATTCGTACGAATGAATTAGAATGGATCGTACGAATGAATTAGAATGGATCGTGCGAATGAATTAGAATGGATCATATGAATGAATTAGAATTGATCGTGCGAATGAATTAGAATGGATCGTACGAATGAATTAGAATGGATTGTACGACTTAATTAGAATGGATCATACGAATGAATTAGATTGTATCGTACGAATGAATTAGAATGGATCGTGCGAATGAATTAGAATGGATAGTACGAATGAATTACAATGGATCGTACGAGCTAATTAGAATGGATCGTACGAATGAATTAGATTGTATCGTACGAATGAATTAGAATGGATCGTGCGAATGAATTAGAATGGATCGTACGAATGAATTAGAATGGATCGTGTGAATGAATTAGAATGGGTCGTCCGAATGAATTAGAATGGATCGTACGAAAGAATTAGAATGGATCGTGCGAATGAATTAGAATGGATCGTACGAATAAATTAGAATGGATCGTACGAATGAATTTGATTGGATCGTGCGAATGAATTAAAATGGATCGTACGAATGAATTAGAATGGATCTTACGAATGAATTAGAATGGATCGTGTTAATGAATTAGAATGGATCGTACAAATGAATTAGAATAGATTGTGCGAATGAATTAGAATGGATCATACGAATGAATTAGAATGTATCCAATCTAATTCATTCGTACGATCCATTTAATTCATTCGTACGATCCATTCAAATTCATTCGCACGATACAATCTAATTCATTCATACGATCCATTCTATTTCATTCGAACGAATATATTAGAATGGATCGTGCGAATGAATTAGAATGGATCGTGCGAATGAATTAGAATGGATCGTGCGAATGAATTAGAATGGATCGTGCGAATGAATTAGAATGGATCGTACGACTGAACTAGAATAGATCGTACGAATGAATTAGAATGGATACATTCGTGCGAATGAATTAGAATTGATCGTACGAATGAATTAGAATGGATCGTGCGAATGAATTAGAATGGATCATATGAATGAATTAGAATTGATCGTGCGAATGAATTAGAATGGATCATATGAATGAATTAGAATTGATCGTGCGAATGAATTAGAATGGATCGTGCGAATGAATTAGAATGGATCGTACGAATGAAATAGAATGGATCGTATGAATGAATTAGAATGGATCGTACGACTGAATTAGAATGGATCGTACGGATCGTACGAATAAATTAGAATGGATCGTGCGAATGAATTAGAATGGATCGTGCGAATGAATTAGAATGGATCGTGTGAATGAATTAGAATGGATTGTACGAATGAATTAGAATGGATCGTACGAATGAATTAGATTGGATCGTGCGAATGAATTAGAATGGATCATACGAATGAATTAGACTGGATCGTACGAATGAATTAGAATAGATCTTACGAATGAATTAGAATGGATACATTCGTGCGAATGAATTAGAATGGATCGTACGAATGAATTAGAATGGATCATGCGAATGAATTAGAATGGATCATATGAATGAATTAGAATTGATCGTGCGAATGAATTAGAATGGATCGTGCGAATGAATTAGAATGGATCGTACGAATGAATTAGAATGGATTGTACGACTGAATTACAATGGATCATACGAATGAATTAGATTGTATCGTACGAATGAATTAGAATGGATCGTGCGAATGAATTAGAATGGATCGTACGAATGAATTAGAATGGATCGTACGAATGAATTAGAATGGATCGTGCGAATGAATTAGAATGGATACATTCGTGCGAATGAATTAGAATGGATTGTACGAATGAATTAGAATGGATACATTCGTGCGAATGAATTAGAATGGATCGTACGAATAATTAGAATGGATCATGTGAATGAATTAGAATGGATCGCATGAATGAACTAGAATGGATCGTGCAAATGAATTAGAATGGATCGTGCGAATGAATTAGAATGGATCGTACGAATGAATTAGAATGGATTGTACGACTGAATTAGAATGGATCATATGAATGAATTAGATTGTATCATAGGAATGAATTAGAATGGATCGTGCGAATGAATTAGAATGGATCGTACGAATGAATTAGGATGGATCATATGAATGAATTAGAATGGATCGTGCGAATGAATTAGAATGGATCGTACGAATGAGTAAGAATGGATCGTACGAATGAATTAGAATGGATCGTGCGAATGAATTAGAATGGATCGTACGAATGAATTAGAATCGATCGTACGAATGAATTAGATTGTATCCAATCTAATTCATTCGTACGATCCATTTAATTCATTCGTACGATCGATTCTAATTCATTCGTACGATCCATTCTAATTCATTCGCACGATCCATTCTAATTCATTCGTACCATCCATTCTAATTCATTCGTACGATCCATTCTAATTCATTCGTACGATCCATTCTAATTCATTCGCACGAATGTATCCATTCTAATTCATTCGTACGATCTATTCTAATTCATTCGCACGATCCATTCAAATTCATTCATACGATCCATTCTAATTCATTCATACGATCCATTCTAATTCATTCATACAATCCATTCTAATTCATTTATAAGAATGTATTCATTCTAATTACGAATGAATTAGAATGGATCGTACAAATTACATCGTGCAATGAATTAGAATGGATCGTACGAATGAACTAGAATGGATCGTACGAATGAAGTAGAATGGATACATTCGTGCGAATGAATTAGAATGGATCGTACAATCCATTCTAGTTCATTCGTACGATCCATTCTAATTCATTCGCAAGATCCATTCAAATTCATTCGTACGATCCATTCTATTTCATTCGTACGATCCATTCTTACTCATTCGTACGATCCATTCTAATTCATTCGCACGAATGTATCCATTCTAATTCATTCGTACGATCCATTCTAATTCATTCGTACGATATAATCTAATTCATTCGTATGATCTATTCTAATTCATTCGTACTAATGGATCGTGCGAATGAATTAGAATGGAACGTACGACTGAATTAGAATTAGAATCTATTCTAATTCATTCGTACAATCCATTCTAATTCATTCGTACGATCCATTCTAATTCATTCGCACGAATGTATCCATTATAATTTATTCGTACGATCTATTCTAATTCATTCGCATGATCCATTCTAATTCATCCATACGATCCATTCTAATTTATTCGTACGATTCATTCTAATTCATTCGCACGATCCAATCTAATTCATTCGTACGATCCTTTCTAATTCATTCGTACGATCCATTATAATTCATTCGCACGATCCATTCTAATTCATTCGCACGATCCATTCTAATTCATTCGCACGAATGTATCCATTATAATTTATTCGTACGATCTATTCTAATTCATTCGCATGATCCATTCTAATTCATCCATACGATCCATTCTAATTCATTCGTACGATCCATTCTAATTCATTCATATGATCCATTCTAATTCATTCGCACGATCCATTCTAATTCATTCGCACGATCCATTCTATTTCATTCGTATGAATTAGAACGATCCATTCTAATTCATTCGCACGATCCATTCTAATTCATTCGTACGATACAATCTAATTCATTCGAACGATCCATTCTAATCGTACGAATGAATTAGAATGGATGGTACAACTGAATTAGAATGGATTATACGAATGAATTAGATTGGATCGTACGAATGAATTAGAATGGATCGTACGAATGAACTAGAATGGATCGTACGAATGAATTAGGATGGATCATATGAATGAATTAGAATGGATCGTGCGAATGAATTAGAATGGATCGTACGAATGAGTAAGAATGGATCGTACGAATGAATTAGAATGGATCGTATGAATGAATTAGAATGGATCGTGCGAATGAATTAGAATGGATCGTACGAATGAATTAGAATGGATCGTACGAATGAATTAGATTGGATCATGCGAATGAATTAGAATGGATCTTACGAATGAATTAGAATGGATCGTACGAATGAATTAGAATGGATCGTACGAATGAATTAGAATAGATCATATGACTGAATTAGAATGGATCGTACGAATGAATGGATCGTACGAATGAATTAGATTGTACCGTACGAATAAATTAGAATGGATCGTACGAATGAGTAAGAATGGATCGTACAAATGAGTAAGAATAGATCGTACGAAAGAATTAGAATGAATTAGAATGGATCGTGCGAATGAATTAGAATGGATAGTACGAATGAATTAGAATGGATCGTGCGAAGGAATTAGAATGGATCGTACGAATGAATTAGAATGGATCGTGCGAATGAATTAGAATGGATCGTGCGAATGAATTAGAATGGATTAATGGATCGTGCGAATGAATTAGAATGGATCGTACGAATGAATTAGAATGGATCGTACGAATGAATTAGAATGGATTGTACGACTGAATTAGAATGGATCGTACGAATGAATTAGAATGGATTGTACGACTGAATTAGAATGGATCATACGAATGAATTAGATTGTACGATCCATTCTAATTCATTCTAATTCAGTCGTACAATCGTGCGAATGAATTAGAATCGATCTATAATGGATCGTACGATCCATTTTAATTCATTCGTGTGATCCATTCTAATTCATTCGTACGATCCATTCTAATATATTCGTGCGATCCATTCTAATTCATTCGCACGAATGTATCCATTCTAAATCATTCGTACGATCTATTCTATTTCATTCGCACGATCCATTCTAATTCATTCATACGATCCATTCTAATTCATTCGCACGATTCATTCTAATTCATTCGCACGATCTATTCTAATTCATTCGTACAATCCAATCTAATTTATTCGCACAATCTATTCTAATTCATTCGCACGATCCATTCTAATTCATTCGCACGATCCATTCTAATCCATTTTAGTTAATTAGCCGAATCCATTCTAATTCATTCTAATTCATTCGTACGATCCCTTCTAATTCATTCGCTCGAATGTATCCATTCTACTTCATTCGTACGATCCATTCTAGTTCATTCGTACGATCCATTCTAAATCATTCGCACGATCCATTCAAATTTATTCGTACGATCCATTCTATTTCATTCATACGATCCATTCTTACTCATTCGTACGATCCATTCTAATTCATTCGTACGATCCATTCAAATTCATTCGTACGATACAATCTAATTCATTCGTCCGATCTATTCTAATTCATTCATACGATCCATTCTAATTCATTCGTACGATCCATTCTAATTCATTCGCACGATCCATTCTAATTCATTCGTACGATACAATCTAATTCATTCTAATTCATTCGTACGATCCATTCTTACTCATTCGCACAATCCATTCTTACTCTAACGAATGTATCTATTCTAATTCATTCGCACGATCCATTCTAATTCATTTGTACGATCCATTCTAATTCATTCGCACAATCTATTCTAATTCATTCGTACGATCCATTCTAATTCGTTCACATGAATGTATCCATTCTAATTCATTCGTACGATCAATTCTAATTCTTTCGCACGATCCATTCTAATTCATTCGCACAATCCATTCTAATTCATTCATACGAACCATACAAATTCATTTGTAAGAATACATTCAAATTCATTCGTATGATCAATTCTATTTCATTCATACGATCCATTCTATTTCAATCGTACGATCCATTCTTACTCATTCGTATGATCCATTCTAATTCATTCGCACGAATATATCAATTCTAATTCATTCGTACGATCCATTCTAATTCATTCGCACGATCCATTCTTATTCATTCGTACGATCCATTCTAATTCATTCGCACGAATGTATCCATTCTAATTCATTCGTAAGATCTATTCTAATTCATTCACACGATCCATTCTAATTCATTCATACGATCCATTCTAATTCATTCGCACGAATGTATCCATTCTAATTCATTCGTACGATCCATTCTAATTCATTTGTACGATCCATTCTAATTCATTCGCATGATCCATTCTAATTCATTCGTACGATCTATTATAATTCAGTCGTACAATCCATTCTAATTCATTCGTACGATCCATTCTAATTCATTCGCACAAATGTATCCATTCTACTTCATTCGTACGATCCATTGTAGTTCATTCGTACAATCCATTCTAATTCATTCGCACGATCCATTCAAATTCATTCGTACGATCAATTCTATTTCATTCGTACGATCCATTTTATTTCATTCGTACGATCCATTCTTACTCATTCGTACGATCCATTCTAATTCATTCGTACGATCCATTCTACTTCATTCATACGATCCATTCTTACTCATTCGTACGATCCATTCTAATTCATTCGCACGAATGTATCCATTCTAATTCATTCGTACGATCCATTCTAATTCATTCGCACGATCCATTCAAATTCATTCGTACGATCCATTCTATTTCATTTGTACGATCCATTCTTACTCATTCGTACGATCCATTCTAATTCTTTCGCACGAATGTATCCATTCTAATTCATTCGTACGATCCATTCTAATTCATTCGTACGATCCATTCTATTTCATTCGCACAATCCATTATAATTCATTCGTACAATCCATTCTAATTCATTCATACGATCCATTCTAATTCATTCATACGAATGTATCCATTCTAATTCATCCGTACGATACAATCTAATTCATTCGTATGATCCATTCTAATTCAGTCGTACAATCCATTCTAATTCATTCGTACGATCCATTCTAATTCACTCATACGATCCATTCTAATTCATTCGCACGATCCATTCTAATTCATTCGTACGGTCCATTCTAATTCATTCGCACGAATGTATCCATCCTAATTCATTCGTACAATCCATTCTAATTCATTCGCACGATCCATTCTAATTCATTCGTCTGATCCATTCTAATTCATTCGTACGATCCATTCTAATTCATTCTAATGGATTGTATGACTGAATTAGAATGGATCATACGAATGAATTAGATTGTATTATACAAATGAATTAGAATGGATCGTACGAATGAAATAGAATGGATCGTACGAATGAAATAGATTGTATCGTACGAATGAATTAGAATGGATCGTGCGAATGAATTAGAATGGATCGTACGAATGAATTAGAATGGATCGTACGAATGAATTAGAATGGATACATTCGTGCGAATGAATTAGCATGGATCGTACGAATGAATTAGATTGTATCGTACGAATGAATTAGAATGGATCGTGCGAATGAATTAGAATGGATCGTACGAATGCATTAGAATGGATCGTATGGATGAATTAGAAAGGATCATGCGAATGAATTAGAATAGATCGTACGAATAAATTATAATGGATACATTCGTGCGAATGAATTAGAATGGATCGTGCGAATGAATTAGAATGGATCGTACGAATGAATTAGATTGGATCGTGCAAATGAATTAGAATGGATCGTACGAATGAATTAGAATGGATCTAGATTGGATACATTCGTTCGAATGAATTAGAAGGGATCGTACGAATGAATTAGAATGGATCGTGCGAATGAATTAGAATGGATCTTATGAATGAATTAGAATGGATCATGCGAATGAATTAGAATAGATCGTACAAATGAATTAGAATGGATCGTACGAATGAATTAGAATGGATTGTACGACTGAATTAGAATGGATCATACGAATGAATTAGATTGTATCGTACGAATGAATTAGAATGGATCTAGAATGGATACATTCGTTCGAATGAATTAGAATGGATCGTACGAATGAATTAGAATGGATCATGCGAATGAATTAGAATGGATCGTATGAATGAATTAGAATGGATCGTGCGAATGAATTAGAATAGATCATACGAATGAATTAGAATGGATCGTGCGAATGAATTAGAATGGATCGTGCGAATGAATTAGAATGGATCATACGAATGAATTAGATTGTATCGTACGAATGAAGTAGAATGGATCGTACGAATGAACTAGAATGGATCGTACAAATGAAGTAGAATGGATACATTCGCACGATCCATTGTAATTCATTCGCACGAATGTATCCATTCTAATTCATTCGTACGATCCATTCTAATTCATTCGCACGAATGTATCCATTCTAATTCATTCGTACGATCTATTCTAATTCATTCGCACGATCCATTCTAATTCATTCATACGATCCATTCTAATTCATTCGTACGATCCATTCAAATTCATTCACACGATCCATTCTAATTCATTCGTACGATACAATCTAATTCATTCGTACGATCCATTCTAATTCATTTCTACGATCCATTCTAATTCATTCGTACGATCCATTCTAATTCATTCGCACGATCCATTCTAATTCATTCGTACGATACAATCAAATTCATTCGTATGATCCATTCTAATTCAGTCGTACAATCCATTCTAATTCATTCGTACGATCCATTCTAATTCATTTGCACGATCCATTCTAATTCATTCGCACGATCCATTCTAATTCATTCGCATGATCCATTCTAATTCATTCATACGATCCATTCTAATTCATTCGCACGATCCATTCTAATTCATTCGTACGATCCATTCTAATTCATTCGCACGAATGTATCCATTCTAATTCATTTGTACGATCTATTCTAATTCATTCGTACGATCGATTCTAATTTATTCGTACGATCCATTCTAATTCATTCGCACGATCCAATCTAATTCATTTGTACGATCCATTCAAATTCATTCGTACGATCCATTCTAATTCATTCGCACGATCCATTCTAATTCATTCGTACGATCCATTCTAATTCATTCGCACGATCCATTCTAATTCATTTGTACGATACAATCTAATTCATTCGTACGATCTATTCTAATTCATTCGTACGATCCATTCTAATTCATTCGTACGATCCATTCTAATTCATTCGCACGATCTAATCTAATTCATTCGTACGATCCATTCTAATCCATTCGAACGATCCATTCTAATTCATTTGCACGATCCATTCTAATTCATTCGCACGATCCATTCTAATTCATTCGCACGATCCAATCTAATTCATTCGTACGATCCATTCTAATTCATTCGTATGATCCAATCTAATTCATTCGCACGATCCAATCTAATTCATTCGTACGATCCATTCTAATTCATTCGCACGATCTATTCTAATTCATTCGCACGATCCATTCTAATTCATTCGTACGATCCATTCTAATTCATTCGCACGATCCATTCTAATTCATTCGTACGATACAATCTAATTCATTCGTATGATCCATTCTAATTCATTCGTACGATCCATTCTAATTCATTCGCATGATCCATTCTAATTTACTCGTACGATCCATTCTAATTCATTCGCACGAATGTATCCATTCTAATTCATTCGTACGATCTATTCTAATTCATTCGCATGATCCATTCTAATTCATTCATACAATCCATTCTAATTCATTCATACGATCGATTCTAATTCATTCGCACGATCCATTCTAATTCATTCGTACGATCCATTCTAATCCATTCGTATGAGCCATTCAAATTCATTCGTACGATCCATTCTAATTCATTCGTATGATCATACAATCCATTTTAATTCATTCGTACGATCCATTCGAATTCATTCGCACGATCCATTCTAATTCATTCGTACGATACAATCTAATTCATTCGTATGATCCATTCTAATTCAGTCGTACAATCCATTCTAATTCATTCGTACGATCCATTCTAATTCATTCGCACGATCCATTCTAATCCATTCGCACGATCCATTCTAATTCATTTATACGATCCATTCTAATTCATTCGCATGATTCATTCTAATTCATTCGTACGATCCATTCTAATTCATTCGCACGATTGTATCCATTCTAATTCATTCGTACGATCTATTCTAATTGATTCGTACGATCCATTCTAATTCATTCGTACAATCCATTCTAATTCATTCGCACGATCCAATCTAATTCATTCGTACGATCCATTCTAATTCATTCGCACGATCCATTCTAATTCATTCGGACGATACAATCTAATTCATTCGTACGATCCATTCATTCGTACGATCCATTCTAATTCATTCATACGATCTATTCTAATTCATTCGTACGATCCATTCTAATTCATTCGTACGATCCATTCTAATTCATTCGTACGATCCATTCTAATTCATTCGCACAATCCAATCTAATTCATTCGTACGATCCATTCTAATTCATTTGCACGATCCATTCTAATTCATTCGCACGATCCATTCTAATTCATTCGTACGATCCATTCTAATTCATTCGCACGAATGTATCCATTCTAATTCATTCATACAATCCATTCTAATTCATTCGTACGATCTATTCTAATTCATTCGTACGATCCATTCTAATTCATTCGTACAATCCATTCTAATTCATTCGCACGATCCAATCTAATTCATTCGTACGATCCATTCTAATTCATTCGCACGATCCATTCTAATTCATTCGGACGATACAATCTAATTCATTCGTACGATCCATTCATTCGTACGAACCATTCTAATTCATTCATATGATCTATTCTAATTCATTCGTACGATCCATTCTAATTCATTCGTACGATCCATTCTAATTCATTCGTACGATCCATTCTAATTCATTCGCACAATCCAATCTAATTCATTCGTACGATCCATTCTAATTCATTCGCACGATTCATTCTAATTCATTCATATGATCTATTCTAATTCATTCGTACGATCCATTCTAATTCATTCGTACGATCCATTCTAATTCATTCGTACGATCCATTCTAATTCATTCGCACGAATGTATCCATTCTAATTCATTCATACAATCTATTCTAATTCATTCGTACGATCCATTCTAATTCATTCGTACGATCCATTCTAATTCATTCGCACGATTCAATCTAATTCATTCATACGATCAATTCTAATTCAATCATGCGGTCCATTCTAATTCATTTGCATGATCCATTCTAATTCATTTGTACGATCCATTCTAATTCATTCGTATGAATGAATTAGAATGGATCTTGCGAATGAATTAGAATACATCGAACGAATGAATTAGAATGGATACATTCGTGCGAATGAATTAGAATGGATTGTACGAATGAATTAGAATGGATCGTGCGAATGAATTAGAATGGATCGTACGAATGAATTAGAATGGATCGTGCGAATGAATTAGATTGGATCGTGCGAATGAATTAGAATGGATCATACGAATGAATTAGAATCGATCGTACGACTGAATTAGAATAGATCGTACGAATGAATTAGAATGGATACATTCGTGCGAATGAATTAGAATGGATCGTACGAATGAATTAGAATGGATAGTGTGAATCAATTAGAATGGATCATATGAATGAATTAGAATTGATCGTGCGAATGAATTAGAATGGATCGTGCGAATGAATTAGAATGGATCGTACAAATGAATTAGAATGGATTGTACGACTGAATTCGAATGGATCATACGAATGAATTAGATTGTATCGTATGAATGAATTAGAATGGATCGTGCGAATGAATTAGAATGGATAGTACGAATGAATTAGAATGGATCGTACGAATGAATTAGAATGGATCGTACGAATGAATCAGATTGTATCGTACGAATGAATTAGAATGGATCGTGCGAATGAATTAGAATGGATCGTACGAATGAATTAGAATGGATCGTATGAATGAATTAGAATGGATCGTGCGAATGAATTAGAATGGATCGTACGAATGAATTAGAATGGATCGTGCGAATGAATTAGAATGGATCGTATGAATGAATTTGATTGGATCGTGCGAATGAATTAGAATGGATCGTACGAATGAATTAGAATGGATCTTACGAATGAATTAGAATGGATCGTGTTAATGAATTAGAAGGGATCGTACGAATGAATTAGAATGGATCGTGCGAATGAATTAGAATGGATCGTACGAATGAATTTGAATGGATCGTACGAATGAATTAGAATGGATCTATTTTAATTCATTCGTACGATCCATTCTAATTCATTCGTACGATCCATTGTAATTCATTCGCACGATCCATTCTAATTCATTCGTACCATCCATTCTATTTCATTCGCACGAATGTATCCATTCTAATTCATTCGTACGATCCATTCTAATTCATTCGCATGATCCAATCTTATTCATTCGTACGATCCATTCTAATTCATTCGTACGACCCATTCTAATTCATTCGCACGATCCATCTAATTCATTCGTACGATCCATTCTAATTCATTCACACGAATATATCCATTCTAATTCATTCGTACGATCTATTCTAATTCATTCGCACGATCCATTCTAATTCATTCGTACGATCCATTCTAATTCATTCACATGATCCATTCTAATTCATTCACACGAATATATCCATTCTAATTCATTCGTACGATCTATTCTAATTCATTCGCACGATCCATTCTAATTCATTCGTACGATGCATTCTAATTCATTCGCACGATCCATTCTAATTCATTCGCACGAATGGATCCATTCTAATCCGTTCGCACGAATTGTACAATCCATTCGCATGAATTCATTCGCACGATCGTACGAATGAATACGAATGAATTCATTCATTCGATCCATTCTAATTCATTCTAATTCATATGTATCGTGCGAATGAATTAGAATGGATCGTGCGAATGAATTAGAATGGATCATATGAATGAATTAGAATGGATCGTGCGAATGAATTAGAATGGATCGTACGAATGAATTAGAATGGATCGTGCGAATGAATTAGAATGGATCGTACGAATGAATTAGAATGGATCGTACGAATGAATCAGATTGGATCGTGCGAATGAATTAGAATGGATCGTACGAATGAATTAAAATGGATCGTACGAATGAATTAAAATAGATCGTACGAATAAATTAGAATGGATACATTCGTGCGAATATATTAGAATGGATCGTACGAATGAATTAGAATGGATCGTGCGAATGAATTAGAATGGATCGTATGAATGAATTAGAATGGATCGTGCGAATGAATTAGAATGGATCGTAATAATGAATTAGAATGGATCGTACGAATGAATTAGAATAGATTGTACGAATGAATTAGAATGGATACATTCGTGCGAATGAATTAGAATGGATCGTACGAATGAATTAGAATGGATCGTGTGAATGAATTAGAATTGATCATACGAATGAATTAGAATGGATCGTATGAATGAATTAGAATGGATCGTGCGAATGAATTAGAATAGATCGTACGAATGAATTAGAATGGATACATTCATGCGAATGAATTAGAATGAATCGTACGAATGAATTAGAATGGATCGTGCGAATGAATTAGAATGGATCGTACGAATGAATAAGAATGGATCGTACAAATGAATTAGATTGGATCGTGCGAATGAATTAGAATGGATCGTACGAATGAATTATAATGGATCATACGATTGAATTAGAATAGATCGTGCGAATGAATTAGAATGGATTTATTCGTGCGAATGAATTAGAATGGATCGTACGAATGAATTAGAATGGATCGTGCGAATGAATTAGAATGGATCGTACGAATGAATTAGAATGGATCGTACGAATGAATTAGATTGGATCGTGCGAATGAATTAGAATGGATCGTACGAATGAATTAGAATCGATCGTACGAATGAATTAGAATAGATCGTACGAATGAATTAGAATGGATACATTCGTGCGAATGTATTAGAATGGATTGTACGAATGAATTAAAATGGATCGTGCGAATGAATTAGAATGGATCTTATGAATGAATTAGAATGCATCGTGCGAATGAATTAGAATAGATCGTGCGAATGAGTTAGAATGGATCGTACGAATGAATTAGAATGGATCGTATGACTGAATTAGAATGGATCGTACGTATGAATTAGAATGGATCGTGCGAATTAATTAGAATGGATCGTGCGAATGATTTAGAATGGATCGTACGAATGAATTAGAATGGATCGTACGAATGAACTAGATTGGATCGTGCGAATGAATTAGAATGGATCGTACGAATGAATTAGAATGGATCGTACGAATGAATTAGAATGGATCGTACGAATGAATTAGAATAGATCGTATGACTGAATTAGAATGGATCGTACGAATGAATGGATCGTACGAATGAATTAGATTGTATCGTACGAATGAATTAGAATGGATCGTGCGAATGAATTAGAATGGATCGTACGAATGAATTAGAATGGATCGTGCCAATGAATTAGAATGGATCGTGTTAATGAATTAGAATGGATCGTGCGAATGAATTAGAATGGATCGTATGAATGAATTAGAATGGATCGTATGAATGAATTAGATTGGATCGTGCGAATGAATTAGAATGGATCGTACGAATGAATTAGAATGGATCGTACGAATGAATTAGAATAGATCTTACGAATGAATTAGAATGGATACATTCGTGCGAATGAATTAGAATGGATCGTACGAATGAATTAGAATGGATCATGCGAATGAATTAGAATGGATCATATGAATGAATTAGAATTGATCGTGCGAATGAATTAGAATGGATCGTGCGAATGAATTAGAATGGATCGTACGAATGAATTAGAATGGATCTAGAATGGATACATTCGTTCGAATGAATTAGAATGGATCGTATGAATGAATTAGAATGGATCGCATGAATGAATTAGAATGGATCGTGCGAATGAATTAGAATGGATCGTACGAATGAATTAGAATGGATCATGCGAATGAATTAGAATGGATCGTACGAATGAATTAGAATTGATCGTACGAATGAATTAGAATGGATCGTAGGAATGAATTAGAATGGATCGTGCGAATGAATTAGAATGGATCGTACGAATGAATTAGGATGGATCGTACGAATGAATTAGAATGGATCGTGCGAATGAATTAGAATAGATCGTACGAATGAATTAGAATGGATGTATGAATGAATTAGAATGGATCGTGCGAATGAATTACAATAGATCGTACGAATGAATTAGAATGGATCGTACGAATGAATTAGAATGGATCGGACGAATGAATTAGATTATATCGTACGAATGAATTAGAATGGATCGTGCGAATGAATTTGAATGGATCGTATGAATGAATTAGAATGGATCGTACGAATGAATTAGAATGGATCGTACGAATGAATTAGAATAGATCGTACGAATGAATTAGAATGGATACATTCGTGCGAATGAATTAGAATGGATCGTACGAATGAATTACAATGGATCGTACGAATGAATTAGAATGGATCGTGCGAATGAATTAGAATGGATCGTGCGAATGAAGTAGATTCGATCGTACAAATGAATTAGAATGGATCATATGAATGAATTAGAATGGATACATTCGTGCGAATGAATTAGAATGGATTGTACGAATGAATTAGAATGGATCGTGCGAATGAATTAGAATGGATCGTACGAATGAATTAGAATGGATCGTACGAATGAATTAGATTGGATCGTGCGAATGAATTAGAATGGATCGTGCGAATGAATTAGAATCTATCGTACGACTGAATTAGAATAGATCGTACGAATGAATTAGAATGGATACATTCGTGCAAATGAATTAGAATGGATCGTACGAATGAATTAGAATGGATCGTGCGAATGAATTAGAATGGATCATATGAATGAATTAGAATGGATCGTGCAATTGATTTAGAATGGATCGTGC
Organism: Chamaelirium japonicum; assembly: GCA_947650365.1. Classification (NCBI taxonomy): domain Eukaryota; kingdom Viridiplantae; phylum Streptophyta; class Magnoliopsida; order Liliales; family Melanthiaceae; genus Chamaelirium; species Chamaelirium japonicum. The sequence goes on from OX393556.1 coordinate 28,413,674, forward strand.
GAATGAATTAGAATGGATCGTACGAATGAATTAGAATGGATCGTGCGAATGAATTAGAATGGATCGTACGAATGAATTAGAATGGATCGTACCAATGAATTTGAATGGATCGTGCGACTGAATTAGAATAGATCATACGAATGAATTAGATTGTATCGTACGAATGAATTAGAATGGATCGTGTGAATGAATTAGAATGGACAGTACGAATGAATTAGAATGGATCGTACGAATGAATTAGAATGGATCGTACGAATGAATTAGATTGTATCGTACGAAAGAATTAGAATGGATCGTGCGAATGAATTAGAATGGATCGTACGAATGAATTAGAATGGATCGTATGAATGAATTAGAATGGATCGTACGAATGAATTAGAATAGATCGTACGAATTAATTAGAATGGATACATTCGTGCGAATGAATTAGAATGGATCGTACGAATGAATTAGAATGGATCGTACGAATAAATTAGAATGGATCGTGCGGATGAATTAGAATGGATCGTGAGAATGAAGTAGAATGGATCGTACGAATGAATTAGAATGGATCGTACGAATGAATTAGATTGGATACATTCGTGCGAATGTATTAAAATGGATCGTATGAATGAATTAGAATAGATCGTATGAATGAATTAGAATAGATCCTACAAATGAATTAGAATAGATCGTATGACTGAATTAGAATATATCGTACGAATGAATTAGAATGGATCGTGCGAATGAATTAGAATGGATCGTGCGAATGAATTAGAATGGATCGTGCGAATGAATTTGAATGGATCATACGAATGATTTTGAATGGATCGTGCGAATGAATTAAAATGGATCGTACAAATGAAATAGAATGGATCGTACGAATGACTTAGAATGGATCGTACGAATGAATTAGAATAGATCGTACGAATGAATTAGAATGGATACATTCGTGCGAATGAATTAGAATGGATCGTACGAATGAATTAGAATGGATCGTGCGAATGAATTAGAATGGATCGTACGAATTTATTCTAATTCAGAATGGATCGTGCGAATGAATTAGATTGGATCATACGAATGGATTGTACGAATAAATTAGAATGGATTGTACGACTGAATTAGAATGGATCATACGAATGAATTAGATTGTATCGTACGAATGAATTAGAATGGATCGTGCGAATGAATTAGAATGGATCGTACGAATGAATTAGAATGGATCGTGCGAATGAATTAGAATGGATCGTGCGAATGAATTAGAATGGATCGTACGAATGAATTAGATTGGATTGTGCGACTGAATTAGAATGGATCGTATGAATGAATTAGAATGGATCGTATTAATGAATTAGAATGGATCATGCAAATGAATTAGAATAGATCGTACGAATGAATTAGAATGGATACATTCGTGCGAAAGAATTAGAATGGATCGTACGAATGAATTTGAATGGATCGTACGAATGAATTAGAATGGATCGTGCGAATGAATTAGAATGGATCGTGCGAATGAAGTAGAATGGATCGTACGAATGAATTAGAATGGATCGTACAAATGAGTTAGATTGGATACATTCGTGCGAATGTATTAGAATGGATCGTATGAATAAATTAGAATAGATCGTACGAATGAATTAGAATAGATCGTATGAATGAATTAGAAGTGATCGTACGAATGAATTAGAATGGATCGTGCAAATGAATTAGAATGGATCATGCGAATGAATTAGAATGGATCGTACGAATGATTTAGAATGGATCGTGTGAATGAATTAGAATGGATCGTACGAATGAAATAGAATGGATCGTACGAATGACTTAGAATGGATCGTACGAATGAATTAGAATAGATCGTACGAATGAATTAGAATGGATACATTCGTGCGAATGAATTAGAATGGATCGTACGAATGAATTAGAATGGATCGTGCGAATGAATTAGAATGGATCGTACGAATTCATTCTAATTCAGAATGGATCGTGCGAATGAATTAGATTGGATCGTACAAATGGATTGTACGAATGAATTAGAATGGATTGTACGACTGAATTAGAATGGATCATACGAATGAATTAGATTGTATCGTACGAATGAATTAGAATGGATCGTGCGAATGAATTAGAATGGATCGTATGAATGAATTAGAATGGATCGTGTGAATGAATTAGAATGGATCGTGCGAATGAATTAGAATGGATCGTACGAATGAATTAGATTGGATTGTGCGAATGAATTAGAATGGATCGTATGAATTAATGAGAATGAATCGTATCAAATGAATTAGAATGGATCATGCGAATGAATTAGAATAGATCGTATGAATGAATTAGAATGGATACATTCATGCGAATGAATTAGAATGGATCGTACGAATGAATTAGAATGGATTGTACGACTGAATTAGAATGGATAATACGAATAAATTAGATTGGATCATGCGAATGAATTAGAATGGATCGTACGAATGAATTAGAATGAATACATTCTTACGAATGAATTTGTATGGTTCGTACGAATGAATTAGAATGGATCGTACGAATGAATTAGAATGGATCGTACGAATGAATTAGATTGTATCGTACGAATGAATTAGAATGGATCGTGCGAATGAATTAGAATGGATCGTATGAATGAATTAGAATGGATCGTATGAATGAATTAGAATGGATCGTACGAATGAATTAGAATAGATCGTGCGAATGAAATAGAATGGATACATTCGTGCGAATGAATTAGAATGGATCGTACGAATGAATTTGAATGGATCGTGTGAATGAATTAGATTGGATCGTGCGAATGAATTAGAATGGATCGTAAGAATGAATTAGAATGGATCGTACGAATGAATTAGAACAGATCGTACGAATGAATTAGAATGGATCATACGAATGAATTAGAATGGATTGTATGAATGAATTAGAATGGATCGTGCGAATGAATTAGAATGGATCGTACGAATGAATTAGAATGGATACATACGAATGAATTAGAATGGATCATGCGAATGAATTAGAATAGATCGTACGAATGAGTTAGAATGGTTGTATGAATGAATTAGAATGGATCGTGCGAATGAATTACAATAGATCGTACGAATGAATTAGAATGGATCGTACGAATGAATTAGAATGGATCGTGCGAATGAATTAGAATGGATCGTACGAATGAATTAGAATGGATCGTACGAATGAATTAGATTGGATCGTGCGAATGAATTAGAATGGATCGTACGACTGAATTAGAATAGATCGTACGAATGAATTAGAATGGATACATTCGTGCGAATGAATTAGAATGGATCGTACGAATGAATTAGAATGGATCGTGCGAATGAATTAGAATGGATCATATGAATGAATTAGAATTGATCGTGCGAATGAATTAGAATGGATCATATGAATGCATAAGAATTGATCGTGCGAATGAATTAGAATGGATCGTGCGAATGAATTAGAATGGATCGTACGAATGAATTAGAATGGATTGTACGAATGAATTAGAATGGATCGTGCGAATGAATTACAATAGATCGTACGAATGAATTAGAATGGATCGTATGAATGAATTAGAATAGATCGTATGACTGAATTAGAATGGATCGTACGAATGAATTAGATTGTATCGTATGAATGAATTAGAATGGATCGTGCGAATGAATTAGAATGGATCGTACGAATGAATTAGAATGGATCGTGCGAATGAATTAGAATGGATCGTGCGAATGAATTAGAATAGATCATGCGAATGAATTAGAATGGATCGTACGAATGAATAAGAATGGATCGTACGAATGAATTAGATTGGATCGTGCGAATGAATTAGAATGGATTGTACGAATGAATTAGAATGGATCATACGATTGAATTAGAATAGATCGTGCGAATGAATTAGAATGGATATATTCGTGCGAATGAATTAGAATGGATCGTACGAATGAATTAGAATGGATCGTACGATTCATTCTAGTTCATTCGTACGATCCATTCTAATTCATTCGTACGATACAATCTAATTCATTCGTACGATCCATTCTAATTCATTCGCACGATCCATTCTAATTCATTCGCATGATCAATTCTAATTCATTCATATGATCCATTCTAATTCATTCGCACGATCCATTCTAATTCATTCGTACGATCCATTCTAATTCATTCGCACGAATGTATCCATTCTAATTCATTCGTACGATCTATTCTAATTCATTCGTACGATCCATTCTAAGTCATTCGTACGATCCATTCTATTTCATTCGTACGATCCATTCTAGTTCATTCGTACGATCCATTCTAATTCATTCGCACGATCCATTCAAATTCATTTGTTTGATCCATTCTATTTCATTCGTATGATTCATTCTTACTCATTCGTGCGATCCATTCTAATTCATTCGCACGAATGTATCCATTCTAATTCATTCGTACAATCCATTCTAATTCATTCGCACGAATGAATTAGAATGGATCGTAGGAATGAATTAAAATGGATCGTACGAATTAATTAGATTGTATCGTGCGAATGAATTAGAATGGATCATATGAATGAATTAGATTGTATCGTGCGAATGAATTATAATGGATCATACGAATGAATTAGATTGTATCGTACGAATGAATAAGAATGGATCGTACGAATGAATTAGAATGGATCGTACGAATGAATTAGAATGGATCGTATGAATGAATTAGAATACATCGTATGAATGAATTAGAATTGATACATTCGTGCGAATGAATAAGAATGGATCGTATGAATGACTTAGAATGGATCGTACGAATGAATTAGAATAGAATGGATCTTACGAATGAATTAGAATAGATCGTACGAATGAATTAGAATGGATCCATTCATTCGTACGATTTATTCTAATTCATTCGCACGATTCATTCTAATTCATTCGTACGATCCATTCTAATTCATTCGCACGATCCATTCTAATTCATTCGTATGATCCATTCTAATTCATTCGCACGATCCATTCTAATTCATTCGTACGATACAATCTAATTCATTCGTACGATCCTTTCTAATTCATTCGCACGATCCATTCTAATTCATTCGTACGATCCATTCTAATTCATTCGTACGATCCATTCCAATTCATTCGTACGATACAATCTAATTCATTCGTACGATCCATTCTAATTCATTCACACGAATGAATCCATTCTAATTCATTCATACAATCCATTCTAATTCATCCACACGATCCATTCTAATTCATTTGTATGATCCATTCTTACTCATTCGTACGATTCATTCTAATTCATTCGCACGAATGTATCCATTCTAATTCATTCGCACGATCCATTCTAATTCATTCGCACGATCCATTGTAATTCATTCATACGATCCATTCTAATTCATTCATACAATCCATTCTAATTCTTTCGCACGAATGTATCCATTCTAATTCATTCGTACGATCTATTCTAATTCATTCGCACGATCCATTCTAATTCATTCGTACGATCCATTCTAATTCATTCGCACGAATGTATCCATTCTAATTCATTCGTACGATCTATTCTAATTCATTCGTACGATCCATTCTAAGTCATTCGTACGATCCATTCTAGTTCATTCGTACGATCCATTCTAATTCATTCGCACGATCCATTCAAATTCATTTGTTTGATCCATTCTATTTCATTCGCACGATCCATTCTAATTCATTCGTATGATCCATTCTAATTCATTCGTACAATCCATTCTAATTCATTCGTACAATCCATTCTTATTCATTCGTATGATCCATTCTAATTCATTCGTACGATACAATCTAATTCATTCGTATGATCCATTCTAATTCAGTCGTACAATCCATTCTAATTCATTCGTACGATCCATTCTAATTCATTCGTACGAACCATCCAAATTCATTCGTACGATACAATCTAATTCATTCGTATGATCCATTCTAATTCAGTCGTACAATCCATTCTAATTCATTCGTACGATCCATTCTAATTCATTCGCACGATCCATTCTAATTCATTCGCACGATCAATTCTAATTCATTCATATGATCTATTCTAATTCATTCGCACGATCCATTCTTATTCATTCGTACGATCCATTCTAATCCATTCATATCGTACAATGGATCGTACGAACGAATGAATTAGAATGGATACATTCGTGCGAATGAATTAGAATGGATCGTACGAATGAATTAGAATGGATCATGCGAATGAATTAGAATGGATCATATGAATGAATTAGAATTGATCGTGCGAATGAATTAGAATGGATCGTGCGAATGAATTAGAATGTATCGTATGAATGAATTAGAATGGATTGTACGACTGAATTAGAATGGATCATACGAATGAATTAGATTGTATCGTACGAATGAATTAGAATGGATCGTACGAATGAATTAGGATGGATCGTACGAATGAATCAGAATAGATTGTACGAATGAATTAGAATGGATACATTCGTGCGAATGAATTAGAATGGATCGTACGAATGAATTAGAATGGATCGTGCGAATGAATTAGAATGGATCGTGCGAATGAATTAGAATGGATCGTACGAATGAATTAGATTGGATTGTGCGAATGAATTAGAATGGATCGTATGAATGAATTAGAATGGATCGTATTAATGAATTAGAATGGATCATGCGAATGAATTTGAATAGATCGTACGAATGAATTAGAATGGATACATTCGTGCGAATGAATTAGAATGGATCGGACGAATGAATTAGAATGGATTGTACGACTGAATTAGAATGGATCATACGAATGAATTAGATTGGATCATGCGAATGAATTAGAATGGATCGTACGAATGAATTAGAATGAATACATTCTTATGAATGAATTTGTATGGTTCGTACGAATGAATTAGAATGGATCGTACGAATGAATTAGAATGGATCGTATGAATGAATTAGAATGGATCGTACGAATGAATTAGAATGGATACATTCGTGCGAATGAATTAGAATGTATCGTACGAATGAATTTGAATGGATCATGCGAATGAATTAGAATGGATCGTACGACTGAATTAGAATGGAGGTATGAATGAATTAGAATGGATCGTGCGAATGAATTACAATAGATCGTATGAATGAATTAGAATGGATCGTACGAATGAATTAGATTGTATCGTACGAATGAATTAGAATGGATCGTACGAATGAATTAGATTGGATCGTGCGAATGAATTAGAATGGATCATACGAATGAATTAGAATCGATCGTACGATTGAATTAGAATAGATCGTACGAATGAATTAGAATGGATACATTCGTGCGAATGAATTAGAATGGATCGTACGAATGAATTAGAATGGATCGTGCGAATGAATTAGAATGGATCATATGAATGAATTAGAATTGATCTATTCGTATGATCCAATCTAATTCATTTGTACGATCTATTCTAATTCATTCTACTTCATTCGTACGATCCATTCTAGTTCATTCGTACGATCCATTCTAATTCATTCGTACGATACAATCTAATTCATTCGTATAATCCATTCTAATTCAGTCGTACAATCAATTCTAATTCATTCGTACGATCCATTCTAATTCATTTGTACGATCTATTCTAATTCATTCGCACGATCCATTCTAATTCATTCATACGATCCATTCTAATTCATTCGCACGATCCATTCTAATTCATTCGTACGATCCTTTCTAATTTATTCGAACGAATGTATCCATTCTAGATCCATTCTAATTCATTCGTACGATCCATTCTAATTCATTCGCACGATCCATTCAAATTCATTCGTACGATCCATTCTATTTCATTAGTACGATCCATTCTAATTCATTCGTACGATCCATTCTAATTCATTCGCACGATCCATTCTAATTCATTCGTACGATCGATTCTAATTCATTCGCACGAATGTATCCATTCTAATTCATTCGTACGATCTATTCTAATTCATTCGCGCGATCCACTGTAATTCATTCATACGATCCATTCTAATTCATTCGTACGATCTATTCTAATTCATTCGCATGATCAATTCTAATTCATTCGCACGATCCATTCTAATTCATTCGTACGATCCATTCTAATTCATTCGCACGAATGTATCCATTCTAATTCATTCGTACGATCTATTCTAATTCATTCGTACGATCCATTCTAATTCATTCGTACGATCCATTCTAATTCATTCGTATGATCCATTCTAATTCATTCGTACGATCCATTCTAATTCATTCGCACGATCCATTCTAATTCATTCGTACGATCCATTCTAATTCATTCGCACGATCCATTGTAATTCATTCGTACGATACAATCTAATTCATTCGTACGATCCATTCTAATTCATTCGCACGATCCATTCTAATTCATTCGCACAATCTATTCTAATTCATTCGCACGATCCATTCTAATTCATTCGTACGATCCATTCTAATTCATTCGCACGATCCATTCTAATTCATTCATACGATCCATTCTAATTCATTCGCATGATCCATTCGAATTCATTCGTATGATCCATTCTAATTCATACGATACATGCGAAAGAACTAGAATTAGAATGGATCGTACGAATGAGTAAGAATGGATCGTACGAATGAATTAGACTGGATCGTGCGAATGAATTAGAATGGATCGTATGAATGAATTAGAATCGATCGTACGACTGAATTAGAATAGATCGTACGAATGAATTAGAATGGATACATTCGTGCAAATTAGAATGAATTCGTACGATCATTCTAATGAACTAGAATGGATCGTATGAATGAATTAGAATGGATCGTGCGAATGAATTAGAATGGATCGTACGAATGAATTAGAATGGATCGTGCGAATGAATTAGAATAGATTGTGCGAATGAATTAGAATGGATCGTACGAATGAATTAGATTGGATCTTGCGAATGAATTAGATTAGATCGTGCGAATGAATTAGAATGGATCGTACGATCCATTCTAATACATTCGTATGATCCATTCTAATTCATTCGTACGATCCATTCTAGTTCATTCGTACGATCAATTCTAATTCATTCATACGATCCATTCTAATTCATTCGCACAATCCAATCTAATTCATTCGTACGATCCATTCTATTTCATACGCACGATCCATTCTAATTCATTCGCACGATCCATTCTAATTCATTCGCACGAATGTATCCATTCTAATTCATTCATACGATCTATTCTAATTCATTCGTACGATCCATTCTAATTCATTCATACGATCCATTCTAATTCATTCGCACGATCCATTCTAATTTATTCGCACGATCCATTCTAATTCATTCGCACGATCCATTCTAATTCATTCGTACGATCCATTCTAATTCATTCGCACGATCCATTCTAATTCATTCGTACGATACAATCTAATTCATTCGTACGATATATTCTAATTCATTCGTACGATCCATTCTAATTCATTCGTACTATCCATTCTAATTCATTCGCACGATCCATTCTAATTCATTCGTACGATACAATCTAATTCATTCGTATGATCCATTCTAATTCAGTCGTACAATCCATTCTAATTCATTCGTACGATCCATTCTAATTCATTCGCACGATCCATTCTAATTCATTCGCACGATATAATGAATGGATCGTACGAATGAATTAGAATGGATCGTACGAATGAATTAGAATGAATATATTCATATGATCCAATCTAATTCATATGAATTAGAATAGATCATGCGTAGAATGAATTAGAATGGATCGTACGAATGAATTAGAATGGATCCATTCGTATGATCCAATCTACTTCATTCGCACGATCCAATCTAATTCATTTGTACGATCCATTCTAATTCATTCGTACGATCCATTCTAATTCATTCGCACGATCCATTCTAATTCATTCGCACGATCCATTCTAATTCATTCGCACGATCCATTCTAATTCATTCGTACGATCCATTCTAATTCATTCGCACGATCCATTCTAATTCATTCGTACGATACAATCTAATTCATTCACACGATCCATTCTAGTTCATTCGTACGATCCATTCTAATTCATTCGCACGATCCATTCTAATTCATTCGGACGATACAATCTATTTCATTCGTACGATCCATTCATTCGTACGATCCATTCTAATTCATTCATACGATCTATTCTAATTCATTCGTACGATCCATTCTAATTCATTCGTACGATCCATTCTAATTCATTCGTACGATCCATTCTATTTCATTCGCACAATCCAATCTAATTCATTCGTACGATCCATTCTAATTCATTCGCACGATCCATTCTAATTCATTCGCACGATCCATTCTAATTCATTCGCACGAATGTATCCATTCTAATTCATTCGTTCGATCTATTCTAATTCATTCGCAAGATCCATTCTAATTCATTCATACGATTCATTCTAATTCATTCGTATGATCCATTCTAATTCATTCGCACGATCCATTCTAATTCGTTCGTACGATCCATTGTAATTCATTCGTACGATCCATTCTTATTCATTCGTACGATCCATTCTAATTCATTCGCACGATCTATTCTAATTCATTCATATGATCCATTCTAATTCATTCGCACGATCCATTCTAATTCATTCGTACGATCCATTCTAATTCATTCGCACGAATGTATTCATTCTAATTCATTCTTACGATCTATTCTAATTCAGTCGTACGATCGATTCTAATTCATTCGTACGATCCATTCTAATTCATTCGCACGATCCAATCTAATTCATTCGTACGATCCATTCTAATTCATTCGTACGATCCATTCTAATTCATTCGTACAATCCATTCTAATTCATTCGCACGAATGTATCCATTCTAATTCATTCGTACGATCCATTCTAATTCATTCGCACGATCTATTCTAATTCATTCATACGATCCATTCTAATTCATTCATACAATCCATTCTAATTCTTTCGCACGAATGTATCCATTCTAATTCATTCGTACGATCCATTCTAATTCATTCGCACGATCCATTCTAATTCATTCGTACGATCCATTCTAATTCATTCGCACGAATGTATCCATTTTAATTCATTCGTACGATCTATTATAATTCATTCGCACGATCCATTCTAATTCATTCATACGATCCATTCTAATTCATTAGTACGATCCATTCTAATTCATTCGCACGATCCATTCTAATTCATTCGTACGATCCATTCTAGTTCATTCGTACGATCCATTCTATGAATGAATTAGAATGGATCGTACGAATGAATTAGAATGTATCGTGCGAATGAATTAGAATGGATCGTGCGAATGAATTAGAATGGATTGTACGACTGAATTAGAATGGATCGTACGAATGAATTAGAATGGATTGTACGAATGAATTAGAATGGATCGTACGAATGAATTAGAATAGATCGTGTGAATGAATTAGAATGGATCGTACAAATGAATTAGATTGGATCGTGCGAATGAATTAGATTGGATCATACGAATGAGTTAGAATGGATCGTACGAATGAATTAGAATGGATCGTAAGAATGAATTAGAATGGATCGTACGTATGAATTAGAATGGATCGTGCGAATGAATTAGAATGGATCGTGCGAATGATTTAGAATGGATCGTACGAATGAATTAGAATGGATCGTACGAATGAACTAGATTGGATCGTGCGAATGAATTAGAATGGATCGTACGAATGAATTAGAATGGATCGTACGAATGAATTAGAATGGATCGTACGAATGAATTAGAATAGATCGTATGACTGAATTAGAATGGATCGTACGAATGAATGGATCGTACGAATGAATTAAATTGTATCGTACGAATGAATTAGAATGGATCGTGCGAATGAATTAGAATGGATCGTACGAATGAATTAGAATGGATCGTGCGAATGAATTAGAATGGATCGTGCGAATGAATTAGAATGGATCGTGCGAATGAATTAGAATGGATCGTACGAATGAATTAGAATGGATCGTACGAATGAATTAGATTGGATCGTGCGAATGAATTAGAATGGATTGTACGAATGAATTAGAATGGATCGTACGAATGAATTAGAATAGATCTTACAAATGAATTAGAATGGATACATTCGTACGAATGAATTAGAATGGATCGTATGAATGAATTAGAATGGATCGTGTGAATGAATTAGATTGTATCGTACGAATGAATTAGAATGGATCGTGCGAATGAATTAGAATAAATCCTACGAATGAATTAGAATGGATTGTGCGAATGAATTAGAATGGATCGTGCGAATGAATTAGAATGGATCGTACGAATGAATTAGATTGGATCGTGCGAATGAATTAGAATGGATCGTACGAATGAATTAGAATGGATCGTACGAATGAATTAGAATAGATCTTTCAAATGAATTAGAATGGATACATTCGTGCGAATGAATTAGAATGGATCGTACGAATGAATTAGAATGGATCCATTCGTATGATCCAATCTAATTCATCCGCACGAATGTATCCATTCTAATTCATTCGTACGATCCATTCTAATTCATTCGCACGATCCATACTAATTCATTCGTACGTTCCATTCTAATTCATTCGCATGAATGTATCTATTCTAATTCATTTGTATGATCCATTCTAATTCATTCGCACGATCCATTCTAATTCATTTGCACGATCCATTCTAATTCATTCGCATGATCCATTCTAATTCATTCGCACGATCATTCTAATTCATTCGTACGATCCATTCTAATTCATTTGTACGATCCATTCTAATTCATTCGCACGAATGTATCCATTCTACTTCATTCGTACGATCCATTCTAGTTCATTTGTACGATCCATTCTAATTCATTCGCACGATCCATTCAAATACATTCGTGTGAATGAATTAGAATGGATCGTACGAATGAGTAAGAATGGATCGTACGAATGAATTAGAATGGATACATTCGTGCGAATGAATTAGAATGGATCGTACGAATGAATTAGAATGGATCGTGTGAATGAATTAGATTGGATCGTGCGAATGAATTAGAATGGATCGTACGAATGAATTAGAATAGATCATACGAATGAATTAGAATGGATCGTACGAATGAATTAGACTGGATCGTACGAATGAATTAGAATGGATTGTACGACTGAATTAGAATGGATCGTACGAATGAAATAGAATGGATCGTACGAATGAAATAGAATGGATCGTACGAATGATCCAATCCTAATTCATTCGTACGATCCATTCTAATTCATTCGTATGATCCATTCTAATTCATTCGTACGATACAATCTAATTCATACGTATGATCCATTCTAATTCAGTCATACAATCCTTTCTAATTCATTCATACGAACCATTCTAATGGATCGTACGAATGAATTAGAATGGATACACTCGTACGAATGAATTAGAATGGATCATACGAATGAATTAGAATGGATCATGAGAATGAATTAGAATGGATCGTACGAATGAATTAGAATGGATACATTCGTGTGAATGAATTAGAATGGATCTTACGAATGAGTAAGAATGGATCGTACGAATGAATTAGAATGGATACATTCGTGCGAATATATTAGAATGGATCGTACGAATGAGTTAGAATGGATCGTGTGAATGAATTAGATTGGATCGTGCGAATGAATTAGAATGGATCGTAAGAATGAATTAGAATAGATCGTACGAATGAATTAGAATGGATCGTACGAATGAATTAGAATGGATCGTACGAATGAATTAGAATGGATTGTACGACTGAATTAGAATGGATCGTACGAATGAAATAGAATGGATCGTACGAATGAAATAGAATGGATCGTACGAATGAATTTGAATGGATCGTGCGAATGAATTAGAATGGATCGTACAAATGAACTAGAATGGATCGTACGAATGAAGTAGAATGGATACATTCGTGCGAATGAATTAGAATGGATCGTACAAATGAATTAGAATGGATCGTACGAATGAATTAGAATGGATCGTGCGAATGAATTAGAATGGATCGTGCGAATGAATTAGAATGGATTGTACGATTGAATTAGAATGGATCGTACGAATAAATTAGAATCGATCGTACGAATGAATTAGAATGGATTGTACGAATGAATTAGAATGGATACATTCGTGCGAATGAATTAGAATGGATCGTACAATAGATCGTACGAATGAATTAGAATGGATCGTACGAATGAATTAGAATGGATCGTGCGAATGAATTAGAATGGATCGTACGAATGAATTAGAATGGATCGTACGAATGAATTAGATTGGATCGTGCGAATGAATTAGAATGGATCGTGTTGGGGATAGTCAGAAACCACATATCTTGGATAGCATTGCAAACACGCCTGGGACAGAGTTCTCGAGGGAGCCCGTCCAGGAGCTGGAACCCTCGGAAGCCGAGCGTGCCCCTTTTAAGCTCGCAAGGAGCTCGCCCTCCCAACCCATCAGGAGCTCGCCCCCACAGGGAGCTGGATGGACACCTTCTATCTGAGTGCAGCTCGCCCCTCCCAGCCCGTCAGGAGCTCGCCCCCACAGGGAGCTGGATGGACACCTTGTATCTGAGTGCAGCTCGCCCCTCCCAGCCCATCAGGAGCTCGCTCCCACAGGGAGCTGGATGGACACCTTGTATCTGAGTGCAGCTCGCCCCTCCCAGCCCATCAGGAGCTCGCCCCCACAGGGAGCTGGAGGGACACCTTGTATCTGAGTACAGCTCGCCCCTCCTAGACCCCGCAGGAGTTCGCGCCCCCATGCTCATCAAATCATCTTGACAGTGGAGCGAGATCCACATTGGGCTGAAGGGACCCAAGGCCAAGAGCTCGCTCAGGAGCTCGCCCATGCTCGCACAGGAGTTCGCCCATGCTCGTGCATGAGCTCGCCCACGTTCACTCAGGAGCTCGCCTAGCTCGTGCATGAGCTCGCCTAGCTCGCTCAGGAGCTCGCCTAGCTCGCTCATGATGCTTGTGCAGGAGCTCGCCCATGCTCGTACAGGAGCTCGCCCAAGTTCACTCAGGAGCTCGCCTAGCTCGCGCATGAGCTCGCCTAGCTCGCTCATGATGCTTGCGCAGGAGCTCGCCCATGTTCGCTCAGGAGCTCGTCTAGCTCGCTCAGGAGCTCGCCCAGACCCCTGTTTATCGAAGAGGTTGCTCCCGCAAGGTCCGACTCTTGATAAATACGGACGAGGGGGCGGAGCAGTGCAGGGCGAGCTTGCCTTTGTTTTCTCCCTGAGATCGCCCGGACTTGAACATTCCAGAATGGCCACCTGGCCACGACAAGAAAGATTCCCTTCCCCACTCAAACCGTCTGGCAGGCTTGACGACAGAATGTCAGGGCGTGAGTACCAAGGACTGTCAGACCCACGCGAGCCAGAACGTGGGGGTATAGAAGGCCCTGGAAGAATCTCCACGTGTCGGGCCACGGTAGGTCGCCGATTGCTATAAATGCTCACCCCCAGGCTCCATAGTACAGGTTCGAATTCCTTTTCCCTACCACTTTGGTATACCGCAGCTCGCCGTTGTGCCACCGTGACTGACTTGAGCGTCGGAGGGTCTGCGCTCCTAAGGGAGCCAGCCGTTCTCACGTTCTATTTTCTTTGTCTTGCAGGCAGCCCGCACGGACCAGCGAAAAATCCCCCGAACATTTGGCGCCGTCTGTGGGATCTTCGACTGGTTCCTGCGAGAACACCCACGACCACACGGTTGAGCGCCGTTCACTCTTGTAACTCCAAAGATGGCTCCGGCGACGAGGGGACGCAGGCGACCAAGGACTCATGCGAGATCTGCGCGCAGCGAGCCTCCTGTTGAGACCCCTCAGCCCCAGGTCCCGCTCAGTGACCAACTCTTGTTGGAGATGTTGGCCACCCAGCGGGCCATGATGGAGGAACTGATGTGATTGCGTCAGGCTCCAGCGGCCAGCCGACGGTCTGGGCCGGCGAAGACGGCGTCTCCGGTGCGACCACCGGTGACAACATCACGACCGCCCACGGTCGCTCCGGCGTGGCAGGTTTCCCAGCCGGAACCCCCAGTCGGGAGAGCGGCTTTGCGCGGGGTGCCGGAAACCCCGCTCACGAGGCTGCAGAAGCTAGTAACCCAGCGGTCTAGCAACCAGGCGACCTCGTGCGCGACCATCCCTTGCCGCCGTAGCCAGAGCGTCGATTCTGACGGGTCGGAGGCAAGGTCTCTAGAGCGGGATCGCGACCCGCGCCATCGACGACGAGGGAAAGAGCCCGCGGTGGAAATACCTTCCGAAGCTCGCGAGGCAACGGCCTCCCACAGACCAACTGACGCACTGAAGGAATCCGCGGGCGGACAGCAAGGAGGCCGCCGATCGGTAGCCCCCGAGGGTCGCCGCGGGGTGAATCCGACCTTGCCATGAGGGAGCGTACGAGACCGCCTAGGACCTGCGCAGCCGCCTCTGGGAGTTCTCCCCGGGCACTGGCAGCGATCTAGTGCGCCAGTATATTTACTGGAAGACCTCGCCGCCCACGGAGGTAGCTCGCCTTTCACCAGCGAGGTCCACCGAGGGGGTTTTCCGCACCACTGGAACCCCCCGAAGTTTGTATTGTTCGACGGGTCGCAGGATCCCGTTGACCATCTCTTGGCTTACAGAAAGCTCCTGTTTTTTCGGGACCAAGACCACATCTTGTGCCGAGCATTCCCGAGCAGCTTGACCGGCTCGGCATTGAACTGGTTACACAAGTTGCCGCCCGGCATGATCCCCGACTTTCCAACTCTCTCTAGGCTATTCCTGGAGCAGTATCGCTGCAATAGGCAGCCCCCGAAGAGAATCGAGTCTCTGTTTACCTTAACCATGGGAGCTCGCGAGACGCTTAGGTGCTTTGCAATGCGATTCCGAAGCGCCTATCTTGCTCTGGAAGACGCGGCGGGCCAAGATCGTACCGTGGTGAGTGCTTTCAGAAGCCACCTCCCCGAGGGGGGCAAGCTTCATGACGCTCTTGTGATTAAAGATCCTCGCACGATGGTTGAGCTATTTGCCCTGGTCTAGCAACACATCAAGCTCGAAGACGCTGTACTAGACCGGAAGGGAAAGGCAGTCGAGCAGCGACCTCCTCCGACCCCGCGACCGCTTGTTGTTAAGGCCGTGGAGAGAAGGGAGATGCCCCTGCCGGTGCCTTTGCCTGGACCGCCCGCTGCTCCTGTTGAACAGCCCGCTGAAGCCCCCGCGGCTGTCGCTGGAAGGCCGGCGAACTGGCGCCTGCCTCCAGGACCCGGGGAGCGGGACTTCACCGTGCTAACCCACTCGCCAGGACAAATTTTCCATCAGATTCGGAATGAACCTTTCTTCCAGTACCCGCCACCCCTACAGGTCGGAGAGCCTGGCTCTACCGATAACTCGCGGCGGTGCGCTTTTCATCGAAGCCCTGGGCATCACACTAATAGATGCCGGGCTCTCAAGAACCACCTCGAGGATTTGGTCACCCAGGGCCACTTGAATCAGTTTATTTCGCCTCCAAGGAGGTTCGAGGTGGTACCGGCACGGGCTCCTCGGGAGGGAGATCGCCCGGGGCCCGCTGAACCCGCCCTGCCTCCGCCTCCCCCGGGAGGACCAGCGATCTGCCATACCATTAGCGGGCAGTTGAGCGGCCCGAGATCCAGTAATGAATCCCGCCGACGAGTCAGGGAGATGGAGCGGGCACAGAAGGTATTTTCCGTCTCACTAACTCCTACTTTACTTCAAGCACCAAGGGTGGAAGCCCGCGATTTTCTCTGGTTTTCAGAAGATGACATGATCGGGGTCGTTACGCCCCACAATGACCCCCTCGTCATACACCTGATGATGGCTAACATCGAGGTGAGGCGAGCTCTGGTTGATTCGGGGAGCGCCGTGGACATCCTTTTTCTGTCGGCCTACCTGCGAATGGGGTTGAGACTCGCCGACCTGTCTCCCTCGACGAGCTCCCTCAGTGGATTCACCGGCGAGGTCGCCAAAGTGGCAGGGGAGATAACCCTCACTGTGACCGCTGGCCTGGAGGCTCGCCAAGTCCGCTTCGCGGTAGTGGATGGAAGTTCCGTGTTTAACGCCATCCTTGGGCGGCCTTGGCTAAGGCAAATGAATGCGGTAGCTTCACCCAACCATCAGGCCCTCAAATTCCCGACCGCGAGCGGGGTCGTAGTAATTCGGGGAGATCAGGTAGCCGCTACCCGATACGAGCAGAATGTTCTTCACCTCATGGACATGGAGGTCGCCGAGGCCAAGAGGCCCGCACCCTTCTAGCAATTACCGCCAGCTACGAGCGAGCTACTGGGGAGCCCGCTGGAGGCCTCCTCGCTTAAGTCCCCTACTCCACCCCCGGGTGGGAGCGGTGTGGATCTTAAGTTGGAGGAGGGAGGTCGCCCGACAATCCCCAAGAGAGGAAGTTTTCCAATTGCAGAACCACTTCAAGAGGTCGACATTGGCGGCAAAGAAGGGCCAAGAGTTGTTAGCCTCGGGACCTTGCTAACCAAGGGCGAGGTCCTGGCCATAACCAACTTACTCAGGGAATACCGTGACGTATTCGCCTGGAGCTTCGCGGACATGCCAGGGATTGACCCGGAGGTCGCCTGTCATCGTCTGCACACCATGAAGGAGTTCTCGTCGGTCAAGCAGAAAGCTCGGCACATACCTGCTGCGAAGTCCGTTGCAGTGGCGGCGGAGATAGACAAGCTGGAGCGAGACGGCTTCATCCGCGAGGCGCACTTCCCCGAGTGGATCTCCAATATCATGGCGGTGCCTAAGAAGAGCGGAGCGGTCAGGGTGTGCATTGACTTCTCCGACCTCAATAAGGCATGCCCGAAGGACGGTTTTCCTCTTCCACGGATAGGCGCATTGGTCGACGCAGCTGTCGGATTCAGGGCTCTATCTTTCATGGATGGATACTCAGGGTACAACCAGATACCCCTCCACCCCGAAGATCAGGAGAAGACCGCCTTCTACTCTGGAGCGGGCTACCAGAAGCTATACTGCTATCGAGTGATGCCGTTCGGACTTAAGAACGCTGGAGCGACCTACCAAAGGTTAGTCACTCAGATGTTCAAAGATCAGATCGGCAGAAACGTCGAAGTTTATGTAGACGACCTCCTGGTGAAGAGTCGGGAGCGAGAGGGGCATGTTGCCGATCTCCGCGAAACCTTCGAGATACTAAGAAAGTACCAAATGAGGCTAAACCCGGCGAAGTGCGTATTCGGGGTGACTTCTGGGAAATTCCTCGGGTACCTGGTCACCCACAGGGGGATCGAGGCCGACCCTGGGCAAATCCGAGCACTTGTCGAAATGACTGCGCCGAGGACCCGGCAGGAAGTCCAGAGATTGAGCGGGCGAATCGCCGTGCTCAATCGGTTCATCTCCAAATCCTCAGACAACTGCCGACCTCTTTTCGAGCTGCTACGAAAAGGAGCGAGCATTTGTTGGGATGAGAAGTGCGAGCACGCCTTCCAGAAGATCAAGGACTACCTGGCGAGCCCACCGATCTTAGCGGAACCCAAAGAGGGCGCCGAACTCGGCGTGTACCTTGCGGTCACTGAGAATACGGTGAGCGGGGTCCTGGTTGTTGAAGAAGCAAAGGTGGAGTGACCTGTTTACTTTGTAAGCAACACAATGCTTCCCGCCGAGCTCTGGTATCGACCAATCGAGAAGGTCACGTTGGCCTTGGTCCTTACCGCGAGAAAGCTCCACCCCTACTTCTCGGCGCACCCTGTCAGGGTCATCACAGAGCACCCTCTAAAGAGCGCGCTCTCCAGACCCTCGGTAGCCGGCAGGCTCTACCGTTGGTCCACCGAGCTCGCCGCCTATGGTTTGGAGTATGTCCCTCGAGTCGCTGTTAAAGGACAGGCGCTCGCTGATTTCTTGGCGGACTTCCCCATAGAAGAGCCGGTCCAGTACCGGGAGGATGAGCCAACTGAGGCACATCCTGGGAAGGCGAGGTTCTTGGACAACCAAGGTGAGCTTCCTCCAACTAAGCGTTCAGAGGAGGTGGGCTGGGAATTATTCGTCGATGGATCCTCCAACGCTTTGGGGGCTGGGATCGGGGTCGCACTGATCGCCCAGTCGGTACTTCTGGAGAAGTCAGTCCGACTGGATTTCACCGCTACTAACAATGAGGCGGAATATGAGGCGCTGCTGGCTAGACTGGAGCTCGCTCAAGAGGTAGGCGCCAAATGCTTGAAGGTCTTTAGTGATTCCCAGTTAATTATTTGCCAAATCAATGAGGAGTACGCCTCTCGGGATGCACGAATGGCGGGCTATGTGGATCTGGTGAAGCACAAGGCCGCGGAGTTCGAAAAGATCTCCTTCGAGCAAATTCCGCGAACCGATAATAGGCGACCTGATGCTTTGGCAAACGCCGCCTCTTTGCTGGGAACATCAGAGGCTCGCCAGATTCTCATCGAGGTCCAAAATCAGTCTCGGCTCCAACTGATGGAGCCCACTGTTAACCAAGTCTCCACCGACGTACCACCCAGCGGGTGGACCGCCCCCATTCGTCGCTTTCTCCAGAAGGGCAAGCTGCCAGAGGATAGAGAGGAAGCCCGGCGAATGGAGAAATGTACTGGGCGCTATCTCATTCGCTGGGATCGACTTTTTCGAAGATCCTTTGGTGGGCCAAATCTCCGTTGCGTCGAGAGCCCGGAAACCGAAGAAGTTCTAAAGTGCATTCACTCCGACGAGCTGGGAAATCACGCTGGTGGGCGGTCTCTTGCTGTGAAAGTACGAAGGCAAGGATACTGGTGGCCCACTCTGGAGCAAGACGCTATGAAGGTCGCCTAGAGGTGCATCCAATGCCAGAAGCACGCCACCACGAATCATATGCCCGCAGAAGAACTACATCCTCTAGCGAGCCCCTGGCCTTTCCAGCAATGGGGGTTGGACATAGTGGGACCTTTCCCTGTGTCAGCCCGGCAGAAGAAGTTCATCTTAGTAGCTACAGACTACTTCACCAAATGGGTGGAAGCGGTCCCGCTAGCCAAGATAGGCGAGAAGCAGGTAAAAGACTTCCTTTGGAAGAATATTTTCTGCCGGTTCAGTCTGCCTCGGGTACTTATCACCGACAATGGTCGCCAGTTCGACAATCGCTTGGTCAGAAGTTTTTGTGTTGAATATGGAGTCGACCTAAGGTTCTCTTCCCCAAGGTATCCTCAAAGCAATGGGCAGGCCGAAGCAAAGAATCGCGTGATCTTCGACAACCTCAAGAAAAGGCTGGAAGGGAAAAAAGGATTGTGGGAGCAGGAGCTCGACGGAGTCTTGTGGGCCTATCGCACTACCCCACGTCGCTCAACCAACGAATCCCCTTTCAGTCTCACTTTTGGTTGCGAAGCCGTGCTACCCATAGAGGCCAAGCTGCCCACTGAAAGAAGGCTTGCGTCGGCGGAGGTCGACAACGACAAACTGCTCGTCGACTCCCTTGATCATCTCGAAGAAAGACGAGAGCGTGCCAATCTACACCTCGCCGGATATAGATAGGAAATAAAGCACGCCTACGACAAGAGAGTCCGCCATCGGGCATTCAAGGCCGGCAACCTGGTAATGAGAAAGGTGTTCGCAAACACGCAAGAGCCTAATGCAGGAAAGCTCGCGGCGAACTGGGAAGGCCCATACATAATACACGAAGCAGGAAGCTCGGGGGCTTACCGGTTGATGACCGTTGGAGGCGACCTGTTAGAGCGACCTTGGAACGCTCTGCACCTTCGCAAGTTCTATGCCTAAGGAAATTTTTGTAAATTATCTTCTGAAGAGGTTATGAATGAACGATTGAGGTTTCATCAATTTAACTAGGAAACTTGGCGCAGCAAGAGCCCGAATGATTGGTAAAAGCACAGTCCGCCGCTGTGCGGACTTAAAACAAGACCGGGATCCTCAGAGGCAGCCAGTGGGCGACCTTGAGCTTCCCAGGGTAGTCCGCCGTCACGCGGACTTAAAGCAAGACCGAGATCCTCAGAGGCAGCCAGTGGGCGACCTTGAGCTTCCCGGGGCAGTCCGCCGTTGTGCGGACTTAAAGCAAAATCGGGATCATCAGAGGCAGCCAGTGGGCGACCTTGAGTTTCCCGGGGCAGTCCGCCGTTGTGCCGACTTAAAGCAAGACCGGGATGCTCAGAGGCAGCCAGTGGGCAACCTTGAGCTTCCTGGGGCAGTCCGCCGCTGTGCGGACTTAAAGCAAGACCGGGATCCTCAGAGGCAGCCAGTGGGCGACCTTGAGCTTCCCGGGGAAGTCCGCTGCCTAGTGGACTCTAAACCTAACCAGGATCCTTCGCGTTCACCTGCCATGAACGGAAGCATCCTGGCGTTGGCAAACCCCTCGAAAGGCGAGCCCACCAAACAGGATCATCGAGAGAAATTAACCGGGCAGGGGGCAGCTAGCACTTATTAGTTTCCTTTAAAAATAAAAATGGTTTATGTCTCTGAGTGTAGGGAAGTTTTTGAAGTCTTTTGGTTCGCTTAAACGTTTTCCGGGCTCAGAGACTATCGAGTTTTTGCGAGCATGCCGAGTTTTTCGTTTGCATATACTTTAAAATAAAAGGTTGAATCGAATTAGCTGCCTCGCCCGGGGTATCACTCTCGAGATCGCTGCGAACTCCTAAAGCGGACTCGTGAGCGACACAGAGAAAGAAAGGAACGCATGGATGAGCTCAAAAAGATATAAATTTCATTGATTGACAAAAATTACAAAAATAGTTACAAGGCTGCAAGCTCAAGGCTTGCTTGTCTCCGCCCCACTGTCGTCCCCTCGGCGCCGCTTCTTCGACCTTTCGGTCTTGTACTTCTCCACAGCGGCCAGGGCGCCTTTCTTGAGGAGATCGTCCAGTTGGGCTTGGAGGCGACCTTGCTGAGCCCGAAGGCCATTGGCGTGTGTCTCCTTCAAGGTCGCGATCTCCGTCTTCAGAGCATCGACCTCGCCTTGAAGTTGAGCCGCCTCCCGCTGTGCGACCTCCCGGGCGGACACAGCTTCGTCTCGCTCCGCCTTGGCCTTGAGGAGGGCGGTAGCGGACAGGCCTTTGGCTACCTCGGCCATGGCGAGGCCTGACGCCAGGGCTTTGATCCTGCGGTGCAGTGCCTCTGACTCCGCCCTCAGCTCCTCGGAGCCCTTGGCTCGATGAAGCTCGTGGATGTGCTCGTCTACCTTGCGCTCGGACCCCCGAAGGGAATCATCGAACAAGGCGACCAGCGCTTTCCCGGCCCCAACGACCTCCGCGGCCAGTGCCTGGCTCTGCCTCTCCGCCTGCATAAGGAAGGAGGAAGAGTTAGCAAGAATTGAGACTAACATTTGTACGAAGACAGGTGCAGTGAGTACCTCGGCAAGGCGTTCGCTTATGGAGGCAAAGGGAGCACGCGCGAAAATGTTGCGGCCCAGCAGCTGCCGCACGTAGTAGGGCGCCCTCCCCTCCTCCGTAGAGGAGCCCACGCTGGGACCCCCGGGAGCTCCGGAAGGAGGGGGCGCGACGGGAGGAGTGGGGGCTATCACATCCCCCGGGCGAGCTCCGGCTCCTGGCGGGCTCGGAGGGTCCGCCGTGGCCCCCTTGGCCTCCGGCTCCGAGCTGAAGGACTCGGAGTCGGAGCCAATGTCTACAAAGCTAGGGGACCTGTAGACCAGGTCCCCTAAGCCCTGCTGGGAGCATACTCCCTCCTGGCCTTCTGCAGGAGGCGAGGCCGGAGGGGCGGGAGCTGGAGCGGCCGCCGGGTTAGAGGCCGCGGGAGTTGGAGCCGAGGCCGGCAAGGAGGTCGCAGCGACGGCGTCGGACTCGCCCTGCTGGACCCCTGCCCCGTCGGCGGGAGATGGAGGCTCCTGCCCGCTCGATCCCGGCCCTGGTGCGGGAGCTGATGGAGTCGGGGGCTTCTCCACTTGGGCGGAAGCAGAAGGCTCCGCCTGGGAAGGTTGAGGAGCGGGCTCTTCCTCCTCGCAGCCTGATGCCGCTTTCACGGAGTCCGTCCAGCTGGGCTCCGAGTCCAAGCCCGCCTCCTCCAGCGCTTTCCGCCGCCGTTCCGCCTAGACATTAGAAGGAGCGGGCCCCGCACGCTTGGCCTTCTTCTTCCCACGGGCCTCCATCTCCGACGTCAGCACTGCTACACGAAGCGGGACGGTCAGATCGCCCGGGAAATAGCCCATTAAAATTTGAGCTATCCCGGATTCGACTTTCGCCATGGTTAGCGGGAGGTCGATGTTCGGGTCATCAGGCTCGACCATTTGGATCTTGCGGCGGACAATGGGAGTTGGGGCAGGGGGCTGACCTAGGCCGGCATCCGGGCGAGGAGGCTGGGGAGGAGCGGAGGCTTCGCCCTGGCGGAGCATCTCCATGGTGTCGGGGTCGTCGAGACGGATGGGCGAAGCCCGCTTCCGGACCACCTTCTTGCGGGGGTTGCCTCCGGAACTTCCTGCCCCCTTACTGGCTCCCTTGGACGGAGGAGGGGCGTTCTGCATCGGCGGAATAGCGCCGACCTCCTCCTCCTTCTTCTTTCGAACGACCTTCTACTTCAGCAGAATAGCGCCGGTCCTCCCGTCCCTCAGCTGGAAGGCAAAGTCGGGGGCGGTGATCTTCTCCGAGGTCCGCCCCCCGAGGTAGTGAAGGAAGGCCTCGTCCAGAGACCGCTCCCGGTCGGGAGTGATACACTTCTTCTTCCCCGCCTTGAAGAAGGAGATCTCCCGGAAGACCGCCGTGGGGGGAACCCCGGGGTGAGCCGGGACTCCGCTGTGCCACCCGTGCCACTCGCCGACCGCCACGAAAGGATAGTCCTTCCAATGGCGGTCCTTGCTCTCAACGGTGGAGAAGGGAAGTACCTCGCCAGGCCGCCCGGCGAGGTAGAAATAGCCGCAGCCCACGGTGCTGAAGACCGGCCCAGGCTTGAGAAGCCACTTCTTGAGCAAATAGCTCAGAGGGATCCTCGCCTTCAGGGCGGTCTCCAGCTGAGACAGCCCATAGAGTATCCCCCAGGAGTTTCCAGAGAGTTGGGCGGGGCAAAGCCCCGTCAACTCCAGGAGCTCCCCGGCGAGATGATTCAGGGGGAACCGCAGCCCAGACCACAGCAGCCCGACGGAAGCTACTGTGCCCTGGGGCAGCCTCCCCGAGAGTGGCATCTCGGTGACGAGGATCTCCTGAGGGAGATCGATCGCCGCCCGGATACTCTCCCCGACGGGCACTCCGATCGGGTTCTGCAGCCAAACCACCGCCCTCTCGGCGGCGGGCTCGGAGGCTTGGGCGGCTGCAGCAGCGGCGGCAACAGCAGCAGCAACGTCGGAAGCGGAGGCCATCAGAGCAGAAAAGCAAAGGCGAGCTGAAAGCAGCAAAGGCGAGCTGAAAGCAGGAAAGAAAGAGCGAGCAGGAGAGAAGGGAGAGCTGTTTTCACGCAGCGGTAAAAATCACCCCCCGTCCCCTATTTATAGGCGAGTGAGAGACAGGTGAATCGATCCGCAGTTAGTGCCCGAGCGCGCGCGGCGAGACGACGTGACGGCGATCAAAGCGACAGCTCGCTTCTCTCCAATCGTCGAGCGCCACGTGGACCACGCGTGGAAAAAGCTGCACCGGCGCCAGCACTGTCCTTTATTGACAGAAAAAGGGACAAATGAGGAGGAGACACGTGTCTCACGCTGATCGGGATCTCATGATGAGATTCGCTGTATCAGCATTGAGCCTCGCGCCGCAGTTAAGGTGAAGCGACCGTTGGAGATTTGGCGCGATACCCAAGTCACAAAATCGCCCACGACTGGAGCCCGCAGCTCGCCCGACGCCGACCCTGACCGCGTGTGGCGAGCTCGCACCGGAAGGAGATCACTCGTGGCTGACGCTCCCGGCCCGCCCAGCATTTTTAAAATACTGGCAGTCAAAACTCTCGACGCAGACCGACCACGGCAGGCACCCAAGCTCGCCCGAAGCAGACCCTGACCGCGTGTGACAAGCTCGCACCGGAAGAAGATCGCTCGTGGCTGATGCTCGTGGCCCGCCCAGTGTTTGAAAAGTACTGAGAGTCAAAACTCTCGATGTAGACCGCCCACGGCAAGCGCCCAAGCTCGCCCGAAGCAGACCTTGACCGCGTTTGACAAGTTCGCACCGGAAGGAGATCGCTCGTGGCTGATGCTCGTGGCCCGCCCAGTGTTTGAAAAGTACTGAGAGTCAAAACTCTCGACGCAGACCGCCCGCGGCAGGCGCCCAAGCTCGCCCGAAGCAGACCCTGACCGCATGTGAGGAGCTCGCATCGGAAGGAGATCGCTCATGGCTGATGCTCGTGGCCCGCCCAGCGTTTGTGGAATACTGGCAGTCAAAGCTCTCAGCGCAGGTCGCCATCGCTACTATCTTCGTCCCACCAGAAAACTGTTGCGGCAGACATTGATATCAGGCACATTACCAGGGATAGGAGTTCGCTAAGACTCCTGAGCAAGCGTCGAGTTTCCTCGATCACTCCCTCAGGAGGGGGTAATGTTGGGGGTAGTCAGAAACCACATATCTTGGATAGCATTGCAAACACGCCTGGGACAGAGTTCTCGAGGGAGCCCGTCCAGGAGCTGGAACCCTCGGAAGCCGAGCGTGCCCCTTTTAAGCTCGCAAGGAGCTCGCCCTCCCAGCCCATCAGGAGCTCGTCCCCACAGGGAGCTGGATGGACACCTTGTATCTGAGTGCAGCTCGCCCCTCCCAGCCCGTCAGGAGCTCGCCCCCACAGGGAGCTGGATGGACACCTTGTATCTGAGTGCAGCTCGCCCCTCCCAGCCCATCAGGAGCTCGCCCCCACAAGGAGCTGGATGGACACCTTGTATCTGAGTGCAGCTCGCCCCTCCCAGCCCATCAGGAGCTCGCCCCCACAGGGAGCTGGAGGGACACCTTGTATCTGAGTACAGCTCGCCCCTCCTAGACCCCGCAGGAGTTCGCGCCCCCATGCTCATCAAATCATCTTGACAGTGGAGCGAGATCCACATTGGGCTGAAGGGACCCAAGGCCAAGAGCTCGCTCAGGAGCTCGCCCATGCTCGCACAGGAGTTCGCCCATACTCGCGCAGGAGCTCGCCCACGTTCACTCAGGAGCTCGCCTAGCTCGCGCATGAGCTCACCTAGCTCGCTCAGTAGCTCGCCTAGCTCGCTCATGATGCTTGCGCAGGAGCTCGCCCATGCTCGCACAGGAGCTCGCCCAAGTTCACTCAGGAGCTCGCCTAGCTTGCGCATGAGCTCGCCTAGCTCGCTCAGGAGCTCGCCTAGCTCGCTCATGATGCTTGCGCAGGAGCTCGCCCATGTTCGCTCAGGAGCTCGTCTAGCTCGCTCAGGTGCTCGCCCAGACCCCTGTTTATCGAAGAGGTTGCTCCCGCAAGGTCCGACTCTTGATAAATACGGACGAGGGGGCGGAGCAGTGCAGGGCGAGCTTGCCTTTGTTTTCTCCCTGAGACCGCCCGGACTTGAACATTCCAGAATGGCCACCTGGCCACGACAAGAAAGATTCCCTTCCCCACTCAAACCGTCTGGCAGGCTTGACGACAGAATGTCGGGGCGCGAGTACCAAGGACTGTCAGACCCACGCGAGCCAGAACATGGGGGTCTAGAAGGCCCTGGTAGAATCTCCACGTGTCGGGCCACGGTAGGCCGCCGATTGCTATAAATGCTCACCCCCAGGCTCCATAGTACAGGTTCGAATTCCTTTTCCCTACCACTTTGATATACCGCAGCTCGCCGTTGTGCCACCGTGACTGACTTGAGCGTCGGAGGGTCTGCGCTCCTAAGGGAGCCAGCCGTTCTCATGTTCTCTTTTCTTTGTCTTGCAGGCAGCCCGCACGGACCAGCGAAAAATCCCCCGAACAGATCGTACGACTGAATTAGAACAGATCGTACGAATGAATTAGAATGGATACATTCGTGCGAATGAATTAGAATGGATCGTACGAATGAATTAGAATGGATCGTGCGAATGAATTAGAATGGATAATATGAATGAATTAGAATTGATCGTGCGAATGAATTAAAATCGATCATATGAATGAATTAGAATTGATCGTGCGAATGAATTAGAATGGATCGTGCGAATGAATTAGAATGGATCGTACGAATGAATTAGAATGGATTGTACGATCCATTCTAATTCATTCATAAGATCCATTCTAATTCATTCGCACGATCCATTCTAATTCATTCGTACGATCCATTCTAATTCATTCGAATTAGAATGGATACATTCGTGCGAATGAATTAGAATGGATTGTACGAATGAATTAGAATGGATCGTGCGAATGAATTAGAATGGATCATACGAATGAATTAGAATGGATCGTGTGAATGAATTAGAATGGATCGTACGAATGAATTATAATGGATCGTACGAATGAATTAGATTGGATCGTACGAATGAATTAGAATAGATCGTACGAATGAATTAGAATGGATCGTACGAGTGAATGGATCCATTCTAATTCATTCATACGATCCATTCTAATTCAGTCGTACGATCCATTCTAATTCATTCATACGAACCATACAAATTCATTCGTAAGAATATATTCATTCTAATTCATTCGTACGATCCATTCTAATTCATTCGCATGATCCAATCTAATTCATTCGTATGATCCATTCTAATTCAGTCATACAATCCATTCTAATTCATTTGTATGATCCATTCTAATTCATTCGCACGATCCATTCTAATTCATTCGTACGATCCATATTAATTCATTCGTACGATCCATTATAATTCATTCGTACGATCCATTCTAATTCATTCGTACGATCAATTCTAATTCATTCGCATGATCCATTCTAATTTATTCGCACGATCCATTCTAATTCATTCGTACGATCCATTCTAATTCATTCGCACGAATGTATCCATTCTAATTCATTCGTACGATCTATTCTAATTCATTTGTATGATCCATTCTAATTCATTCGTACGATCCATTCTAATTCATTTGCACGATCCAATCTAATCCATTCGTATGATCAATTCTAATTCATACATATGATCCATTCTAATTCATTCGCATGATCCATTCTAATTCATTCGCATGATCCTTTCTAATTCATTCGCACAAATGTATCCATTCTAATTCATTCGTACGATCTATTCTAATTCATTCGTATGATCCATTCTAGTTTATTCGTACGATCATTCTAATTCATTCGTACGATCCATTCTAATTCATTCGCACGAATGTATCCATTCTACTTCATTCGTACGATCCATTCTAGTTCATTCATACGATCCATTCTAATTCATTCGCACGATCCATTCATATTCATTCGTACGATCCATTCTATTTCATTCGTACGATCCATTCTTACTCATTCGTACGATCCATTCTAATTCATTCGCACGAATGTATCCATTCTAATTCATTCGTACGATCCATTCTAATTCATTCGTACGATACAATCTAATTCATTCGTATGATCTATTCTAATTCATTCGTACGATCCATTCTAATTCATTCGTACGATCCATTCTAATTCATTTATACGATCCAATCTAGTTCATACGATCCATTATAATTCATTTGTACGATCCATTCTAATTCATTCGCACGATCCATTCTAATTCATTCGCACGATCCATTCTAATTCATTCGTACGATCCATTCTAATTCATTTGTACGATCCATTCTAATTCATTCGCACGAATGTATCCATTCTACTTCATTCGTACGATCCATTCTAGTTCATTTGTACGATCCATTCTAATTCATTCGCACGATCCATTCAAATTCATTCGTACGATCCATTCTATTTCATTCGTACGATCCATTCTATTTCATTCGTACGATCCATTCTAATTCATTTGTATAATACAATCTAATTCATTCGTATGATCCATTCTAATTCAGTCGTACAATCCATTAGAATGAATTAGAATGGATCGTACGAATGAATTAGAATGGATCAGACGAATGAATTAGAATGGATCGTGCGAATGAATTAGGATGGATACATTCGTGCGAATGAATTAGAATGGATCGTACGAATGAATTAGAATGGATCGTGCGAAAGAATTAGAATGGATCGTATGTGTGAAGTAGAATGGATCGTACGAATGAATTAGAATGGATTGTACGACTGAATTAGAATGGGTCATACGAATGAATTAGATTGTATCGTATGGATGAATTAGAATGGATACATTCGTATGAATGAATTAGAATGGATCGTATTAATGAATTAGAATGGATTGTACGAATGAATTATAATGGATTGTGCAAATGAAATAGAATGGATCGTACGAATGAATTAGAATGGATCGTACGAATGAATTAGAATGGATACATTCGTGCAAAAGAATTAGAATGGATTGTATGAATGAATTAGAATGGATCGTACGAATGAACTAGAATGGATCGTACGAATGAAGTAGAATGGATACATTCGTGCGAATGAATTAGAATGGATCGTACGAATGAATTAGAATGGATCGTACAATCCATTCTAGTTCATTCGTACGATCCATTCTAATTCATTCGCAAGATCCATTCAAATTCATTCGTACGATCCATTCTAATTCATCCACACGATCCATTCTAATTCATTTGTATGATCCATTCTTACTCATTCGTACGATTCATTCTAATTCGATCATACGAATGAATTTGAATAGATCGTACGCATGAATTAGAATGGATACATTCGTGCGAATGTATTAGAATGGATTGTACGAATGAATTAGAATGGATCGTGCGAATGAATTAGAATGGATCGTATGAATGAATTAGAATGGATCGTGCGAATGAATTAGAATGGATCGTGCGAATGAGTTAGAATGGATCGTACGAATGAATTAGATTGGCTCGTACGACTGAATTAGATTGGATCGTACGAATGAATTAGATTGTATCGTACGAATGAATTAGAATGGATCGTGCGAATGAATTAGAATGGATCGTACGAATGAATTAGAATGGATCGTATGAATGAATTAGAATGGATCATGCGAACGAATTAGAATAGATCGTACGAAAGAATTAGAATGGATACATTCGTGCGAATGAATTAGAATGGATCGTACGAATGAATTAGAATGGATCGTATGAATGAATTAGAATGGATCGTACGAATTCATTCGTACGATTCATTCATACGATCCATTCTAATTCATTCGTACGATACAATCTAATTCATACGTATGATCCATTCTAATTCAGTCGTACAATCCTTTCTAATTCATTCATACGAACCATTCTAATGGATCGTACGAATGAATTAGAATGGATACATTCGTACGAATGAATTAGAATGGATCATACGAATGAATTAGAATGGATCATGCGAATGAATTAGAATGGATCGCACGAATGAATTAGAATGGATACATTCGTGTGAATGAATTAGAATGGATCGTACGAATGAGTAAGAATGGATCGTACGAATGAATTAGGATGGATACATTCGTGCGAATGAATTAGAATGGATCGTACGAATGAATTAGAATGGATCGTGTGAATGAATTAGATTGGATCGTGCGAATGAATTAGAATGGATCGTATGACTGAATTAGAATGGATCGTACGAATGAATGGATCGTACGAATGAATTAGATTGTATCGTACGAATGAATTAGAATGGATCGTGCGAATAAATTAGAATGGATCGTACGAATGAATTAGAATGGATCGTGCGAATGAATTAGAATGGATCGCACGATCCATTCTAATTCATTAGAATGGATTGTACGAATGAATTAGAATGGATCGTGCGAATGAATTAGAATGGATCGTACGAATGAATTAGAATGGATCGTGCGAATGAATTAGATTGGATCGTGCGAATGAATTAGAATGGATCGTACGAATGAATTAGAATGGATCGTACGAATGAATTAGAATGGATCGCACGAATGAATTAGAATAGATCGTACGAATGAATTAGAATGGATCGTAAGAATGAATTAGAATGGATCGTACGAATGAATTAGAATGGATCGTGCGAATGAATTAGAATGGATCGTACGAATGAATTAGAATGGATCGTACGAATGAATTAGAATGGATCGTATGAATGAATTAGATTCGATCGTGCGAATGAATTAGAATGGATCGTACGAATGAATTAGAATCGATCGTACGAATGAATTAGAATGGATCGTATGAATGAATTAGAATGGATACATTCGTGCGAATGAATTAGAATGGATCGTATTAATTAGAATGGATCGTACGAATGAAGTAGAATGGATAGATTCGTGCAAATGAATTAGATTGGATCGTACGAATGAAATAGAATGGATTGTACGACTGAATTAGAATGGATCGTACGAATGAATTAGAATGGATCATGCGAATGAATTAGAATGGATCGTATGAATGAATTAGAATGAATACATTCTTACGAATGAGTTTGTATGGTTCGTACGAATGAATCCATTCTAATTCATTCGTACGATCCATTCTAATCCATTCTAATTACGATCCATTCTAATTCATTCGCACGATCCATTCTAGTTCATTTGCACGATCCATTCTAATTCATTCGTACGATCCATTCTAATTCATTCGTACGATCTATTCTAATTCATTCGCACGATCCAATCTAGTTCATTCGTACGATCCATTCTAATTCATTCGTACGATCCATTCTAATTTATTTGTACGATCCATTCTAATTCATTCGCACGATCCATTCTAATTCATTCATACGATCCATTCTAATTCATTCGCACGATCCATTCTAATTCATTCATACGATCCATTCTAATTCATTCTTACGATCCATTCTACTTCATTCGTACGATCCATTCTAATTCATTCGTACGATCCATTCTAATTCATTCGTACGATCCATTCTAATTCATTCGCACGATCCAATCTAATTCATTCGCACGATCCATTCTAATTCATTCGTACGATCCATTCTAATTCATTCGCACGATCCATTCTAATTCATTCGTACAATCCATTCTAATTCATTCGCACGAATGTATCCATTCTATTTCATTCGTACGATCCATTCTAATTCATTCGCACGATCCATTCTAATTCATTCATAAGATCCATTCTAATTCATTCGCACGATCCATTCTAATTCATTCGTACGATCCATTCTAACTCATTCGAACGAATGTATCCATTCTAGATCCATTCTAATTCATTCGTACGATCCATTCTAATTCATTTGCACGATCCAATCTAATTCATTCGTACGATCCATTCTAATTCATTCGCACGATCCATTCTAATTCATTCGCACGAATGTATCCATTATAATTTATTCGTACGATCTATTCTAATTCATTCGCATGATCCATTCTAATTCATCCATACGATCCATTCTAATTCATTCGTCCGATCCATTCTAATTCATTCGCACGATCCATTTTAATTCATTCGTATGATACAATCTAATTCATTCGTATGATCCATTCTAATTCAGTCGTACAATCCATTCTAATTCATTCGTACGATCCATTCTAATTCATTCGCACGATCCATTTTAATTCATTCGCACGATCAATTCTAATTCATTCATATGATCCATTCTAATTCATTCGCACGATCCATTCTAATTCATTCGTACGATCAATTCTAATTCATTCGCACGAATGTATCCATTCTAATTCATTCGTACGATCTATTCTAATTCAGTCGTACGATCGATTCTAATTCATTCGTACGATCCATTCTAATTCATTCGCACGATCCAATCTAATTCATTCGTATGAATTAGAATGAATTAGAATGGATCGTACGAATGAATTATAATCGATCGTACGAATGAATTAGAATAGATCGTACGAATGAATTAGAATGGATACATTCGTGCGAATGAATTAGAATGTATCGTACGAATGAATTTGAATGGATCGTGCGAATGAATTAGAATGGATAGTACGAATGAATTAGAATGGATCGTACGAATGAATTAGAATGGATCATGCGAATGAATTAGAATGGATTGTACGAATGAATTAGAATAGATCGTACAAATGAATTAGAATGGATCGTACGAATGAATTAGAATTGATCGTACGAATGAATTTCAATAGATCGTACGAATGAATTAGAATGGATCGTACGAATGAATTAGAATGGACGTGCGAATGAATTAGAATGGATCGTACGAATGAATTAGAATGGATCGTACGAATAAATTAGATTAGATCGTGCGAATGAATTAGAATGGATCGTACGAATGAATTAGAATCGATCGTACAAATGAATTAGAATAGATCGTACGAATGAATTAGAATGGATACATTCGTGCGAATGAATTAGAATGTATCGTACGAATGAATTTGAATGGATCGTGCGAATGAATTAGAATGGATCGTACGACTGAATTAGAATGGATGTATGAATGAATTAGAATGGATCGTGCGAATGAATTACAATAGATCGTACGAATGAATTAGAATGGATCGTACGAATGAATTAGATTGTATCGTACGAATGAATTAGAATGGATCGTACGAATGAATTAGATTAGATCGTGTGAATGAATTAGAATGGATCGTGCGAATGAATTAGAATGGATCGTACGAATGATTTAGAATGGATCGTACGAATGAATTAGATTGGATCGTGCGAATGAATTAGAATGGATCGTACGAATGAATTAGAATGGATACATTCGGGCAAATGAATTAGAATAGATCGTATGAATGAATTAGAATAGATACCTTCGTGCGATCCATTCTAATTCATTCGTACGATCCATTCTAACTCATTTGTATGATACATTCTAATTCATTCGTACGATACAATCTAATTCATTCGAACGATCCATTCTAATTCATTCGTGTGATCCATTCTAATTCATTCTAATTCATTCTAATGGATCGTGGTAATGAATTAGATTGTATCGTATGAATTAGAATGGATACATTCGTGCGAATGAATTAGAATGGATCCATTCTAATTCATCCGCACGATCCATTCTAATTCATTCGCACGATCAATTCTAATTCATTCATATGATCCATTCTAATTCATTCACACGATCCATTCTAATTCATTCCTACGATACAATCTAATTCATTCATATGATCCATTCTAATTCAGTCGTACAATCTATTCTAATTCATTCGTACGATCCATTCTAATTCATTTATACGATCCATTCTAATTCATTCGCACGATCCATTCTAATTCATTCGTACGATCTGTTCTAATTCATTCGCGCGATCCATTGTAATTCATTCATACGATCCAGTCTAATTCATTCGTACGATCTATTCTAATTCATTCGCATGATCAATTCTAATTCATTCGCACGATCCATTCTAATTCATTCGTACGATCCATTCTAATTCATTCACACGAATGTATCCATTCTAATTCATTCGTACGATCTATTCTAATTCATTCGTACGATCCATTCTAATTCATTCACACGATCCATTCTAATTCATTCGTACGATCAATTCTAATTCATTCGTACGATCCATTCTAATTCATTCGCACGATCCATTCTAATTAATTCGTACGATCCATTCTAATTCATTCGCACGAATGTATCCATTCTAATTCATTCGTACGATCTATTCTAATTCATTCGCATGATCCATTCTAATTCATTAATACGATCCATTCTAATTCATTCGTACGATCTATTCTAATGAATTAGAATGATCGTACGAATGAATTAGAATGGATCGTGCGAATGAATTAGAATGGATCATATGAATGAATTAGAATTGATCGTACGAATGAATTAGAATGGATCGTGCGAATGAATTAGAATGGATCGTACGAATGAATTAGAATGGATCGTGCGAATGAATTAGAATGGATCATATGAATGAATTAGAATTGATCGTGCGAATGAATTAGATTGGATCGTGCGAATGAATTAGAATGGATCGCACGAAGGTATCCATTCTAATTCATTCATACGATCTATTCTAATTCATTCATACGATCTATTCTAATTCATTCATACGATCCATTCTAATTCATTCGCACGATCCAATCTAATTTATTCGTACGATCCATTCTAATTCATTCGTACATCCATTCTAATTCATTCGTACGATCTATTCTAATTCATTCGCACGATCCATTCTAATTCATTCGTACGATCCATTCTAATTCATTCGTACGATCCATTCTAATTCATTCGTACGATCCATTCTAATTCATTCATACGATCCATTATAATTCATTCGTACGATCCATTCTAATTCATTCGTATGATCAATTCTAATTCATTCGCATGATCCATTCTAATTCAGTCGCACGATCCATTCTAATTCATTCGTACGATCCATTCTAATTCATTCGCACGAATGTATCCATTCTAATTCATTCATACGATCTATTCTAATTCATTTGTATGATCCATTCTAATTCATTCGTACGATCCATTCTAATTCATTTGCACGAATGTATCCATTCTAATTCATTCGCACGATCAATTCTAATTCATTCATATGATCCATTCTAATTCATTCGCACGATCCATTCTAATTCATTCGTACGATCCATTCTAATTCATTCACACGAATGTATCCATTCTAATTCATTCGTACGATCTATTCTAATTTAGTCGTACGATCGATTCTAATTCATTCGTATGATCCATTCTAATTCATTCGCACGATCCAATCTAATTCATTCGTACGATCCATTCTAATTCATTCGTACGATCCATTCTAATTCATTCGCACGATCCATTGTAATTCATTCGTACGATCCATTCTAATTCATTCGCACGATCCATTCTAATTCATTCGTACGATACAATCTAATTCATTCGTACGATCCATTCTAATTCATTCCTATGATCCATTCTAATTCATTCGTACTATCCATTCTAATTCATTCGCACGATCCATTCTAATTCATTCGTACGATACAATCTAATTCATTCGTATGATCCATTCTAATTCAGTTGTACAATCCATTCTAATTCATTCGTACGATCCATTCTAATTCATTCGCACGATCCATTCTAATTCATTCGCACGATCAATTCTAATTCATTCATATGATCCATTCTAATTCATTCGCACGATCCATTCTAATTAGAATGGATCGTACGAATGAATTAGAATGGATCGTACGAATGAATTAGAATGGATTGTACGACTGAAATAGAATAGATCGTACGAATGAATTAGAATGGATACATTCGTGCGAATGAATTAGAATGGATCGTACGAATGAGTAAGAATGGATCGTACGAATGAATTAGAATGGATACATTCGTGCGAATGAATTAGAATGGATAGATCGTACGAATGAATTAGAATGGATACATTCGTACGATCTATTCTAATTCAGTCGTACGATCGATTCTAATTCATTTGTACGATCTATTCTAATTCATTCGTACGATCCATTCTAATTCATTCGCATGATCCATTCGAATTCATTCGTACGATCGTGCGAATGAATTAGATTGGATCATACGAATGGATCCATTCTAATTCATTCGTACGATTCATTCATATGATCTATTCTAATTCATTCGTACGATCCATTCTAATTCATTCGTACGATCCATTGTAGTTCATTCGTACGATCCATTCGTGCGAATGAATTAGAATGAATTAGAATGGTACGAATGAACTAGAATGGATTAGAATGGATAGTACGAATGAATTACAATCGCACAAATGAATTAGAATGGATCATGCGAATGAATTAGCATAGATCGTACGAATGAAATAGAATGGATACATTCGTGCGAATGAATCGTATGAATTAGAATGGATCGTACGAATGGATTAGAATGGATCATACGAATGAATTAGATTGTATCGTACGAATGAGTTAGAATGGATCGTGCGAATGAATTATAATGGATCGTACGAATGAATTAGAATGGATCGTACGAATGAATTAGAATGGATCATGCGAATGAATTAGAATGGATCGTACGAATGAATTAGAATAGATCGTACGAATGAATTAGAATAGATCGTACGAATGAATTAGAATTGATCGTACGAATGAATTACAATAGATCGTACGAATGAATTAGAATGGATCGTACGAATGAATTAGAATGGATCGTGCGAATGAATTAGAATGGATCGTACGAATGAATTAGAATAGATCGTACGAATGAATTAGATTGGATCGTGCGAATGAATTAGAATGGATCGTACGAATGAATTAGAATCGATCGTACGAATGAATTAGAATAGATCGTACGAATGAATTAGAATGGATACATTCGTGCGAATGAATTAGAATGTATCGTACGAATGAATTTGAATGGATCGTGTGAATTAATTAGAATGGATCGTACGACTGAATTAGAATGGATGTACGAATGAATTAGAATGGATCGTGCGAATGAATTACAATAGATCGTACGAATGAATTAGAATGGATCGTACGAATGAATTAGATTGTATCGTACGAATGAATTAGAATGGATCGTACGAATGAATTAGATTAGATCGTGCGAATAAATTAGAATGGATCGTGCGAATGAATTAGAATGGATCGTACGAATGAATTAGAATGGATCGTACGAATGAATTAGATTGGATCGTGCGAATGAATTAGAATGGATCGTACGAATGAATTAGAATGGATACATTCGTGCGAATGAATTAGAATAGATCGTATGAATGAATTAGAATAGATACCTTCGTGCGATCCATTCTAATTCATTCGTACGATCCATTCTAATTCATTTGTATGATACATTCTAATTCATTCGTACGATACAATCTAATTCATTCGAACGATCCATTCTAATTCATTCGTGTGATCCATTCTAATTCATTCTAATGGATCGTGGTAATGAATTAGATTGTATCGTATGAATTAGAATGGATACATTCGTGCGAATGAATTAGAATGGATCCATTATAATTCAATCGTACGATCCATTCTAATTCATTCGCACGATCCATTCTAATTCATTCGCACGATCAATTCTAATTCATTCATATGATCCATTCTAATTCATTCGCACGATCCATTCTAATTCATTCCTACGATACAATCTAAATCATTCATATGATCCATTCTAATTCAGTCGTACAATCTATTCTAATTCATTCATACGATCCATTCTAATTCATTCATACGATCCATTCTAATTCATTTGCACGATCCTTTCTAATTCATTCGTACGATTTATTCTAATTCATTCGCGCGATCCATTGTAATTCATTCATACAATCCATTCTAATTCATTCGTACGATCTATTCTAATTCATTCGCATGATCAATTCTAATTCATTCGCACGATCGATTCTAATTCATTCGTACGATCCATTCTAATTCATTCGTACGATCTATTCTAATTCATTCGTACGATCCATTCTAATTCATTCGCACGATCTATTCTAATTCATTCGTACAATCAATTCTAATTCATTCGTACGATCCATTCTAATTCATTCGCACGATCCATTCTAATTCATTCGTACGATCCATTCTAATTCATTCGCATGAATGTATCCATTCTAATTCATTCGTACGATCTATTCTAATTCATTCGCATGATCCATTCTAATTCATTAATACGATCCATTCTAATTCATTCCTACGATCTATTCTAATGAATTAGAATGATCGTACGAATGAATTAGAATGGATCGTGCGAATGAATTAGAATGGATCATATGAATGAATTAGAATGGATCGTGCGAATGAATTAGAATGGATCGTGCGAATGAATTAGAATGGATCGTACGAATGAATTAGAATGGATCGTGCGAATGAATTAGAATGGATCATATGAATGAATTAGAATTGATCGTGCGAATGAATTAGATTGGATCGTGCGAATGAATTAGAATGGATCGCACGAAGGTATCCATTCTAATTCATTCATACGATCTATTCTAATTCATTCGTACGATCTATTCTAATTCATTCATACGATCCATTCAAATTCATTCGCACGATCCAATCTAATTCATTCGTACGATCCATTCTAATTCATTCGTACGATCCATTCTACTTCATTCGCACGATCCATTCTAATTCATTCGCACGATCCATTCTAATTCATTCGTACGATCCATTCTAATTGATTCGTACGATCCATTCTAATTCATTCTACAATCTAATTCATTCATACGAATGTATCCATTCTAATTCATTCGCACGAATGTATCTATTATAATTTATTCGTACGATCTATTCTAATTCATTCGCATGATCCATTCTAATTCATCCATACGATCCATTCTAATTCATTCGTACGATCCATTCTAATTCATTCGCACGATCCAATCTAATTCATTCGTACGATCTTTTCTAATTCATTCGTACGATCCATTATAATTCATTCGCACGATCCATTCTAATTCATTCGCACGATCCATTCTAATTCATTCGCACGAATGTATCCATTATAATTTATTCGTACGATCTATTCTAATTCATTCGCATGATCCATTCTAATTCATCCATACGATCCATTCTAATTCATTCGTACGATCCATTCTAATTCATTCATATGATCCATTCTAATTCATTCGCACGATCCATTCTAATTCATTCGCACAATCCATTCTATTTCATTCGTATGAATTAGAACGATCCATTCTAATTCATTCGCACGATCCATTCTAATTCATTCGTACGATACAATCTAATTCATTCGTACGATCCATTCTAATCGTACGAATGAATTAGAATGGATTGTACGACTGAATTAGAATGGATCATACGAATGAATTAGATTGGATCGTACGAATGAATTATATTGTATCGTACGAATGAATTAGAACAGATCGTACGAATGAATTAGAATGGATCGTACGAATGAATTAGAATGGATCGTATGAATGAATTAGAATGGATCGTGCGAATGAATTAGAATGGATCGTACGAATGAATAAGAATGGATACATACGAATGAATTAGAATGGATCGTGCGAATGAATTAGAATAGATCGTACGAATGAGTTAGAATGGATGTATGAATGAATTAGAATGGATCGTGCGAATGAATTACAATAGATCGTACGAATGAATTAGAATGGATCGTACGAATGAATTAGAATGGATCGTGCGAATGAATTAGAATGGATCGTACGAATGAATTAGAATGGATCGTACGAATGAATTAGATTGTATCGTGCGAATGAATTAGAATGGATCGTACGACTTAATTAGAATAGATCGTACGAATGAATTAGAATGGATACATTCGTGCGAATGAATTAGAATTGATCGTACGAATGAATTAGAATGGATCGTGCGAATGAATTAGAATGGATCATATGAATGAATTAGAATTGATCGTGCGAATGAATTAGAATGGATCATATGAATGAATTAGAATTGATCGTGCGAATGAATTAGAATGGATCGTGCGAATGAATTAGAATGGATCGTACGAATGAATTAGAATGGATTGTACGAATGAATTAGAATGGATCGTGCGAATGAATTACAATAGATCGTACGAATGAATTAGAATGGATCGTACGAATTAATTAGAATAGATCGTATGACTGAATTAGAATGGATCGTACGAATGAATGGATCGTACGAATGAATTAGATTGTATCGTACGAATGAATTAGAATGGATCGTGCGAATGAATTAGAATGGATCGTACGAATGAATAAGAATGGATCGTACGAATGAATTAGATTGGATCGTGCGAATGAATTAGAATGGATCGTACGAATGAATTAGAATGGATCATAGGATTGAATTAGAATAGATCGTGCGAATGAATTAGAATGGATATATTCGTGCGAATGAATTAGAATGGATCGTACGAATGAATTAGAATGGATCGTACGATCCATTCTAGTTCATTCGTACGATCCATTCTAATTCATTCGTACGATACAATCGAATTCATTCGTACGATCCATTCTAATTCATTCGCACGATCCATTCTAATTCATTCGCACGATCAATTCTAATTCATTCATAGGATCCATTCTAATTCATTCGCACGATCCATTCTAATTCATTCGTACGATCCATTCTAATTCATTCGCACGGATGTATCCATTCTAATTCATTCGTACGATCTATTCTAATTCATTCGTACGATCCATTCTAAGTCATTCGTAC
The DNA here is from genome assembly GCA_947650365.1 of Chamaelirium japonicum. Taxonomy (NCBI): domain Eukaryota; kingdom Viridiplantae; phylum Streptophyta; class Magnoliopsida; order Liliales; family Melanthiaceae; genus Chamaelirium; species Chamaelirium japonicum. The sequence goes on from OX393556.1 coordinate 28,455,467, forward strand.
GATCCATTCTATTTCATTCGTACGATCCATTCTAGTTCATTCGTACGATCCATTCTAATTCATTCGCACGATCCATTCAAATTCATTTGTTTGATCCATTCTATTTCATTCGTACGATTCATTCTTACTCATTCGTGCGATCCATTCTAATTCATTCGCACGAATGTATCCATTCTAATTCATTCGCACGAATGTATCCATTCTAATTCATTCGTACGATCCATTCTAATTCATTCGCACGAATGAATTAGAATGGATCGTCGGAATGAATTAAAATGGATCGTACGAATTAATTAGATTGTATCGTGCGAATGAATTAGAATAGATCATACGAATGAATTAGATTGTATCGTGCGAATGAATTATAAGGGATCATACGAATGAATTAGATTGTATCGTACGAATGAATTAGAATGGATCGTACGAATGAATTAGAATGGATCATACGAATGAATTAGAATGGATTGTATGAATGAATTAGAATACATCGTACGAATGAATTAGAATGGATACATTCGTGTGAATGAATAAGAATGGATCGTACGAATGAATTAGAATGGATCGTACGAATGAATTAGAATAGAATGGATCTTACGAATGAATTAGAATAGATCGTACGAATGAATTAGAATGGATCCATTCATTCGTACGATTTATTCTAATTCATTCGCACGATTCATTCTAATTCATTCGTACGATCCATTCTAATTCATTCGCATGATCCATTCTAATTCATTCGTATGATCCATTCTAATTCATTCGCACGATCCATTCTAATTCATTCGTACGATACAATCTAATTCATTCGTACGATCCTTTCTAATTCATTCGCACGATCCATTCTAATTCATTCGTACGATCCGTTCTAATTCATTCGTACGATCCATTCTAATTCATTCGTACGATACAATCTAATTCATTCGTACGATCCATTCTAATTCATTCACACGAATGTATCCATTCTAATTCATTCATACGATCCATTCTAATTCATCCACACGATCCATTCTAATTCATTTGTATGATCCATTCTTACTCATTCGTAGGATTCATTCTAATTCATTCGCTCGAATGTATCCATTCTAATTCATTCGCACAATCCATTCTAATTCATTCGCACGATCCATTGTAATTCATTCATACGATCCATTCTAATTCATTCATACAATCCATTCTAATTCTTTCGCATGAATGTATCCATTCTAATTCATTCGTACGATCTATTCTAATTCATTCGCACAATCCATTCTAATTCATTCGTACGATCCATTCTAAGTCATTCGTATGATCCATTCTATTCCATTCGTACGATCCATTCTAGTTCATTCGTACGATCCATTCTAATTCATTCGCACGATCCATTCAAATTCATTTGTTTGATCCATTCTATTTCATTCGCACGATCCATTCTAATTCATTCGTACGATCCATTCTAATTCATTCGTACAATCCATTCTAATTCATTCGTACAATCCATTCTTATTCATTCGTACGATCCATTCTAATTCATTCGTACGATACAATCTAATTCATTCGTATGATCCATTCTAATTCAGTCGTACAATCCATTCTAATTCATTCGTACGATCCATTCTAATTCATTCGTACGAACATTCCAAATTCATTCATACGATACAATCTAATTCATTCGTCTGATCCATTCTAATTCAGTCGTACAATCCATTCTAATTCATTCGTACGATCCATTCTAATTCATTCGCACGATCAATTCAAATTCATTCATATGATCCATTCTAATTCATTCGCACGATCCATTCTAATTCATTCGTACGATCCATTCTAATCCATTCATATCGTACAATGGATCGTACGAACGAATGAATTAGAATGGATACATTCGTGCGAATGAATTAGAATGGATCGTACGAATGAATTAGAATAGATCATGCGAATGAATTAGAATGGATCATATGAATGAATTAGAATTGATCGTGCGAATGAATTAGAATGGATCGTGCGAATGAATTAGAATGGATCGTACGAATGAATTAGAATGGATTGTACGACTGAATTAGAATGGATCATTCGAATGAATTAGATTGTATCGTACGAATGAATTAGAATGGATCGTACGAATGAATTAGAATGGATCGTATGAATGAATTATAATAGATTGTACGAATGAATTAGAATGGGTACATTCGTGCGAATGAATTAAAATGGATCGTACGAATGAATTAGAATGGATCGTGCGAATGAATTAGAATGGATCGTGCGAATGAATTAGAATGGATCGTACAAATGAATTAGATTGGATTGTGCGAATGAATTAGAATGGATCGTATGAATGAATTAGAATGGATCGTATTAATGAATTAGAATGGATCATGCGAATGAATTTGAATAGATTGTACGAATGAATTAGAATGGATACATTCGTGCGATTGAATTAGAATGGATCGTACGAATGAATTAGAATGGATTGTATGACTGAATTAGAATGGATCATACGAATGAATTAGAGTGGATCATGCGAATGAATTAGAATGGATCGTACGAATGAATTAGAATGAATACATTCTTACGAATGAATTTGTATGGTTCGTACGAATGAATTAGAATGGATCGTACGAATGAATTAGAATGGATCGTACGAATGAATTAGAATGGATCGTACGAATGAATTAGAATGGATTGTACGACTGAATTAGAATGGATCATACGAATGAATTAGATTGTATCGTACGAATGAATTAGAATGGATTGTGCGAATGATTTAGAATGGATAGTACGAATGAAATAGAATGGATCATAGGAATGAATTACAATCCATTCTAATTCATTCTAATTCATTCGCACGATCTATTCTAATTCATTCGCACAATCAATTCTAATTCATTCATATGATCCATTCTAATTCAATGTATCCATTCTAATTCATTCGTACGATCCATTCGCACGTACGATCCATTCTAATTCATTCGTACGATCCATTCTAATTCATTCCTACGATACAATCTAATTCATACGTATGATCCATTCTAATTCAGTCGTACAATCCTTTCTAATTCATTCATACGAACCATTCTAATGGATCGTACGAATGAATTAGAATGGATACATTCGTACGAATGAATTAGAATAGATCGTATGAATGAATTAGAATAGAATGGATCGTGCAAATGAATTAGAATGAATCTATTCTAATTCATTCGTACGATCCATTCTAATTCATTCGTACGATCAATTCTAATTCATTCGCATGATCCATTCTAATTCATTCGTATGATCCATTCTAATTCATTCGCACGATCTAATCTAATTCATTCGTACGATCTATTCTAATTCATTCGTACGATCCATTCTAATTCATTCGCACGATCCATTCTAATTCATTCATACGATCCATTCTAATTCATTCGCACGAATGTATCCATTCTAATTCATTCGTACGATCTATTCTAATTCATTCGCACGATCCATTCTAATTCATTCATATGATCCATTCTAATTCATTAGTATGATCCATTCTAATTCATTCGTACGATCTTATTCGTACGAATGAATTAGAATGGATCGTACGATACAATCTAATTCATTCGTATGATCCATTCTAATTCAGTCGTACAATCCATTCTAATTCATTCATACGAACCATACAAATTCATTCGTAAGAATGTATTCATTCTAATTCATTCGTACGATCCATTCTAATTCATTCGCAAGATCCATTCTAATTCATTCGTACGATCCATTCTAATTCAGTCGTACAATCCATTCTAATTCATTCGTACGATCCATTCTAATTCATTCGTATGATCCATTCTAATTCATTCGTACGATCCATTCTAATTCATTCGCACGATCCATTCTAATTCATTCATACAATCCATTCTAATTCATTCGCACAATCCATTCTAATTCATTCGTACGATCGATTCTAATTCATTCGCACAAATGTATCCATTCTAATTCATTCGTACGATCTATTCTAATTCATTCGTACGATCCATTCTAATTCATTCGCATGATCAATTCTAATTCATTCGTACGATACAATCTAATTCATATGTATGTCCATTCTAATTCAGTCGTACAATCCTTTCTAATTCATTCATACGAACCATTCTAATGGATCGTACGAATGAATTAGAATGGATACATTCGTGCGAATGAATTAGAATAGATCGTATGAATGAATTAGAATAGATACCTTCGTGCGATCCATTCTAATTCATTTGTAGGATCCATTCTAATTCATTTGTACGATACATTCTAATTCATTCGTACGACACAATCTAATTCATTCGAACGATCCATTCTAATTCATTCGTGTGATCCATTCTAATTCATTGTAATGGATCGTGGTAATGAATTAGATTGTATCGTATGAATTAGAATTAATCGTTTGTATCATACAAATTAGAATGAATGATTACAAATTCATTTGTAAGAATGAATTCATTCTAAGATCCAATCTAATTCATTCACACGAATGGATCGTGCGAATGAATTAGAATGGATCGTACGAATGAATTAGAATGGATACATTTGTGCGAATGAATTAGAATGGATTGTACGAATGAATTAGAATGGATCGTGCGAATGAATTAGAATGGATCGTACGAATGAATTAGATTGGATCGTGCGAATGAATTAGAATGGATCGTACGAATGAATTAGAATCGATCGTACGACTGAATTAGAATAGATCGTACGAATGAATTAGAATGGATACATTCGTGCGAATGAATTAGAATGGATCGTACGAATGAATTAGAATGGATCGTGCGAATGAATTAGAATGGATCATGCGAATGAATTAGAATTGATCGTGCGAATGAATTAGAATGGATCGTGCGAATGAATAAGAATGGATCGTACGAATGAATTAGAATGGATCGTACGAACGAATTAGAATGGATCGTGCGAATGAATTAGAATGGATCATATGAATGAATTAGAATGGATCGTATGAATGAATTAGAATGGATCTTTCGAATGAATTAGAATAGATCGAACGAATGAATTAGAATGGATACATTCGTGCGAATGAATTAGAATGGATCGTGCGAATGAATTAGAATGGATCGTACGAATGAATTAGAATGGATCGTGCGAATGAATTAGAATGGATCGTACGAATGAATTAGAATGGATCGTACGAATGAATTAGAATGGATCGTATGAATGAATTAGAATGGATCGTATGAATGAATTAGAATAGATCGTACGAATGAATTAGAATGGATACATTCGTGCGAATGAATTAGAATGGATCGTATGAATGAATTAGAATGGATCGTGTGAATGAATTAGATTGGATCGTACGAATGAGTAAGAATGGATCGTACGAATGATATAGAATGGATCATACGAATGAATTAGAATGGATCGTACGAATGAGTAAGAATGGATCATACGAATGAAATAAAATGGATCGTACGAATGAAATAGAATTGATCGTACGAATGAATTTGAATGGATCGTGCGAATGAATTAGAATGGATCGTACGAATGAACTACAATGGATCGTACGAATGAAGTAGAATGGATACATTTGTGCGAATGAATTAGAATGGATCGTACGAATGAATTAGAATGGATTGTACGACTGAATTATAATGGATCGTACGAATGAATTAGAATGGATCATGCGAATGAATTAGAATGGATCGTACAAATGAATTAGAATGGATCGTACGAATGAATTAGAATGGATACATTCGTGCGAATGAATTAGAATGGATCGTATGAATGAATTAGAATGGATCGTATGAATGAATTAGAATGGATCGTGTGAATGAATTAGAATAGATCTTACGAATGAATTAGAATGGATACATTCGTGCGAATGAATTAGAATGGATCGTACGAATGAATTAGAATGGATCGTGCGAATGAATTAGAATGGATCGTACGAATGAATTAGAACGGATATATTCGTGCGAATAAATTAGAATGGATCGTACGAATGAGTAAGAATGGATCGTACGAATGAAATAGAATGGATTGTACGAATGAATTTGAATGGATCGTGCGAATGAATTAGAATGGATCGTACGAATGAACTAGAATGGATCGTACGAATGAAATAGAATGGATCGTGTGAATGAATTAGATTGGATCGTGCGAATAAATTAGA